>CM022670.1:0-415000 GCA_012295275.1 Chrysomallon squamiferum
GAAACGAAAAAATTCGATTTTCAAAAATTGAAAATCCGTGTGGCACTATTCCGTGTGGTCGGGAAAAATATTTCGACGTGTGCAAAAGGTGCGCGCCGTCGGGGCGAGTGTGGCAAAAACGTTTCCAACATTTTCCAAAGGTGCTGCACCTTTTGAAAATGCGTTTGAAAAAAAAAACGAGCAAATTTTCAAAAACATGTGCGTTTTTTGTGCACGTGTCGGAAACGAGTTGTTCCCCTTGGGTGGGGCGTGCGGCACTTTTGACCCGTGTCGGGCAACCCTTGCCCCACTTTTGGGTATGTGCGCCCGATTTTTCCCACGTGCTCAGAAAAAGTTATTGCACTTTGAAAAAGGTACCCCTAGCATTTTCAACGAAACTTGAAAAAATTCGATTTTCAAAAATTGAAAATCCGTGTGGCACTATTCCGTGTGGTCGGGAAAAATATTTCGACGTGTGCAAAAGGTGCGCGCCGTCGGGGCGAGTGTGGCAAAAACGTTTCCAACATTTTCCAAAGGTGCTGCACCTTTTGAAAATGCGTTTGAAAGAAAAAACAGCAAATTTTCAAAAACATGTGCGTTTTTTGTGCACGTGTCGGAAACGAGTTGTTCCCCTTGGGTGGGGCGTGCGGCACTTTTGACCCGTGTCGGGCAACCCTTGCCCCATTTTTTGGTATGTGCGCCCGATTTTTCCCACGTGCTCAGAAAAAGTTATTGCACTTTGAAAAAGGTACCCCTAGCATTTTCAACGAAACTTGAAAAAATTCGATTTTCAAAAATTGAAAATCCGTGTGGCACTATTCCGTGTGGTCGGGAAAAATATTTCGACGTGTGCAAAAGGTGCGCGCCGTCGGGGCGAGTGTGGCAAAAACGTTTCCAACATTTTCCAAAGGTGCTGCACCTTTTGAAAATGCGTTTGAAAAAAAAAACGAGCAAATTTTCAAAAACATGTGCGTTTTTTGTGCACGTGTCGGAAACGAGTTGTTCCCCTTGGGTGGGGCGTGCGGCACTTTTGACCCGTGTCGGGCAACCCTTGCCCCACTTTTGGGTATGTGCGCCCGATTTTTCCCACGTGCTCAGAAAAAGTTATTGCACTTTGAAAAAAAAATACCCCTAGCATTTTCAACGAAACTTGAAAAAATTCGATTTTCAAAAATTGAAAATCCGTGTGGCACTATTCCGTGTGGTCGGGAAAAATATTTCGACGTGTGCAAAAGGTGCGCGCCGTCGGGGCGAGTGTGGCAAAAACGTTTCCAACATTTTCCAAAGGTGCTGCACCTTTTGAAAATGCGTTTGAAAAAAAAAAACGAGCAAATTTTCAAAAACATGTGCGTTTTTTGTGCACGTGTCGGAAACGAGTTGTTCCCCTTGGGTGGGGCGTGCGGCACTTTTGACCCGTGTCGGGCAACCCTTGCCCCACTTTTGGGTATGTGCGCCCGATTTTTCCCACGTGCTCGGAAAAAGTTATTGCACTTTGAAAAAGGTACCCCTAGCATTTTCAACGAAACTTGAAAAAATTCGATTTTCAAAAATTGAAAATCCGTGTGGCACTATTCCGTGTGGTCGGGAAAAATATTTCGACGTGTGCAAAAGGTGCGCGCCGTCGGGGCGAGTGTGGCAAAAACGTTTCCAACATTTTCCAAAGGTGCTGCACCTTTTGAAAATGCGTTTGAAAAAAAAAACGAGCAAATTTTCAAAAACATGTGCGTTTTTTGTGCACGTGTCGGAAACGAGTTGTTCCCCTTGGGTGGGGCGTGCGGCACTTTTGACCCGTGTCGGGCAACCCTTGCCCCACTTTTGGGTATGTGCGCCCGATTTTTCCCACGTGCTCGGAAAAAGTTATTGCACTTTGAAAAAGGTACCCCTAGCATTTTCAACGAAACTTGAAAAAATTCGATTTTCAAAAATTGAAAATCCGTGTGGCACTATTCCGTGTGGTCGGGAAAAATATTTCGACGTGTGCAAAAGGTGCGCGCCGTCGGGGCGAGTGGGCAAAAACGTTTCCAACATTTTCCAAAGGTGCTGCACCTTTTGAAAATGCGTTTGAAAAAAAAAAAAACGAGCAAATTTTCAAAAACATGTGCGTTTTTTGTGCACGTGTCGGAAACGAGTTGTTCCCCTTGGGTGGGGCGTGCGGCACTTTTTTGACCCGTGTCGGGCAACCCTTGCCCCACTTTTTGGTATGTGCGCCCGATTTTTCCCACGTGCTCGGAAAAAGTTATTGCACTTTGAAAAAGGTACCCCTAGCATTTTCAACGAAACTTGAAAAAATTCGATTTTCAAAAATTGAAAATCCGTGTGGCACTATTCCGTGTGGTCGGGAAAAATATTTCGACGTGTGCAAAAGATGCGCGCCGTCGGGGCGAGTGTGGCAAAAACGTTTCCAACATTTTCCAAAGGTGCTGCACCTTTTGAAAATGCGTTTGAAAAAAAAAAAACGAGCAAATTTTCAAAAACATGTGCGTTTTTTGTGCACGTGTCGGAAACGAGTTGTTCCCCTTGGGTGGGGCGTGCGGCACTTTTGACCCGTGTCGGGCAACCCTTGCCCCACTTTTGGGTATGTGCGCCCGATTTTTCCCACGTGCTCAGAAAAAATTATTGCACTTTGAAAAAGGTACCCCTAGCATTTTCAACGAAACTTGAAAAAATTCGATTTTCAAAAATTGAAAATCCGTGTGGCACTATTCCGTGTGGTCGGGAAAAATATTTCGACGTGTGCAAAAGGTGCGCGCCGTCGGGGCGAGTGTGGCAAAACGTTTCCAACATTTTCCAAAGGTGCTGCACCTTTTGAAAATGCGTTTGAAAAAAAAACGAGCAAATTTTCAAAAACATGTGCGTTTTTTGTGCACGTGTCGGAAACGAGTTGTTCCCCTTGGGTGGGGCGTGCGGCACTTTTGACCCGTGTCGGGCAACCCTTGCCCCACTTTTGGGTATGTGCGCCCGATTTTTCCCACGTGCTCGGAAAAAATTATTGCACTTTGAAAAAGGTACCCCTAGCATTTTCAACGAAACTTGAAAAAATTCGATTTTCAAAAATTGAAAATCCGTGTGGCACTATTCCGTGTGGTCGGGAAAAATATTTCGACGTGTGCAAAAGGTGCGCGCCGTCGGGGCGAGTGTGGCAAAAAAAACGTTTCCAACATTTTCCAAAGGTGCTGCACCTTTTGAAAATGCGTTTGAAAAAAAAAACGAGCAAATTTTCAAAAACATGTGCGTTTTTTGTGCACGTGTCGGAAACGAGTTGTTCCCCTTGGGTGGGGCGTGCGGCACTTTTGACCCGTGTCGGGCAACCCTTGCCCCACTTTTGGGTATGTGCGCCCGATTTTTCCCACGTGCTCGGAAAAAATTATTGCACTTTGAAAAAGGTACCCCTAGCATTTTCAACGAAACTTGAAAAAATTCGATTTTCAAAAATTGAAAATCCGTGTGGCACTATTCCGTGTGGTCGGGAAAAATATTTCGACGTGTGCAAAAGGTGCGCGCCGTCGGGGCGAGTGTGGCAAAAACGTTTCCAACATTTTCCAAAGGTGCTGCACCTTTTGAAAATGCGTTTGAAAAAAAAACGAGCAAATTTTCAAAAACATGTGCGTTTTTTGTGCACGTGTCGGAAACGAGTTGTTCCCCTTGGGTGGGGCGTGCGGCACTTTTTTTGACCCGTGTCGGGCAACCCTTGCCCCACTTTTGGGTATGTGCGCCCGATTTTTCCCACGTGCTCGGAAAAAGTTATTGCACTTTGAAAAAGGTACCCCTAGCATTTTCAACGAAACTTGAAAAAATTCGATTTTCAAAAATTGAAAATCCGTGTGGCACTATTCCGTGTGGTCGGGAAAAATATTTCGACGTGTGCAAAAGGTGCGCGCCGTCGGGGCGAGTGTGGCAAAAACGTTTCCAACATTTTCCAAAGGTGCTGCACCTTTTGAAAATGCGTTTGAAAAAAAAACGAGCAAATTTTCAAAAACATGTGCGTTTTTTGTGCACGTGTCGGAAACGAGTTGTTCCCCTTGGGTGGGGCGTGCGGCACTTTTGACCCGTGTCGGGCAACCCTTGCCCCACTTTTGGGTATGTGCGCCCGATTTTTCCCACGTGCTCGGAAAAAGTTATTGCACTTTGAAAAAGGTACCCCTAGCATTTTCAACGAAACTTGAAAAAATTCGATTTTCAAAAATTGAAAATCCGTGTGGCACTATTCCGTGTGGTCGGGAAAAATATTTCGACGTGTGCAAAAGGTGCGCGCCGTCGGGGCGAGTGTGGCAAAAACGACGTTCCAACATTTTCCAAAGGTGCTGCACCTTTTGAAAATGCGTTTGAAAAAAAAACGAGCAAATTTTCAAAAACATGTGCGTTTTTTGTGCACGTGTCGGAAACGAGTTGTTCCCCTTTGGGTGGGGCGTGCGGCACTTTTTTGACCCGTGTCGGGCAACCCTTGCCCCACTTTTGGGTATGTGCGCCCGATTTTTCCCACGTGCTCGGAAAAAGTTATTGCACTTTGAAAAAGGTACCCCTAGCATTTTCAACGAAACTTGAAAAAATTCGATTTTCAAAAATTGAAAATCCGTGTGGCACTATTCCGTGTGGTCGGGAAAAATATTTCGACGTGTGCAAAAGGTGCGCGCCGTCGGGGCGAGTGTGGCAAAAACGTTTCCAACATTTTCCAAAGGTGCTGCACCTTTTGAAAATGCGTTTGAAAAAAAAAACGAGCAAATTTTCAAAAACATGTGCGTTTTTTGTGCACGTGTCGGAAACGAGTTGTTCCCCTTGGGTGGGGCGTGCGGCACTTTTGACCCGTGTCGGGCAACCCTTGCCCCACTTTTGGGTATGTGCGCCCGATTTTTCCCACGTGCTCGGAAAAAGTTATTGCACTTTGAAAAAGGTACCCCTAGCATTTTCAACGAAACTTGAAAAAATTCGATTTTCAAAAATTGAAAATCCGTGTGGCACTATTCCGTGTGGTCGGGAAAAATATTTCGACGTGTGCAAAAGGTGCGCGCCGTCGGGGCGAGTGTGGCAAAAACGTTCCAACATTTTCCAAAGGTGCTGCACCTTTTGAAAATGCGTTTGAAAAAAAAAACGAGCAAATTTTCAAAAACATGTGCGTTTTTTGTGCACGTGTCGGAAACGAGTTGTTCCCCTTGGGTGGGGCGTGCGGCACTTTTGACCCGTGTCGGGCAACCCTTGCCCCACTTTTGGGTATGTGCGCCCGATTTTTCCCACGTGCTCGGAAAAAGTTATTGCACTTTGAAAAAAGGTACCCCTAGCATTTTCAACGAAACTTGAAAAAAAATCGATTTTCAAAAATTGAAAATCCGTGTGGCACTATTCCGTGTGGTCGGGAAAAATATTTCGACGTGTGCAAAAGGTGCGCGCCGTCGGGGCGAGTGTGGCAAAAACGTTTCCAACATTTTCCAAAGGTGCTGCACCTTTTGAAAATGCGTTTGAAAAAAAAACGAGCAAATTTTCAAAAACATGTGCGTTTTTTGTGCACGTGTCGGAAACGAGTTGTTCCCCTTGGGTGGGGCGTGCGGCACTTTTGACCCGTGTCGGGCAACCCTTGCCCCACTTTTGGGTATGTGCGCCCGATTTTTCCCACGTGCTCGGAAAAAGTTATTGCACTTTGAAAAAGGTACCCCTAGCATTTTCAACGAAACTTGAAAAAATTCGATTTTCAAAAGTTGAAAATCCGTGTGGCACTATTCCGTGTGGTCGGGAAAAATATTTCGACGTGTGCAAAAGGTGCGCGCCGTCGGGGCGAGTGTGGCAAAAACGTTTCCAACATTTTCCAAAGGTGCTGCACCTTTTGAAAATGCGTTTGAAAAAAAAAATTTTCAAAAAATTTTTTTGTGTGTGCACGTGTCGGAAACGAGTTGTTCCCCTTCCCGTTGGTGGGACACTTTGACCCGTGTCGGGCACCCGTGTCGGGCAACCCTTGCCCCACTTTTGGGTATGTGCGCCCGATTTTTCCCACGTGCTCAGAAAAAGTTATTGCACTTTGAAAAAGTACAGGGAATAAAACTAGCATTTTCAACGAAACTTGAAAAAAAAATCGATTTTCAAAATTGAAAAACACAAACCACAGAGGACAAGGCACATAAAACATCAGACCACAGCATTCAAAACAGCAGCCCACAGGACAACAAGGCACAGAAAAAACAACACCAGACCACAACTTGCACCAAACATACCATGTACCAAATTATCAAGACATAACATGCACACTAGCCACCACATTGTGCTATTGTGTGTCTTCCGTGTTATGTTTGTGTTGTGTAAGTGGTACATGTTGTGTATGGTGCCCGTGTGGTGTGCACAAGACAGAACAACACAACAAACCACACATACATGACACCCAGAACATCATATATAACATAATGTACATCACACACAAAACACAAACATGCAGCAACAAGAAACAGATACGATAAGCATAATAGAGACGCCGCGAAGGACAAAGCTTGCAACAACAGGACACATACCAGATAAAACAAAACACAAAACTCTTGCTCAAGCATACACAGACACATACATCTATCCAGTACACACACTAAACAGCACACAGGACATAAAACAGAGACAGCAGCAGCATAGGGCATACAAAACTGACATACAGACAACATCAGACACAAACATACAAAAATGCATACGTGACACATATCATACAGGACAAGGAACATAAAACATCAAACCACAGGATTAAAAACAACACATCACAGGACACCTACAACATTACACAAAACACAAAATTCTCATCTAAAGCACACACATACAATACAGACACTACACGCTGCACCGGACATAAAACGCAAACATCAGAAGCAGAGGCCACAAAAAACACAGATAAAAATATCGCCAGATAAAAAGCTCAACCAGCAACAGCATAGGGTAAAAAAATAATACAGAAATAGATCTTGCAACATCGAATACCAGCAAGACACGACTTTTGGTGGGGACGGGTTTGAAGAAAATAAGGAAAAGAAAAAACAAAAAGAAAAGGAGTGGACTCTCCGCCCATTGAAGGAAAAAATATATTATTAAACTGCCAATACGTGGAAAAAATTAGAAACACATTTTGTAAATATTTTCCAACCCTAACCCTAACCCTAACCCTAACCCTAACCCTAACCCTAACCCTAACCCTAACCCTAAACCTAAACCTAAACCTAACATGACTGACCCTAACCCTAACCCTAAACCTAAACCTAACCCCAAACCTAAACCCTAACCCTAATCCTAATCCTAACATTTTTTAACTGGCTTAGAAACAATAAAAAAATACCTTTAATAAACGACACTATAAACAACAGGGGTTGGACCTTTGTTAATACAACGATATCGTAGACTAACAATGTTCATAATGACACTTTCGAGATCATGAGTATTTTTTCAGCATGTTAAAGATAGCGTTATACATAACGACACATTCAGGATCATGACGCCAGAAGTCAAAGCAGTACCTTTAATACTTGAATTACCAGGTGTATTTGTATGTTTTGTCAGTTCTACTTTGGAGTCTGATCTAAGCGATCTAGTGATCTGCTCCGAGCAAATTCTACTTAGGTGTGTGATCTATGCACTTATTTTAATTATTATTTTGTTTATTCTTAGTTTTTTAATATTATTATACACGGCATAAATTAAACAAATTTTCATTTTACTACATATTTATAATTTATAGGAACAAGGGCTAAAAAGTATACAAATTTGAATTGAGTGAACATCAAGCTAAAAACGCACTCCTCTCCTCTTTTTCAAAATACAAATTTTCGAATCCAACCAGGTATTGCTTGAGTATTGGAAATTTAGACGATTAGAATTGGAGTATGCTGGATATTCGTCGGAATGAATGAAAACTCATGTATTTAATCAAAATTGAATTTCGCCTGCATGTTATGTTCTTATATATGTATCATGCATTAATCTTTAAGGATTTTAAGATCTTCTTCTCATATTATAGAAATTTCCTAGATATTTGTTTTGCTGTAGATCGCTCTTTAGGTAAAAGATCACACGCAAAGGATAGTTTCATGACGTGTAGAACACACGTCAAAGTAGCACCACTTTGTCTGTGTAAATGTACTGTACCTGTATAGCTGTGTTACAATAACACAACGAAATAGCTGGCAAATACTGGATTAAAACAGAAAATTGTGCAATAAAGAATTTATTTAACTGTTTTGTTTTGGGGTTTTTTTTGGGGGGGGTTGTTGTTTTGTTTCTATTTGTGGAGTTCGGAGAGAGAAAGCTGTTGCTTTTTTGTGTTGTTATTTGTTTGTTTTTTTTTTTTTTTGTTCAGTCTGACTGATAATGTGTCTATAATTAAACTTGATGAGAGATATTCAGTGCAGGGTCCAGTATCAACAGAATTTATAGATTCCTTGTTCCTGAGAACAAATGTGCCAAATACATATATACAATTCCCTTACCCACAAAACAAAAAGAAAAAAGAATACAAGTTGAGTAGGCAAGATTGTGATATATGAAAGGTTTTCCAACAGATGTAACATTAATAAATTTATTGTTTTTTATAGTTATACCTATAGGCTATCTATTATACAAGCTACATACAAAAAAGCAATCAGTTTCATGTTTAGACTTTAATAATAGTTTAAAGTTATCTCCTAATACTCTAAATGTCTGAAACATTTCCGATTCCAAGTGTTTAAGATCCTCATCCTGTAATTATTAACTTGAGGTTTTAACAGAAATGGTGGGAATACAGGACTATGTTTAATAAATCAGATTATAGAAACTGCAGCTAAAGCTTTAACTCATATATATCCAAAAAATACATAAAGGCAGATCCACATTTCCTGAGAAAAGTGGTTACATTAATTATAAAGATGAAACTTTAAAAATGAGTACTAAAAATTTAATCTATACATCCCATCACATGAAAAACACTTAGTTCTGCAAATAAAAAAAAAACCAAGAATTGGATTAATGAATTACTTAAGTTTTAATATTTATTTTTAAAAAGTTTTTATTTATTACAATATATAATACATTTGTCAGAAAAACAAATGTGAAAAAATTATAATTTCTGTATTCAACAGTATGAAATGAGCAATTTTAGTTTATAGACTAAGGTGATCAGATACTTAGGAATTGCTGGAATGAAACGTTTCATCCAGAAAATTTTGTTAGCTTATGTAAGTGAAAAAGATATAATAAACAACAAGAAGAAGAAACACTGATTTATTTTATTTTATTTTATTTTTTTTATTTTTTTTTTTTAAACTATAATTTAATTATTTTTAAAAATAACAACAGCACAATTTCATTTCAATCCTATTTTACATATACTAACCCTTCACTCTGTATTTTAAGCTGCTTATATTGCTGTTTCATTTTATTTATGTTTAGCCAAGTATATAATATTATTTTATATGTGTCACCATAACCACACTCAAGAATATGAATGTGTACATTATACAGTTCTTCTTTTAAACATTTCACCAAACTACACACACCAATGAATTATCCAAACTGCTTTCATCATTTGTACTTTCTTTGTAAATAATAGTTTAAACCCACAGCTCTTGTTAGGTGTACTTTATGGATGACCCCTTAAAATACATCACAGATAGGCTTAGCAAACTAGGATATGAAGAATAATTGCAAATGGCCAAATTAACATTATAATTTTATACATAAACAGGGCTTTGCTTATATAAACAAAATGGCCAAATTAACACAATTGTTTAAAGATCAAAGCACCATGAATCAAAGCAAAATGCTCTCATAGACTAAGTTAAACATTTAACAGATAAAATTAAATGAATTCAGAGCATGCTGCTGTTCTAAAAAATAAATAAATAATAAAAGTTTCTTTGGCTTAGCGTAAATGGTAATAAAAAATCAAGTAGTATACTATTGAAAAAAAATAATAATAATAAAACCCAACATTTTCATCAAACAGAAAAAAACCCTAAAATATAACTAACATTAAGATTATTTGCACATTATTATCAATGATTAAAAATAAATAATGTTGCTGTGGGTGGGGTAAAAGCTGAATTTAAAAACATCACTTCAATACTGACAGCATTTTTCATTTGTTTTTTTGTACTATATTCATGTATTCTGAATTTTGAAACAAATACAGTGGTACCATGACTTAAGAGTTTAACTTGTTCCGTGACTGAGCTAGTAACTCAATTTGCTCATATATTAAATCAATTTTCCTAACTGAAATTAATTGAAATACCATTAATCCATTCAAGCCCCCCAAAAAACTGTTTATTTTTATTTTTGTAATGTGTTTTTAAATAAGAAAAATTTCTTTACAAATGACAAATATTGTATAAAAAAACAAAATAAAAGAGAATGTAAAGAAATAAACTGGTTTTGTAAAGTGTATTTATCTTGGAGATCAGATAAATTATTTGAACATCTTTGGCTGGAGTTGTAGCCTTTATCGACTCCTTCTGCTTCAGTATGATACACATCGTAGAAGTACTACACTCGTACTTCCTAGCCTTGTTTACAACACACACACCTCGCTGGTGTTTTTCTATGATTTCATGCTTTAATTCAATGGACATCATCCGCTTCTTCTTCTCAGCGCTGTCCTTTGCACTCAATTTCTTAGGATCCATGATCAGAAAAAGAAATTTGGCAAAATACTACACAAAACACAAAGACAACACAACACAGATGCTTCCTCAGCAAGGTAACCACATGAAGTAAATGAGTGAGACGCAGAATGCTGGACAGATGTTGTGTTGTTCGTTGCACCAACAAGCAGTGGCTTAATTGAAGCTCACTCATAACTCAGATTTTGGCTTTCAAATCAAAGCAAAAAATTTACCACGCAGCTACTCATAACTTGGAAAACTTGTAAGTTGGTGCACTCGTAAGTCAAGGTATCACTGTATATTTTATATTTTGTATTTTTTAATAAATTTATATATATTTACTGTCATTGTTTTTGTTATTGTTATTATTGTTATTATTATTATTATTATTATTATTAATTATTATTATTATTATTATTATGAATAAATTTGATAAATGTTACATAGACATTATCATTCACTTTTATTAATGATCTGAGATTCTAATTAATAAATAAACTTAAAAGTTTTTAAAGATGAGTCATGTCCCTTGGATTTGTAGGTAACAGCACTCCACGATATCTTCATAAATAAAAATCATTAATCAGATTATATTAAATGAGATTTTTTTACAATTGTTTCTATCAAAGGTTAATAATTATCAACGTGCTAAACCTAATCAAAAAAAATTAATAAGTTGATTTATTAGAACCGGTTATATTTATTTTGTTATACTGAGAGAAAATTCAGATAATAAATAAATAAATAAATAAATAAATAAATAAATAAACTGTTTCCTAATGAAAAATTTTAGGCAACATTTTCTTCAATCAAAGAGGAATAAGAATAAAAATGTGATAGTAACTTCTAAATAATTTTACATTAACATACTGTCACAATTCAAAATTATAAAAGTAATTAGTTATATTAACACTGGTTGTATTGTAATCCAAATGTAACGTCACTATTGCTAGATTATGAGATAATAGAATAAAACTGAAACATTTCAGGACAGAATATTAAATTTTGTTTGAGCTAGGACCTATAGTTCCAAAACTGAAGATTTCCTTTCAGTTACTTACAGCAAAATATTAAGTTCACTTGATTTGGCTTACGTTCCAGTAGTTTATAGTTTTAACATGAAAATTCTTTTTCCATTATTTACAACTGAAGTTTTATTTTCAATTTTTTTTTTTGACCATTTACCATCAAATAGTCTTTTCTGCCAAATAACCATTTCAATTTTGTTTTTCATTTCTAATTACTCCTATCCACAAAAAATGCATGATCTTTCTGTTCATACTTAATTTGTCCAACTAAATAATTTAACTATTTTTGTTGGCAAGATAAACATACTCTTCATAAATTTCATTACACCATCAGCATTTACAAGCCAACAGTTTCAGTATTTACAAGTTTATTTGTCAAACGAATACAAATCTGGTCATTATCTTACATAGTATTTCAGAAATAAATGTCATTCTTAATTCTTGCTAAATCTTCACTTTCGTTTTCCCTTTTTCTTCTTTTTCTTCTCACATTCAACTTCTTCAGATGATGATTCTGTGGATGATTCTTCTGATGATGAGTCACAAGATGAGGAGGATGATGAGGATGAATCAGATGAGTCAGTTGATGATGAAGGTGATGAGTCTTCAGTGGAGGAACCAGAACAAGAGTTGCTATCAGTGGACGAACTAGAATCACTTTCAGTGTCAGATGAACTGGATTCTACACTGTCAGAAACAAAACAAAAAAAGTAATAATAAAATATGTATTAATTATCTGCATTAAGACAAAAATATGTGAATGTCTATTCAATTATATTAATGTGATATTATTTTTATTTTATTATTTTTATATATATATATATATATATCTATACATTTGCCGATTTAATTCTTACTACATTTTGTAGTAGTTTTCTATTTATTAATTTTCTATTTTTATTATTTATTTTATTCTTTTCAAGCTACTGTTTTGTTCTGTTATATTTCTTGTTGTTTCTGCAATAGCATTAGCAAATTTTAATTTTGGAAGAGTTATCTTTCTTTGCCTTCATTTCTTTTGTATTTTGTTCTAAAAACAGTGTATTGACATTAGTTTCAGTCTGTTATTTTTAATTTTTTTTAATGAAAATTCCAAGATCATGTACACTGACCCTTTACAATATTTTGAATATCAGAAAATTGTACATACTTGCGCACACACACACACGTTACACACACACACACACACACACAATTTACTTATTCTTTAACTAAATACTTACACTTTCTTTTTGCGTTTCTTCTCATCAATTGAAGATACCTTACTTCTGGAAAAAAAAGTGTTTCATTCTTTTTATTAAAATTATTAAAGAAGAGCATAGAATGATCTTTTACATATAAATTTTATATACAATGTGTATATACATACTGTTTGTACACACACCCACACCCCCACACAACATTTTCAATTATAAATTTAAAAAAACATCTCCAAGCATGTGTACATAACAATTTTTCCCTCTTTTCTTGTTTTTGTACACCACACACACACACACATACATACACACAAGTTATTTCATTTAAATCTGCCAATGGTGATAAGAGCATTGTACAAGACTTGGTACTCACACAAGTGCTGCTTTCTGCTTCTGCTCATTCTGTTTCTGTCGTTTGATCATCTCCTTGGTTCGAGATGGGCGAGACACATATTTGCGTTTACCTGTACATTCGTACGTCCAGTGTCCTTTCTGAAGACATTTCTGACACCTCACATTCTCGGCACTTGGCTGACTATATTGAAAAATAAGAATTTTTTTTTAAAAGTTACTCTTGTATTTGCTCCTTTCTTAAACTCTACAGCAACATTTATAATGTTCAATAGCTATTTCCATGAGCTTCATTAGTCTTAAAAGTGGAAAAAAAGAAACCACTGATTCAGTATCTCAAATTAAATTAGCATATAGAGAACGTAAATTTGTCCAGCTTGTCGAGAGAAAATACAAACAAATAATTTATTTTCACCACAAAGAACCAATGATGTGCTCAGTGAAGCTGGAAATGTAACCTTTCCTTTCAAGTAATCAAATTTGTGGTTATTACTAGAATTCCCTAGTCATTTGATTTGATATTATATTTGCTATAAAATTAGAAAGGGATCAAAGATTTAAACAAATTGTTATAAAACTTGTGATGGATAGTTGTGTATAAAAAGTGTATTATTTACACAATAATAATAAATAACAAAGGAAATGAAAATTATTAGTTTACAATAATGTAAGCCTCTACAATGTTCTCAACTATAATTCTTAATTTTGAAAGACATCAAGTTATTTTTATTTTCATGTTAATATAAAACCAAGGTTCAAGTAAAAATGAAAACTGGATTTCTGCTCCAGGATATGCTAATTTAGTGGGATCAATTGTTAATCAGATACAAGTGTGTACAAGGACTTTCATTTTCCATTAAAAACAATATATATTAAAAACAAAAATTTTAAATAAAAAAACTCACAGTAAAATAACAGCTAAAAATGTTTTACTTTGTTTCAAACATTGAGTAAAACACCATAAAAGAGGAAATCCAATTTTACGATTCAACGGCCTACTCCTACATACTAAATGCAAGGAACCTTTCATAGGCACCTTCCCAAAACAGGAAAATATATTCTGCAAACTATAATAAATTAGTGGAGCACTTTGGCTGTATTGGGACAGTAGCCACATTATGTAAACCAGAGGTGTCGCTACATTCTGTAAGATGGATTGTCCACCAGCCGTTTATTTAGACTGGTTGTCACTTTTAGTGTCAGCAGTTCATGTGTCTTGTCCTTAAACAAAATAGATGTTATCCGAAGCAGCAAATGTCATATTTACAAATTACCCCCTCTGGCGTTTTGAAGGAACACAATTTGATTCCTCAGATTTGCTGCAACTCACAATGAGCAGATACTGTATGGCTAAATTATTGCACATGAATTTCAATGATTGCTACAAATGTTTTAACATGCAACTGTATAAAGATACATAAATAACTTTTTAAAATATTATCTTTGTCCTTCGAAAACAGATATATGCTTGATCTGCACAATGTAAAAATTATTATTAACAGCACATCGCCAACTCAATGTCACATTCTCATAAATATTTATTAGTATACTGAATGGCAATCTTTAATTTCAGAGCAATAAAAACAATCTCACAACACACAACACAACAACACAACACAACACAACACAACACACACACACACTATAAACAATATATATATATATTATTTTGTAAAGAATATAATTCACAGAACAACCAGACTAGACTCGCCAGCAACAGATAATTTGATTTTATTTAATTCCAAATAAAATAAACTTGTTAATAATTAATGCATTTGATGTATTTCTGACAAACAAGTAACTTTGACATTGTTCAAAGTATTTGTACCCTGAACATTTTCTGTACCATCCCTTCTTTTTAACTTGCACCAGTTACACTGATTCCCGCTATCCCTTTTTCAAATGCTGGGGAGACCACTGGTAAACTGAGGATGAGAGATCCCAGTATCCTCTGTGTTTCAAGTCTTCATCTCAATCCACCAAACTGCATGTACTCATCTACCAAACAAAACTACATATCTTCTCTATATTACACTAAATAATACCAGCGTGATTAATACATTAGTAAAAATAAATAATAACTAATAAATATTACTTTTCAGTTTCATCAAAAAAAAAAAAAAAAAAAAAAAAAAAGCCTCATAAATTGAATAGAGCTGGTTAATGAAACAATGCTTGACAGGATGTCATGTCAAATGGATCCTGACATTTTGTTCTCCTGTCTTGTTTAGCTGACTGGACTAATCATCACTACTTGACTGGTATTACCATATAGATAGAACATTCACTGATTGTATTAAATCACTGAGAAAATATAGTCAGCTACAGTGTAGATGTATTTTCATACAGAATATTACTAAATAACATTACACACAGAGCAAGTGTATCTTTTTTTCTTTTCTTTTTTTCACTCATGTTTATAACAAGAAAAATTATTTTTTTGTTTTAATACTAATTAATATATTTTACCATATGTTATTGCTGCAAAAAAAATATGGAGAGAGAGAGAAAGAATTTTTCATTTTATTAGGTGTTTGTTATAAATTTTGTGTTATATGACAACTCTAATGTACAGTATTTTAAAACCTTTTAGTAACATGTTAAAGGTAAGTATTTGAATGTTCATATCTATGAGAATGAACTCTATTAACACACTTGAATATTTTTATTACTTAACAGTAAGGTATCTTATTATAGGCTGTAAATAAATAAATAAATAAATAAATAAACATTTCCAAAACCAGTGGTTTAGGCTATATATTTTTTTCTTTTCTTTCTTTTCTTTCTTTTCTTTCATTGTTCCTTTCTCCAGTTTATAGTAACAGGTGCAGAAAAAAAAAAAAAAAAAAAAAATATCAAAGAATATAATTCCAACAATGTGCAAATATTAGTGAGAACACGAGTAATATTAAGTAATATTACTAATACCTACGCTCTTTTTTTGCAGGGAGGAGCCATTCCAAATAATACTGTATAGCTTGTCTATACACAAAACCTGAAAGTACATTTTCTTGGAACAAACACAAGAACAAAAAAGCTAAATAACTGTAAAATCTGTATTGCAGAAGAGATGTACTTGGAAACCAAGTTCAGACAAGCATTTTCCACACTGAGATAACAAAACCAGATAGATGCAGAATTTCTGCATCTTTTTATAGGTTTTAAAAAACAACAGTTACAAAGTGGAATTGTTTTCTCAGATTTGATACAAAAAAAAAAAATCAAACATACAGATTTAAAAATAATGATAGTGTTAAAACAGAATTACAAACAGATGGCTATCAGATTTCATAACATTGTTCCAGATTATTTAAAATTATGATTATCAAGTGTAGAAATTTACAAGTTAAAATTACTGTCCTAAATCAAATTATGAATTACAAACAATTATATTACAGAAGAAAGCACAGTTCTAGACTTTATAAAATTCACAGGATTACATGTACGGATTTAGATATTACTTGTAAAATCCAATTAAGAAAAATTGTGTTTAAAAAAGAAAAGGTAATGAACTAGACATTTAGAAATTTAGATACATGAAACACACAAAAAACAACTCAACTATACAACAATAAATTCTTAATAAATTTTCTTTCTTCTTTTCTGAAATGCAGTTAATCAACTGATAATTATTGATTTAAATGGATAAAATTGTTACAATTTATTTTGTATTCTTTATTTATTTTATTTTATTTAAGTTTCCCCCAAATTTAAAATTATAAATGGAAATATTTCATGAAACAACCTTCTAGGAAAGTTTTTAATTAAGTTATTTAAACTGAAGTAAGAAGATTTAAAAAAATCTTCAGAAATGGTGTAATTTAAACATATAGACAACATACCTGAGAGAGCGACAGAAAGACAGAAACCAAGTGACGCAATGACTGTGTGACACTTGTAAATATAGCGCTGTGTGACCACAACTAATCACAAAAACCACTCAACCATTTCAAGCAGTGACAAAAAGGAACTATTTAATTAGACAAAATTATCTTTCTTAGGATCAAACAAGCTGATAAAGATTCTAAAACAAAGACCATAAAGCCTAATTGAACACTTAAACTGAACACTATTCATAGAAATGGGACAAAAGATTGTAAGCCACAGAAATAAAGACTTTCCATGACTTCCACACTTCAGAAAGCTTATCAGTTTAGTTTTAGTTTTTTTTGTTGTTGTTGTTGTTGTTGTTGTTTTATTTGTTTTAAACAATCTGTTCTGATACAACTGAAAAATGAATATTTAAAGATATCAAAGCACATGTACAAAAAAAAAAAAAAAAAAAAAAAAATTTTTATTATAATGCCTCAGTCAATGTTAGGAATTTGAACAGATATGATCAATATCTATAAAACTCCAAATTTATTTTTAAAAACACACACACACACACTAAAAAAACCAATTAGCAGTGTGAGAAGTTGTCAAAAAATTCCAGATCTCAGAAAGGAAAAGGTTACGTAAAAACTAGTAGAATATTATAAAAGATTAACTCATTAATCATTCTTTATTAGTAAAATGTTCCTGTATTATACTGATACTTGTTTCTTAGGTTTTTCTCTTTTATGTTATTGTCTTTGAAAACACAATTCTATAATTACACTGGTCAGTTTTACCAATACACAGCAACTGAACCTTTATGTGAGGATTCCCCCAAAAAGGACATCACATACCATAGCCTTTGAAATTCAGATTTTACGGGGGCTCTATGAGAACTGATCATGTAAATATATGACAAGTAAGCCAAACCTGTGTTTATGAATTTATAATAATATACTAACAGATATACTTTTAACATTTCTGCATGTAAATTATACTTCATTATCTTTCTTTTTTATCTTTTTAATATTTTTATGAGAAGCATATATTTTCCTAAACCCATCACTTACATACCTTTCTCCCTTTAAGTGCTAATCTACAGCCTGCAGTTGGGAAATGTATTCATCAAGTCCCCAGTCTCAGATCTCACGTTAATGTACAAGACTTAGGTAACAAACGCTTTAGAAAAATGATGCCAACACAAAAACAAATCCATGCTAACTCAGAGAAGATTTGTCAGCAATTTATTTACTAAACATGCTAAAAGACTCAAATCCTCAGAAGAATAGGAAATGAAGAAACAAGGGTAACTGTTGGCGTTCATATATAATGAGATTTGTCAGCAAAATGCAATCAATACAGTTGATTCTCCTGGGTAAATACGACAGCCTATTACTTGCGAAGTAATCGATGACGACAAAACATTTAACCATCATAACTTTCTCTTCTCTGTCTTTTTTTTTTTTTTTTTGACATAAAGAATAATAATAATAAACTGTAAAAAATAAAAAATAAAATAAAAATATATTTTTTTTTAAAATCAACAAAAAAAAACAGCACCAAAAAGTTGCTGCTGATAACACAAACACACACACATATTTTTATTTTTATGTATACTATTGTTAAAAATAATTTTTATGAAATGTGTTTTTTGATGGAGTCTGTCAGTGGAAGAAATAAAGGAAGAAAGATATGACTTACTGCAAGACACACACATATAACACATTTCTAAAATGTACATTTGGATGGTGTTATACTTAAATAATGGGACACAATACAATCTTCTTTTATTAAATAAAGGATTTTTTTAATACCACAGACTGGAAAACATGTATCACAACTACTGATAAAAGTTTCTAATGTGTAAGGCACTAGCTGGTGGAAAATGACCCAAGTAATTTTGCTTTGAAACAATGAAATTTAGCTCTATGCAGACATTTTTTTTTTTTTAACTGGAAGACAGTGAGTGATAAGATGGAACTGGATGATGATGCCAAAAGTAAATTTAGAAAACAGTATCACTGACAAGCACTGTTCCTGTTTCCCACTGTTCCTCAGACAAGAGCTCATTGTAATTTCCCACACAATTCTGCTAATGAAGAATATTAAAAGAAAAAGTCTTCAAACTATAGTTTAATCAAGTACCACTGATCTGGCTGACAAGAGTTAAGCCAACAAAGAATTTGCAAATTGCTGAACCAATGAAGGGTTTAATTGTTTGTGGCGACTGCACTGAGACAGGAAATATTCCATTAAAAATGACAGTTACAAAATTAACACACTGATGAAGCAGACACTTGATCTTTAAACCATGTCTAGACAGAGGAAAGTCAACCAGAAAGGAAAACACATTCATTTTTAATTTTCAACATGTCTGTGTCAACTTTTCTATCAACTTTGGATCAAGTTAAGATATGATATATCACTAAACAAAACAGATGCAAACTAACCCCCAAAAACTGTTTGTCTCAACATTTAAAATTAATTATTGTTAGGTGACAGTAATCTTCTTCATCTTCAGTGGTGATGTCCAACTGATGCTCTCTGTTACCTTTCTGTAAGTTATTCATTAAATACTAGAATGTAGACTTGTATGCATCTTCAGTAAGACACATACTCTAATATTTGAGCTACAGTTCATTTGGGATTTATTCTGTCAGAAGCCCATTTAGCTATTTCACAATCCAGCCAGTGCTCTGTCAGTTATACATCAAAGATCTTGGTAAGTGCTCCTCTTTCTTTCAGAAAGTGATAATCTACAACAGTGGTCAGCAATTGTCATTTGTATATCAACCACTTTCAAACATTGTGAAAGCTGAAATAACCACCAAACTTTAAAAAAAAAAAAAAAAAAAAATAATTAACAGGTAAAACTTTATTTATTCAAAGTTTAAATAAAAGTTTAATTAATTATTTGTTAAAGTTTAATGATTAAAGTTTTAACTACTCTAATTGAATAAAGATACAACAGAAACAGAACTTTTTTCCTTTCTATGGACATTCATTCATTCTATATCATATACTTTTTAATACACTGGAAAAAAATAAGAATATGAATTGTTGCCCACTGCATTCCCTGAGCTGGATAAAAAAATTTGTATGAGTGTCAAATCAAATGCCCACCATTTGCTCCAGCAAAGCTCAGTTCTGCCCATCACCCCCAAAATAATAAGTATCCAGCATTGCCAGTCAAACACCCACTGGTGTCTGCTAGCAACCAGTTTGCTCATAATTAATGCAAAAGTGAAACCATAAAATTAAATGTGCTTTTGTGATGTCTTCATGTAAAACAAACATGAGCATTATCATCATCATCATCAATCACACATTTCTGGTTCAGTTCCTGCATCAACTTCAGCTTCAACAACACTTTTTATTTATTTTCTTCTTTTTTTCCACTTTTTTTCAAACTGATAATAAAACAATCTTTCCCAAGTCAAAATCAAATACCAACATGAATAAATCTGCACTTTCTGCCCATATACATGCCATTTCTCTGAAAAGAACAAATCCCTGGATAATTGCGTAAATCCATTTTGAAATGAAGTAAGATTATGTGCTAAACAGAGCCTGTATAAAACACATTAATTTAACATCTACAGGATACTGTCTGTCGTACAATGAAACAAAATCAATGCTTGCAATGTCTTGAATTTGTCTGCACTGAAAACAGAGATTTGTGCACTGATAGCACACATAAATACATGCACTGTTTCACAATAAAAACATCCAAAAATGGTTGACTAAATTTTCTCCAAGAAGACTAGATCCAAAGTACTTGCAGTGTTAAATTTTGTGTGCAGTGAAATCAGTAGACTGAAACACTGACTGATAAATAAATAAATAAATAAATAATATCCCCATAAAAATAAACCACAGTGCAGCTGACTGCAGTTTAGAGGAATTCAAAGAGGAGCTTTCTGCATAATATTTATAAATTCTACTGACATAAATTACACATTAAAAAGCTATTACTGACAAAAATGGTGGCTTCAGTAGTGAAAAGCATAATTTCCTCTAGGTATCTGTTTCAAAAACTGTATAGAAACCAGTGTATCAAAGACTATATCTAAAAATACTAAAAATATCTATGGATAACAAAAACTGATTTTAAAAAGATTAACAGTATGGGGGGAAAAGAGAAAGAAGAATTTACTTTTGATTATTTCATTATTTTTCTTCTTTCTATTTTTATTGCATCTAGACACTCAAAAAGCAATGATAAACTGAGAATATTTTATATAATTTTGTTTTGCTTTGACATGTTAACAAATCAACACAAGACTGGTATCAGGGAACCAAGAGATAATGTTTTCTCACTCAGCTAAAGTTTACATTTTTTCTAAATGTATCTCAGTGCCAGTGTTTAACGTGTTCAGCAAGTCATAGGCTGCAGGATCAATATAAGCACTGAGTTTTTTCCCATTCAGAAACTGCTCTATAACTGATGCATCAAAAATCAGGTTTTAGGCTTTCTAATCAATGACAAATGGCAAAAGAAACAAAAAAAACCTACATATTTTGGTGTATATGGTAAATAGTATTAGCAATGGCATCAGATTTCCTTTTTCATATTACCATTAGAAAAACATGTTTGACATCTAAAACCAGATAATATAAAAATGTTTCATCTTTAAATATCAAATTATTCATTTATTTAACTTACACAAAAACCAGTTTAATATGTGAAATCTATAATCATAGTAAACAACAGATGTTAAATTACTGATACTGTAATATCAAAGACTCTGATAACAGTTAAAAAACTGGTGTAATGTAGATGTACGAATGTCACTATTAATGTTGATTAAAAAAACAAAAGAAGAAGAAATACCGTAGGTAACTTAAAAATGTAGTTTGCTCTAATTTTCAGACAAAACACTAAAATAGTTTCATATTTATTTATTATAGTTCACAATGAATACAGTAAAATACAAATAAATGTTATGTAAAGGTATAATATTGTATTAGACAAGCATCAAGATTTGATCCAAATACCTACTAGAGGTTAGACTTAACTACTGGGCACAGGAAGTTATTTATACAACCTTAGAAGAAAGCCACCAATGTTATATCTTAAATGAAATATTGCCTTTGTCTTCCTTTTTTTAAATTATTACTTCTTATTTTAATTTTTCTTTTCGTATAAATATGAATAATGATATTGCCAGTTTGATGGTTTGCCATTTTTCATATCGATTGAACCATAAAAACAAAATTCATCATCTTTTCACATCTAAATGTTTTAATAAATGCATAACTCTTCAGAAAAACCTACAACTAAAATTAAGACTGATTTATAGATTTTCACAATCAGCAAGTGTCTTGAAAAAACAAAACAATGATCAGTTCATCATTTCTAGAGAACATCTCAAATTCAGCTTAATTTTTTCTTTTTTTGGCCTGCTTCAAACAAGGACAATGTATCAGGGCAATTCCATTCAGCACAGAGTCTCGAAGGATGGATTTGAGACAAAAATCTCAAAGTGAAATATTGGAAATCAACCGGCAGGCTCAAGCAAAAGAAATTCCATTTCCATTTGCTATTAATTTGAGCATGATATGCATTTTATTACAGAAGCCAAATAAACAACAACTGAGAGAGAGGAAGTCGGTCTGATGAGACAAGATTCATTCGAAAATCGAGAAACTTAATCAACTTTTCCAAGCAAACTCATAATAAATGCTTCAATTATTTCCTAGGGTCATTGGACTGTAGCAAAATTAGTGTCTCAATTCATTATCCAAACCAAAGATTTATCTATCATTAATGGACTTAAACATTTGAGTTTCTCCAGCAATTAAGGCTTTCAGTAATGAATTTTATCTCAAAGAGCTTGAAATAATGACTTGAGTAGTTGTTTTTCACTTCGTTGGTCTTACAAAGGCAGACAATAACAATAATCATCATTCATGAATATAATGCAGCTAAAATTACATTTTTCTATTTGTAGACAACTCACACAACTGCATTCTTTAACTTTCTCAGTGGTGAACTATTTACAGTACAAAACATGAGAGATCATCAGATCAGTTCTCCACAGTACTTTTACAAGAACTGATCCTGAAATCTATCATTCCCCAGGAAACTCTCTATCACCATCTGCAGCATATCCCAAAGTTGTGGTAGTAGTAGCAGCAGTGGTACTGGTGTTGCTGATGATGATAGTGCTAACTGCAGTAGTAATGATGGTAGTGCTGATGATGATGGAAATATCAGTAGTAGCATTAATACTGACAATGGTGATGCTAAAAGAGTAGGAGAGTAGTAGCAATGGTGGCAGTTGTGATAACGGTGTTGATGATGTTGACTGTGATGATCCTAACAGCTGTAGCAGTGGAGATAACAGTAGTAGTGAGGTAAAAAGAGCAGTATTGGTAGTAGTAAAAATAAATAATAAAAAAAAAAAAACCCAGTCAAAACAAAAATTATGAAAAACTAATGACATTTAGCACATTTAAGAACTACATAAAACAATCTGCTGGGGGTGCATGCCCTGTGTGTACACACACTGGTTTACCACTAAATCAATAAACTCTCACAGAAAACTAATTCCTCATCATCGACCACGTTGTGCAGTTTCTTATAAAAACAGTGATTTTCTTAAACGGTTAAGTGACATTCAACTTGAACTTATGGGCTTCAAATCAATATAATGTTGAAAACCTTACAAGTCCTAATCTGCTAACAAATCTTTCGTACATATGCTGCATTCTCAAGTGATGCATTTTCCTGTGGGGAAAAAAAAAAAGAACGTCCTGACATTTTTTGGCTCTCAGAAGAATATTTCATATTAAAATCTCCACTTTACTCCCAGTAGAAAATTACTGTTTGTCTTGTGTTTGGTGAATACTGAGAAACACTTGTCTTTATATGATAAAAATATTAGCATTCATCAAAAACTTGAATTATGTTGTTATGTTGAACATTTATTTGTGAATGTGTGTGTGTGTGTGTGTGTGTGTGTGTGTGTTTGTTTGTTTCTGTTTGTTTCTGTTTGTTTCTAACACTGTAACAGAACCATTTAATTTAAGTGTAGCATAAAATAACAAAATATAAAACCCTAAAAATCAAACTATAAGTTTATATACATGTATACACACACACATACATACATACATATCTGTCTACACACAAACACACACACATTCTAACATAATGGTCTTTCAGAAATTATTTATGCTACTTATAATGAAGAAGAAAACATCTAAAAGTGTCAGATTTCTAAAACTGTAAGATATTTAATTAAAATAAGTACACCAGAAGCTAACAAGCTGCTAGATCACCTCCAACAAGAAAAATAAAACCACTAACAAGTGTGTTGTATGGCAAAGAAAAAAACATTGCTTTTCTAAGACATTTTACACCAAATGAGTTTGTTCGCATGCATGGCAAAAACATGTTTCTTCATTAAATTGTTTTTTTTTCCTGTTAAAATTTGAAATGAACAGATGGAATCTCAAAATCAATAAAATACAAAAAATTTAATTTTTTTTGCTTCCATTATTTTCAGAATAATTTATAACATTTTCAAGACTTACAGATACACACATATAAAATAAATATTACATTCATTTTAATTAACTCTATACATTAAAAAATGAACAAATAAAAATAAATGAATGAAAATAAATTCATTTTCTTTTCTCTCTTAAGGCAGTTCTTTGATTCCACCTTTCATTATTTAGTTAGATTAGGAAAATGATTCTACACAGTCAGTTTAACTGTACACTACCAACTGTTTTGATACTCATCTTAATTTTAGAGAAAACATCTTACCATCAACCAGCCAAACTCTAACAATATTAAACCAAAAACAAGACCAAAACAATCATTCTAACCTGAACGTTATATTAGTGATGCATATTTGTCCATATAGCCATCATTAGAAATACTTTATTACTGTTGTTGATGTTGCTGCTGCTGTTGTTAATACAGGTACTGGACCAATAATCCAGAAAGACCAGAAAATCAGAGGTTTTTTTTATCCAAAGCTATTTTCATAGTTCGCGACCATGGGTGTTGTCCTCACCAGACCGGAACTACTCTTTCAAGTGTTCATTCACTTGCCACACTGTTTATGTGTCGACGAGCCACAGTTGTGTATCATCAATTTTCTTTATCATAAGTTTATGTTTTTAATTATAAAATGTTTATGCCTAATTATTTACATATTCAGATGCTTTGGTACCAATAACCGGAAAATCCAGAAATCCAGAATGCGTTAGATCCCAAGGAGTCCAGATAATTGATCCAGTACCTGTATATATCAGATTTTTGTTTCTTTGCTTGCTTGTTTTTTAGTGTGTTTTTTAAATTATTATAATTTCAAAATACTTCAGAATTTTAAACTGACAGTTTTTGTATTAAAACCTGATGAAAATTCTTAAAAAATGATTTACTTCCTTATAAATATATGTATTCTGAACAGGAACTCTATTAATTAATCTAGGTTCAGGAAATAAATAATAGTGAATATAGTTTACAGTGGACATCAATTTTTGCTCACATTCAATATCAAACTTTTAGTATAATTAAGCAAACAAATATCTCTGAGGGTATTTAAGCACACTCACAAACATCCAGACCACTGAAAAGGGAACTGACAAAATACCCACACTGACAGGCCACCATTAAGATGTCTCACTTTGTAGATGAATTAGCCAGTGAAAATGAGTTGCTAATAGCAACCTGCAAGAGAAAACACCATTACAGAAAGAAAAGAAGTCAACTTCTATAAATCAATTTGTCCATCACTGTTCAAGTTTACTTAATACAAAACCAAAGACTCCTGTTCAAGAGACTACAGAGTGGCTCAAAATGCATTAAGATTTTTTTTTTTTTTGTTCACAACTGGGATGAATGTCCACTCCATTAGGCATTTCTTGAAAGCTCTCTGCAATTAGTTTCCTGCCAGTACTTGTGTGCATCAGATGTTAATTAAGTTTCACACCTACATAGCAATCACTAACTACTGGAAATGTGACTATACTTTTACGATGTTGTCAATGCACCCACCACCTGCCAAAGTGACACTAGGGCTAAGCCATGAGATTTAAGGAAATTCAGTTTGAGACTATCAAGAATTCAGGATTATTTTCTGCTTCTACTCAGAGTGATTTCAGGTGACCATTAGATTATCTTGTCATAATCTTCTATTATATTAAATTAATTAATTGCCACACATTAGCTTATGGGAAACGTCAAAGTCTGAACCAAGATGAAGAATGCATGACTCTAACAGATATAATTGTAAATAATTTTAAATAAAGTTATTGTTTATTGACCACATTAACCTAATATGCTTCACACCAACCTGTTTTGACTAAAATGATATCCAAACCATGTTTTCCATGTACCTCTGTGGCCCAAGTTAGAGCCATCACATATTAAGCCAATCAAAAACTGGCTCCAGTTGCTGCGTGGGGAATTAAAACAAAACTGCAATGATTATTTCAAATAAGCTAGTTAATACAATGTTCAGAAAATAAAGCAAGATCTTTTGTGAGTGTGAGTCTGTGTCTGTATCAGTGTGTGTGTATGTGTGTGTGTGTGTGTGTGTGTGTGTGTGTGTGTGTGTGTGTGTGTGTGTGTGTGTGAGTGTGTGTGTGTGTGTGTGTGTGTGTGTGTTTTGTGTTAATACCACTCCTAGAGTAACAATTTATGCATTTTGTCAACCACATAAAATACTTTCAAACATAATTTCAGGAAAGGTTGTTCTAATTCTGGATGATCTGACAGTTCATCGTAATTGTTTACATGACAAAAATAAATGAATGGTGACACTAATATTAACAAGAAAATGATGCAATTATTAAACTCGTGTCACAGAAAAATATTCAAGTAAAAGAAAACGTTCATTAAATAAATTATGAAATACAGTCATTAACACTGGTTTGCTATTTTTTTTCTTTTTTCTTTTTTTTTTTTTTAAATCTAAATTTACATTATTTTCAATGAACTTCCTCAAAAATAAATGCTTTCCATCTTTTAAAACTATAAAATGTCAAACTAAAATATTAATAAAAATAATCATAATTTAGAAAATAACTTACTAATCATTTTTATGTGAAATAATTCCAAATTATAAAACATCAGCTTTATTTCTTTTTCTCAAAGTTACTATTTCATCTTCCAACTTGTGTGAAGTTTTCCGGTTCTCTCAAGAAATAATTCCTACTGGATGTTCTTTTTCACTCTCAGATCAAGTAATAACTGAAGGGTTTTTGAAATGGTGCTACTAAAGCAATGCAATTAATGAATGTTAAGAAATTTGCATTGAGAATCTTGTTTGTTTGATATTCTGCTTGAGATCTTTTAACAGCCAGGCCTGTGACTGACACATGTGATATTCAAAACGTGTCAAGATTACAAGGATGGAAGTAGCAATGTCTCTCTGTGCTTTTGCTGGCATCGAAAGATTTTCATTCAACATCAGATATTTTTTTAATTTCACTTTATTTCTTCTTCAGTTTCTCTTATCCAGTCCCTCCTTTTCCTTCTCTGAATTACTTATTCCCTCCTCTATTATCCATTCTTTCCATTTTACTCACTAACTCTCTTTCTCTCCTTCTTCCGTTTCATACTCTCACTCCCTCTTTCCCTGTCTCTCTCTTTCTCTATTTTTCTCTCTCTCCGTCAAACTGGGATTTGCCATTTATCTTAAAGTATGACAGCGTTTCTAACAGCAATCAACACTACATATTTCCTATCTTTATTACCTGACATGCTAATAATCCCAGCTGTAAAGATTTATGTGTGGGAAAAATCGGCAGACTGAGAAAAGATATGTAACATTTTATTTCATGTGCAAGTAAAGGACTCTAGTTCCATGCTCACTTAAGATGTAAGAAAATGTAAGATGATTCTTCCTCATTGCCAATTCTAGCCAATGTTACATTGTGTGTATTTTTAAAAAATGGTACATACTTATCAGGCAAAAGAGTCAAAAGAGGACTGAATTAAAAACAAAGTTCTTTGAGAGCAGAAGCATATACAAACAATTAAAACAAAAACATAATAACCATTAAGATAACTGATATAATTACAAACACCTTTTTAAATTCTTTTTTTTTTTTTTTTAAATTTTGAATGATTTTTATATTATATATATACATTTGTTGGGTTTTTGTTGCTCTTCTTCTTCTTCTTCTTTTTTTAAAATTTTGGCATTAAAATGTAAAAATCATACCAATATCATTTTCAAAAATGTTGCTAATACCTCAATGCTTTAACAATGTCTGATTTGAAATCTTTAAACAAAACATATTGCCAAACACTGACTTAAGAAATCACTTCCAAAATAACTTTTAATTACAGGTTTCTTGTTTTACCTTTGATGTGTTTTATGACCAAAACATCAAGCATCTGAGATTACAAATTACAGAAAGTAGTATTACATACAGTAAATGTAAAAGTTAATAAAACTGGTGTATACAAAGGAAAACGTTAGAATAAATTAAGTAATAATAAAAGTAAATCATCAATACATTAATTTAGTTTTAAAAATCAAATTATAAATAATAAATATATGTGAGAAAGATTGAGGAACAATTTATTTATTTATTTTATTATTTATTATTGTATATTTTTTATTATTACTATTCAGTGATTACTATTGTTATTACTGCTTTATGTTTTAAGAAATTTAAACTTATTTCCTTTTTGCCATTTTGTAAGAAAAAAATTAAGAGAGATTTTGGGTTGTTTTTGTGGGTTTTTTAGATTTGTTTGGGGGGCTTTTGTTGTTTTTTATATTATTATTAGCTGCTTATTTGTTTTTCTTCTCTCTCTTTCTTAAACCCACTTGAACTGTGGTCAACAATTTATCTTACAAGCATGAAACTCAAATAAGTGTCTGTCTGCTGTAACTTCAGGCAACAAGATCGTATTTGAAACTGAGACCAGAACTAATGCTGGCCATTACATTTCCTGTTATTTCAGAAACTGGTATGGATCCACAAAATTCTTCAAAACTGTCAATAATTTCTTTACCTTAGACTGTTGTATATGTAAGTGTGAGTGATCTGAAGAGAGAGGAAGTAAAATATACAAGTGACAGGAGCATATCCAGGATTTCTGAAAAGGAGGGGCTTTCACTGGCATTGGTGTAATTTTCAACATGAATATTAGATAAAGAAAACAAAAGTCACTAGCAGTTGAAGACATCCTTTGAAATTATGCATGACTGAATAACAGGGTTTTTGGGGGGGAGGTTTTAATAAAGTTTTGCAGGAATTATTTGTTATCTTCTTCACAATCAATGGGGATATCAACAAGTAAAGCAAAATATGGAACTACAAAAGAAATACTGGATAGAAAAAAATGATACACAAGATATTCTGTTTTAACTGATGGTATCATGACTACAAAACAGGTCATCTGAGTACAAGGAAAGTAAAATTCACATAATTGTCACTGAACAAATTATTACTCCTGTCATCACAACAGAAAGGAGAGGTCTAGGTTTAGTTTTGTTTCATTAGAATGGTGACTATATTTTTGGTTAAAATATTTTATATTTATTGTTCTTGGGGTGTTTTTAAAATTTTTTTTACATTTAGTTAAACTATCTTATACTGATGATGAAAAGTGATTATTTTGTGTGTGTGTATTTGTGCACATATGTACATATATGTGTGTGTGTGTGTGTGCATGCATGTGTTCTGCTGGTGGTGATTTTATGTTTTGTTTTCATCAAGGTTTTATGATATTTATATTTAATTAATTTAATTTAATTTTTATTTTTTAATTCACTTTAATTTTTATTATCACTGCTCTCCTCCTACTATTATTATTATTATCATCATTATTTATTTATTTATTTAACAATTTTTTATATTACTTTATTTTGTTGTTTTTTTAAAACCTGAAGACATTTAATTTTTTCCAGTCACTTTAACGGAAAAGTGGCCAGAATAATCAGCCTGATCATTTTTTGAAATCTGTTTACCACTTGTTTACCAGTTCCTTGCATCTGACACTGCCTGGTCCCATCAGCACTGCCATGTCTGGTTGTAACAACAGCACTGTTACTTAGTAAAAACAGTTAAAAAAAAAACAGTGTGTTTCAGTGACCCTAAGGGAAAGCATTTTATGTCAAAATGGAATAATCTTTCTTACATAATTAAAGTTATCAACATTTCGGGTTATCATATTGCATTAAATTATTGATCTTTTCTTCTACCTTTTTATAAAAAATAAAATAAAATAAAATAAAATTCTTCTATTTTTTTTTTAACAATATAAAAGAACAGTCATATGAAGATTTATTTTTCTATTATGTGTACAAAATTTCTAGAATTACAACTAGCATCACATCAGTACTCCATTGTATGCCATGATTAAGTTTTGTGATTAATCATAGTGTGCACTTTCCTATGTATGGAAAGGTTTATATAAAATTCCCTTACTGGTAATGGAAAAAGAAAATTCAGTGGGTGTTATGTGTATTACTTTCTTATTATCTTCAAGGCACTCAAACATGATTGCATCTAATAATAGATTACAAAAATATGCAAAATATACTTTTATTTTAAAAGAAATTCATAAAATATTATTATCAATAATTATAGCAAAAAAAATGATTATTTTGTATTATTTCTGCAGCATTTCAAAATATATTTATATTAACTGTCATTTGGTGTTAATTATGAATTTTTAATGTAAGTGTAAGAGTGAAATAAAATGAATAAAAACAGAAAGAAAAACATCCAAAAACATGTCAGAATATAGCCAATATTCCAAAATTATTTTTATAAATTCTTTTTATATTCCTTTTTCATTAGTTCTCTGATGCAGCCTTTTTACAAATTCAGCAAAATAAGCTATTTTATCATTTTTTCTCATTCCCCTGACATTTTTTAAAAAGAAAATAATTTCTTCATTACGCAAGTCACTTACATTGATGAATAGAGCTGTGGAATTTTCTTTCACATTTCCAGTCCTTCAGGAATAATTTTTACAATTTTCTATAGCAGCACTTAGTATGATTTTTCAAAAGAAAGATATTAAAGAAAAGTGAAAAAAAAAAATCATTTAAGTTTGATATTCTGCTTGAACTGCTTCATCATTTGAGTTTGTCACCAAATTAAAAAGTGATATTTCAAAGTGCTATTTAGCCATCACGATGCATTCAGAAAATAAATGGAAACTTATACTCATTAAAACTTGTGTGGCCCTCAGACAAGGTGACTCTAACCTAACCAACAAATGAGCACAGTTTGCTGGTCAGTAAGTTTTACCAAAACACCCAAATGGTGAGGAACTAACAATATCAGTTGTTGTTTTTTTCCAATCCAACAAGATCTCCAAAAAATTTGTTTGTATTGATTACATCTGAAATTGTTTTCTTTTCTATTCTTTTTAGTAGGCAATTCTGTAACTGTTACCCTTTTACCTATTCTTACCAATAAACAAGAGATTTTTATTGACTTTATCTCACATATTATAACCTTCATTAGGCAACTTTCAGCACAAAAAAAAGTATCTGTTTGGTGTACTAAGAATATTGATCCTTTATGCATCATCATGCTAACAATCTAACCACTGGGCTGAAAGCTCATATACAGCAGACAGGTTAATATGTAATGTTGGAGATTAGAATCTTTGTTCATTTGTTGTCATAAAAATTATGAGTTTTTAATGTTATCATAGCTTATACAAGAAAGCAAGCAGAGATTTCATTATACAAAAATTACTTACTTACTCATTACAAAAACAGATGCCTTGCTGCAGGCAAATTTATCTACTGCACAATTATCTCTAGTATTATTTATGATGATATGTTGAAAAGTGCAAGATAATATGTGTAACTGTATATCAAAAGCACTTACATGAATGTAAGTAATCTCAAGTTAAAAAACAAAATGTATAATGGAGCCAATATATGTATGTGTTTATATATATATATATATAAACACATACATGTGTGTGTGTGTATGTATGTATGTATGTATATGTATGTGTATGTATGTGTGTGTGTGTGTGTATGTGTATGTGTATGTATATGTATGTATGTGTGTATGTGTGTCTGTGTGTTTATCTATATACATGTACATACATACATATATACATACATATAGTCATTTTTTTTTTACATTTTATATGTAAAAGCATCCATATCATTAAGAGTTTTAACATTAGCAAGGTCATAAATGACATTACCTATTTGCACTGCATGAAATAGAAATTCACTAAATGTCAAAGTCATTAAAATGCTGTAGTTACATTAGAGCCATTTAGAAAATTAATCATTTTATTGGATACTGTTTTATCATTTTAATTTTAACTTTCTAATGTTAGCCTTAAAACTACATACTAAAAATATCCAGAGTAATTTCTGTCTTGTTATCCATTTGGAACTTAATCTTGTGTAAATATAATTTATTATTTATTAAAAAGGCATCTTTTTAATATAATATTAAAAAGAAAGATAGAAGCAAAAAGCAAAACCAAATTTTAATATCATTTTTCTTTTTACATTCTAGTATTTAGAAGAAAACTGAAAATTTGAGTTTATTCAAACTAAAAGAAGGAAATCTGATTTTCTCCTATTTTTTTTCTTTGCTATCAGTGCTTCCAAAGAAGAATATTAAGAATTTCTATCTAAATATCACCAGATATGAATGACAGAAAGAAAGAAAGTTAATACTGTCATGTTTCCGTTTCTCTCCAGCCACTAAAGAGAAAAATTCAAAATGGTTGACAAAACCATATAATTATAACCAGGTTTCAAAAAAAAATTAAGAATGAAACTAAATAAAATTAATATTATTTTGATTTCTCTGACAATATGGAAGAAAAATGTAAATTCCAAGATCAGAGTGAAGACTGTCACATTTAGAAGAAGAAGAAAAAAAGAAAGAAGAAAAGAAGTTAATATTATTTCTGATTATGTCCCAGCACTATGAAGAAATATTGAAAACTGTTGATTCTACTTGAAGACCAGAAAATGTAGATTAAATTCCCTGTAGACATTTTATCTGTTTGATATTCAACACAGCATCTTTAAGTGTCCAACTTGACTATCTGAATTATGAGCAACAATTTTTCATTTATGAAAAGATATCAAGGAAGATCTCTAAACGGCAATGAAGAAATATTGAAAAATTGTATGAAATTATCAACTGATAAAAGTCTGTCAGTGAAAGAAGGAATGACTATAAAGTTCCAGCCCCTGAACAGCTTTGTCAAGAAAATTCATGGTATGTGTTTTTTAGTTTACAGAAAACTGAATATAGATTCTAAATTGCTTATTGACAAGTATCCATGAAGGGGTAACAAGGGTTTTCTTCTTGCTTTTAATTAAAATTACAAAGGTATATTGATTCAGAAACCCTTAATACAAATCTGAAAATCATTAAAAGTTTCTGTTTGCTAGAGTTAAACAAATGTTCAAACTTTTCAGTATTTGGAATCCCAAAAAAATATTCAGTTACAACAGCAGAATCTTTCTGCAATTACTACAAACAAAATAAATTTAAAATATTTTAGCTCAGAGCTACATGACTGGACATTCACACATATAAAATTGAAGAATGAAAATAGTTTTCTGATGAAAGAAAGCTAAAGATTATTCTTATCCATTGTTAAAAGCAACAGTTAGCTGATGATGATTTTAAACTTCAGCCATGATCAGCAGTTTAAATTTTGGTCATTTTGTTCATGGGAAACTTTCATTTCTTATTATTGAATATTCTATTTATATTTTTTATACCAAAGTCAAGATAGGTACTGAAAGTATTAAACAGCCATTAAAGTAATGATGATTAATCATTGAGAAAAACAAATATCCAAAAAATAAAAATAATAATTATTCAAAATTATTGATTAATGGAAATCAACTAACAGAAGAAGTTTTATAATGTCAACAATTAACAGTGACTGTTAATCAAGTCTTTTCATTGGTTACTTTTATTAATGGAAGAATCTGGTTTTACTGATGATACAAATCATTTTTGTTGTCATATCTTTCTACTTTTTTACTAATTAAATCATTAAACAGTAAGTAATTTCCAGAATAAATCATTAAATATCATAATATACAAAAGCAAAATGCTGCTTCCAAGTACACATTGTACATTAAAAAACATTTTAATACTTTTTACCTCAGTTAACCATTTAAAATTATTATGCACACAGTGATCTATAAATTCAAAAATCCCCAGTCACAATTTATTGTTCAATTCATTACAGAAAGCTATAATCAATAAAAACAACACAAAGCTATGAACAAACAATCAGTGAATTCAGAAATAAAATATTCAATGCATCATCTTTATTTATATGAATGCATGTAGGCATATCTGATTCATTTACACAAAATAAAGGTTTTCGTACTCATTAACTGGCAAACATTGAAAATAAATCAGAATGGAACATTTACCAAACAAATGTTATTAAGAAAAGAAACAAAAAATGTATAACAGTGAAAATACATTACCAATAATGATGATGGTGATGATCACTATAGACAGGTCAACACATATTTTAGCCTTTGGTTTATCAATCACAGGTTACTGCATGGATGATAATAAATAAATAGGATACCTAAGAATAAATTATGCTTGTCTTGCCCAGATATAATAAAAGACAGCAAAATATACTAGATAGGAACAATGGTATATGTAGTGTTTTGTAAGAAAAAATTCAAAGACAATATTTAGATATTTGTACACAGATTCAGCCATGTCAACATATATACATAACATATATCACACATATATATATTTTCATTTTTCATACAGTGTAGCTTAGTAAGTCACTGGGTTAGCAAGGCATTTCAACAAAAAAAGAAAATGATAAAACAAGAAATGAATGTTTATTGACCATATAAATAAAAACAATCAGTAAAGTATAAAGAAAGGAAAAAACAAAAAAAAGGTTTAAAGATAATAAATCAAAAACTGATAAAAAGAAAATTAAAAAAGATGAAAGACAAATGAAAGAAAGCAACTGATGACAGAATGAAATAAATGAAACTACAATTTAAAAGAAAGACAGAAAAAGAGAGAAGAACAGTTAAAAAGACAGATGAGAAGAAAAAAAGAGAAAAATCACAAAGCCCTGGGAGATTATTTTTGGTGCATCCATTTTGCTAAACGTATGCTGTCTTTCTTGAAAGGTCTTGAAAATCTACAATTAATTTATTTCTATTTTATTACAGTTCAATCTTGAAATGTGCAACATTGATACATTCCAGTCTGGAGGAATGACTGCCAAAGTCATATTAAATGCCTGAAGAAAATCTCTTAAATCATTCAAGCATATTGAGCAATTTGTCAGGCTAAAAAAAAATTAAAAAGATGGCAAAAAGCCATCTTGAGGAAAAAGAAAATACCTTCGGCAAGTAATGTATTTACAAGTCCTTACACCATCAGCTGAGAACTGAGAACCATTGAAACGGCTGCTGTGTCGACAGTAATCACCATACTTAACAAAGCCATCGTATCAATCATGTCACTACATCATTCAATCAGGATCTTAATAGGATATCATTGGCTTTACCACCGTTTCCTTATACTGCTATGCTGATACATCTTGACAAATAATCAATGTTTCAGATCAGATAAAAGAAAATAAAGGACAAATTGATTCATGTCACAGATTAACATCATTAAACTAAATTTTAATTAAATATAAATATTATGTTTGTATGGTTTCATTCATGAATACCATAACAGTTGTGACACTGAGGTGGCAGACTATCAACGCTGCTGGCCAAATTTGCTAGGATAGTTTGGGGATGTGCTCCCCCTTGAAAAATTGAAAATCTATTTTAATGGCTCCAAAACATTATAAATAATGTGATAAAATGTGTTACTGTTTTATATATTTTCCAAGGAAAAAAAATGTAGGTTATTTATCAATGACTATTTAGCATATCTTTGCAGTCAAATTGTACATCTGTATACAAATCTATTATTAATTTATGACAACAAAACATATTTGGACCAGGACCATTTTGCAATATAAATAAAATTATGAAATGTGATAAAATCCTTTGCATGGTGATCTCAATTCGTCAAATCACTGGGTTGATGGCTGTTACCCCTGCCATCAAAAACCCATAGAAATTCTGCATGAATGTGCCTGTTTACTTATATGTTCTGAACAGTAAATAAATTTATTGCCTTTTAATTACCATGTTGAAACTCCATGTTTATTGTGGATCAATGATGATTATAATGACTAAGCAAGTGATATTTTAGTTAAATGACCTGCACTCTAACATGATTTGACCTAATGGCTTACCATGCTTCAGACAAGAACTCTATTAGGACACTTCATTCAGTTCTTTTGGTAACTGCCATAACAGATACAGACAGTCAACCCAATTAAAGATGTAAAATCTGTGGATTACCAACACAAATTATTCAATGTCAAAAAAAAATAATAATAATAATAATAATAAATTTAAAAAGTTATAAATAAAGAAAATATGAAAAAAAAATTAAAATTTTAAATCTGAACCAAATTAACAAACTTTGACAGATATTAATATATTAGTAATTGAAGTAAGCAACAGGCATATACACACACTGAGGAAAACTTGAATCAGATTAATCAAATTACAACAAGTATCTAATAATTAGACACTAAACAGATCAATTCAGTTAATTGCCAACATCCAGCATCCCTCTAAGTATCATTTGCAAGTGATACTTTATTAATGAAAATCCAATCAAATGCACAATGACATTAATAGAACTGAATCCAAACAAAAACAAACCAAAACAATTTTTTATATATATACACGATATTGTTTTACAAAAATAAAAAAATTTTAATTAAAAAATTATTTCTTAAAATCAAAATGGTGTTAATGCCTACAGCTGTACATGAAGACATATCAACCTGAAAATGACAAAATGTCTTCTAGGTTGGTTTATTTTTTAGAACAACATGACAAAAACGGCTGGTGAAATTTGTCTTCAGGCCTTGCTAAAGAGTAAATAATCAGAGAGTTCTCCACACATTGATATTACTGGTAATTTATTGTCACCCCCTGATCAATAACATTTTCACTTTCCAACATTTCCCTCTGAACAAACATTATTTTTATTGACTATCAAAGATAAATATTTTAAGTGTGGAACAACCAAGTCATAATTTGGAAGAATAAGTTGGGTCTTGAAGGGGTTTTTTGTTGGTTTTTGTAGATAATTTAGATCCATTTCTTTCTATATTTATTTTTTACTTTTCATTTTTTTTGCATTATAATTTTTTTTTTATTAATTTTGAAGTTTATCATATTTCAATTTACAGGGATTTTCCTCCATTTTCTTCTTATTTAAATTTTTAGAATAGTTATATCATAATGCCTACTGAAAAAAATTTAGAATGTCTGAAAATTTGTCTGTAATTATATATGTATGCATGTATTATTTGCATGTTTATACAGTATGAAATACACACAAAATGCAACATAACAACCCTTTTGAACATATTACACTCTGATGCACTCAGACATGTATACATATAAAAAGGACATACACATATTTACATTCCGTGAATAACAACATAATTAAAAAAAATAAATGACTAAATTCCAAATTTAAAATCAAGAAGTGTTATCTCATGTATCCAGTTCTATTTGATGAAAATGTCATATCTCAGCATGGCTCTCTTTGATGTAAAAACTATAAAGTGGTGCATGGAATGAGAGACATTCCTTGGAGGACAGATCACATTTTACACAAGACTGGCACTACTCACTGGCTTTCACTTTTCTCTATTAGATTATGAAATATGAAATTACTCACAAAACCTTCATTATGAAATGAAAAAGTATAGAACTTATCCACCAGAAAGATTCAAAATAATCACAAACAGGCATATAATCTTTTTCAGTTTAAAATAGAACAATTTTGTTTTTGTGGAATTATAAGTAAATAATCTATTCCCTGACTGTCCAACAGTTTATTACTGATTTGTGTTTGATTTTTTTCCTTTATTTTAATAACATTTTTTTATAACAGAGCATTTCAAAAATAATATTCCAAGATATGTGCATGCTGTAGAATTAAAATGTGTGTATGTGTGTCTATACACACACATATATATACACACATACACACACACATACACATACACATGCACATACACATGCACATGCACACATACACATACACATACACATACATATACAAATTTACTTATATTAAGCCTTCAATTTTAATTAAAACTTAATGTATGAAATAAAACTGAAAACAAATAGTGTAATTTAAAAAAAAAGAGATGAAATGTCCACAAAAACAAACTTTACACACACATGAATGTGAAAATATATTTTTTTTAAATAATAAAAATGCAGATGATTTTAATACATAACAGTAGATGTGTCTGTTCCTAAGTATTCCTTTGTGTGTCTGATTAAAAAAAAAAGAAAAAAACTGAATGATGTTGATAAAGTATCTCTTTCTTATTTCATTATTTTTTCCCCTAAATTCTTGACATCAATAATCAATTACATCTCTTTCTTTCTTTATCATGATTCTGCCTTGTATCACTTTAAAGAATTTATTTACCTCAGCATCAAATATATATAGAAACACACACAAACACACACCCATACACAAAACAGCTAATGTAAATATTGTATCATTCATTGAAACAATATGCTTTAAATTATGTTATTAAAATAATAATTCAAAGTATTTAAGTTTCTAACATGAGCAGACAGTGGATAAAACCATTCTCTGAGGGAACAATACCAAATAAAAACAAAAACAAAAAAATAGGAAAGAAAAACCCAACTGGTATTCTTTTGTAGTGTTGAGTAAGTATGTAAATAATTGCACAGTTTTTTAAGCAAGAGAGCAAATATAAGGTTTAGTATATAAACCTTATGGAAAATTCAGAATTCATTAATGAGTTTACAATTATGATTGTTAAAAAAAAAATAATAATAATGAAGTAAAAAAAAATAAATATATTATAATAATAATAAAAAATAATAATAATAATAATAAATAATAATAATAATAATAATAATAATAATAATAATAATAATTTTAAAAATATTATGTTTGTATATTTTTTGAATACATTTTGTCCCTGTTAATGAATATTTCAATGTTATATATTTAAATAAACCATATTAAACTTTTGAATCTATACTATAAATATAAGTGAATATAAAAATGTTTTTATTGTCATTTTTCTGGGATTTTTAATTAATATTCTGCTAACATAATGTAAAAGCTTAATAAGCCAATTTTTAGAATTTTGCATTAAGATATTTTGAAAAACAAATAATTAATTACTAATTTATCATTTTAAATCTCCATCATTTATTTCATTTTTTTGTATTAATCATAATAAAGCAAAAAAAATTCTGTTAAATTTAAAGGAACTGCTATGATTGATTAAACAATATTAAACTTTATAATTTAAACAAATACTTTAATCATAATTAGATTTCAGAGAGAGAGAGAGAGAGAGAGAGAGAGAGAGAGAGAGAGAGAGAGAGAGAGAGAGAGAGAGAGAGAGAGAGAGAGAGTATGATGTTCTGTTGTTGTTTTTTTATATAAGAAATTTAAAAGTAACTTACCAATGATGATTATTTTCAAGTTAATTACAAATGTCTTGAAATAATGTCCCAAACTGCTAACAACAAGCTGCAGTCATGAAGCAAAATTAACTGCCAGTACTACACAGTCTGATGCTATTTCTAACAAATATTGTACTCCACTGAGATAGAGTACTACATCTGGTATATCACAGTTCACACTATGACAAACATGCCACAGGAAAGTAAATTATACATATATTAGTCTGGTATATCACAGCAGAATAAGATACTATGACAAATATATCACAAGGTATTATATCCTCTATCTCTCAGTTCACAAGTGCTCACTAACAAATTAATGCTACATCTACTGGGCTAGTTTATCACAGTAGAAAAGATACTGTGACAATATTTCACAAGGTATTATATCCTCTGTATCTCACTATTCACAAGTTCTCACTAATGAATAAATGCTACATGTCACAGCAGAATAGATACAACAAATATACCACAAGGTATTATATCCTCCGTATCTCCCAACCCACTAATTTAACCATCTCAGTCACACATCACTACAAGAGTCTACATCACAAAATTACCTCACTCGGTAAAGTGGATAAGGACGATACCGTACCAGATTTGCAGCAATTTTCACTGACTAAATGGAGCCAAATTGCATTTCTACTTCTCAGGAATAATAAGCGAGGGTTTAAAAAAAGAGAGAGATTGAGTGAATGAATAAATAATCGAAATTAGTTACTGAAGTAGAGAAGTGGTGTCAGTACTGGAACCTGGTCGCCTGCCTTTGAAATGTGGTTAAGTGTTATTGATCTCAGCAAAGTATTGCTGGTAAAAAAAATAAAAATAAAAAAAAGGTTTTAGCCGATTCTACCTGTTAACATTAACATTTTTTTCAGAACAGTTAGTTCTTTAATACAAGCACAGTGCTATTTTAAGCACAATTTTAGTTATAAGAGAATGTTCTTTTTTCTTCCTGACTTTATTATTTTCATTCTAAATTGGTATATATTATTGCATTACATTATTATATTAATTAGGATATTATAAATTTACACTATGTTTTTACTTATTTGTTAGATATCTTATATCACATATTTCTTACATAATTTTCAGTATTTTCAGATTCCAGCTGCCTCATGTAATGCTGCTGACTTAACCCAGTACCATGGTGTTATTTATATATCTGTTTATACACAAGTAGCTGATAGTGATAACAGCAACACACCCTATAGTAGGTTCATGTTGACATAAAATACACAGTTTATACTGGTGATAAATGTTGGTTGAAAGTATGTTTATTAAATATTTAATATTTCTTTCTTGATAAAAAAATTTGATGAGTAAAAATAATTTAATATTTTTATGCTGTTGGAATTTGTTTTTTAAATATTTTTTATAATTTTTTTGTTGTTGTTTAATACATTATATATATTTCTTTCTTTCTTTCTTTCTTTTTATTCACTTGTTTTGGGGTTTTTTCTTTGTTGTTGTTTCTAAAATGATTTATTATTTCAGTTTTTACATTTAAGACAAAAATGAAATTATAACCAGTTCTTTAGATAAATTAAATATAATTATTTTATATTTTTATTTCACTATTTAATAATTTTATGTATAGAAGTCAGTATTTCAGTATGTTTATTCATCAAAGAAATAAAAATAAAATTGTTATTTTTATTTTGTTTAAAATTTAATGTACATATATTCAGAGACAATAATTCAGTTAACTCAGTTGTAATTATTAATGCTATAATTTCTATTAGTTTTTGTTTATATATGCATTATAAAATTGTTGTTCAGTTTTGTGAGTTTTAAGTTTGTGTGCATGTGTATGTGTGTGTGCATGTGTTTGTAAGTGTGTGTCCTGTATAAAATTTCATGTGTACATTTGGTTGTTTGTTAATTTGTCTAGTATTAGTAATAATTTATATGTGAAAATATTAGGTTATGGAGACTACCATACAACATGAGATATTTCTTGGCCAAGTGTTATTTTAAATGTGTATCTAATTAAATCATTATCTATTCTTTAATAGTTAACAGTGAGAAAAAGGCAATCCTTTTCAAAAAAATTAGCTATTTTAGCTCCATTATACATTCTCTAATAATTTTAAAGTCTTAAAATTCCAATGTTAATTTTAAAAACTTTCATTTACATAGTTTATGAATTCCTGTGAGAATTAACTAAGTGAACAATATTAAAATCATTAGTATTACTAATGACTTCACATAGTAAAAGCCCAGTTCAGGTATGTAACAACATTTACTGATCAAAACACACTGATGATGCATTTCATGTTCATCCAAATGCAACAATACTCTATCAACTGAATATCAATACATCACATTGAAAAGGAGTAACCTAAAGCCTTAAAGTGAACTTAAGTGGAATATGTTTGAGTATGTTTCAATCAAAATCAGTAATAAGTCCAACATACTTACTTTTCATAAGCAGTATCCCATATTGTCAGAGTTTAACAATACGGTGAATACCCCGACATTATGATTATGACGGGTTAAATTTACAGTGAAGTTACAGTACTAAAGCACACGTTAAAACATTAAACAGAATTTTGGGATATAAAAATTAATTTATATGCTATTTCTGTGCTCACAACAATGACGGTCTCTCTATATACGAACATGTAAGAATATAATAATTATTTTATATCTGTTTGCAAATTCAAGTCAAGGAATCAACATTCTTTGAACGATGGCAGATAATCATACTGAGAAAAAAATTAAATACTCCGTTTGTCCGTCCTATTTTAATATTTATGATCGACGTTAACTTCATGGATCAAATGCTATCAATTCCATACTTATAAAGTTAATCATTTATTATTTCCTGACCACTCTACAAATATTTAAATATGCCATTTTCATTGACAAATCTGCAATATTCATTTTTAAAAATCAAATATGTACGATATAAAGCGTATCACGAAATAACCTCGATCTCCTTTCATTTTGTAACGTTTAATTACTTATGTCTGAGAATTCATTATAATTGTTTTTTAAAATTATTTTATACAGCCACCGTTATCCGAAGCTTTGATATATATGATCAATAACAAGTGAAATTACATTAATACTTACTTTCTTTTGAAAAATAACAGCGGTCTCACCGTCGAAGCCATGTCGAATTATTAATGAGAGATAACTCGAATAAGTTAACTGTTCACCATATTAACAAGTTACTTCCCTTTAAATTTCAAATGTAAACGAAAAATTAATATAAATTTTATTCACATTATAAAAATATGACCCACTAATCTTTAATTAAATAAAGGCGTATTTAATAATAAACCAACAATATTACTTTGCATATTTTTATTCTGTAAATACAGTAATCAGGAATTTCTATTTTTATCCATCAACAGAAAGAAATGGGAAAAACAAGGATAGAATTATTCTTTTGTACAATCAAATCATATTAAAACAGTTTATTAGAACATAAATTCAACTTCGTCATTATTTTATTTTTTATTTATTTAATTTAAAAAAAAAATATATATATATATATTTTTATATTTTATAAGTAATGACTATTATTTTTACAAAATAATTTTATTTTAAATGATTTAGAAACAAAAAAATAACACAGAATTAATTTCACAATTTTAGTTGGAAACTGCAATTTTCTTTTGGATTTCAATTACAGTAATGACAAAGGAAATGGGAAATAAAAACAAATGTGATTTTCTCTTTTTTAAATGCCAAAACTATAAAATGTTCATCTTTTAAACAAAAATAAAGAGGCAATATATATGAAAAATAAATTGAATAACTTTGGCTTCATCCATTTAGCATTTTTATTATCGTGTCTTTAATTCTAAATCATTTTCATTTTAAAGTAAAGGAGATAAAAAAAACTTCTAACCATTTCAGCATCTCAATCTATTATAAAAAGTAATCTATTACAGTTGAGGCAAATGTTGCTTCTAAAGCACACTTAAAACATCACCTTAATCCAGGAACAAATTGTAAAGCTTTCATTAAATGGGCTAAAATAAGCAGTGAATTTAACATACCACCTTCCCAAGAAAACAGACCGTAACTTTAAGAATGAATGCTGGAATGATTATCTGTCTGGCCAAGAACTAAACAAAATAACTACTTATTATCAGTAGAAAATCCTGAATTTTTTTTAGGGCAGTGAGTCTTGCATTCTAAATAACCAAAATTTTTCAGTATAAAAAGGGCTATTTTCAAAGAAATACAGAAACAGATTCTCTTGAATATTTTGAGGAATTTATGAGAGAGAACAAATTTAAAATGTTTGTGTACATAGGTTAGAATAATAGAATTATTATTATTTTTTTTTTAAGTATGTGAATGAATAGAAAAATTCGAAATCCCTAAGACTCTGCTCTGGAATCAGAAACATATTGATAAACCAGTTAACCTTTACATTTCAACAACTGTCACTATTAATGAAGAATTAAACTGCATCAGACATATTAACCAATCAGGTTTTGAAAATGATTATTAATACAAATTATTACAATGTTTTAATAAAGACTATACAAATTTACTTTCATAAGTTACCACTTTATAACAGAAATAAAATGGATTAACACAATCTGTTTGAAATTAAGCTGATTTTAATGCAAATTTAAGAGTTAAAACAAATATTTAAATCTGATTTCAAAAAATTCAATCACCTTCCAGTACCTTCAATTTTTTCATTTATAAACTTTTAAAAAGAATTAATAATAATTGTTTCTGTTTCTAATTTTCAGTAATAACAATGGAAGTCTCAAAATACTTCAGGTTTAATATTAATTACAAAGACTCAGTCTGTAATGAGTTGGCACATGTAAATGTACAGAAGATCATCACACTTCAAGCACTGTTGTCTTCTTCATCATCATCTCCATCGTTCAAACACTTTTCAACAGTGGCAAGTCTGGAATTCATGGCAACAATTATAGCCTGTACCTGGAACAATTCAAACATCAGTTGTTTAACAGAAATACAAATTCACAGAACTGAAACATATTTAAAATTTATTTGTTAACATGTAAACAATGAGACAAGAAATAGTTAAATCAAATCACAACTTGATGCTGAGTTTTTAATGTGCTCCTAATGGCAACATTATTTTATCACCATCAAAAGTTTTCTTTTCTTTTCAGAACAGTGCTTACTTTGACTAATAAACCTTTCAAATTATAAAAGAAATTTGTTTAATTATAGCAAACACCTAATTCCCCAATTTTTGTCAAAGTAAACATATTGTGCTCTTATTCACCAAACCATTTAAGTATCTTTCTAATGTATTGTGAAACATGACAATGATCAAACACACTATTTCTGAATTTAAATAGCAAATAGAAATGGAAATAAGCAAATAATTTTGCTAAAACCTATGATTTTTAGATAGATATATCCTTTTAAAATGTTGTACTTTAATGATTTTTACATTTCTCCATCAAATTCTGAATCTAAGATTTCCGGACACTATGCTAGATAGTAATTATTTCTATCTTTGAAAACTTCAACAACAAACCTTTTTCATGTGCAATCTCATCTCCTGCATGAATTCTGATGGTAAAGTCAACTGCTTACATATTTCTGATGCCTTTGATGTCTGTGTCCGACTTCCAACCTGGTAACTGAAGAACATAAATAAAAATTAAAATTTATATTAAGAAATATTTATACAATATTATTTTGCAATAGTGTCATGATATTTATTTTCATTTCTGACAAAATTTTAAAAAGTTTTAAATTTATTTTGCCCACATCAAAGTCAGGGAAAACCTAGGACAATATTTATAAAAACATTTCTTTTTGGTTGATTTCTATCTTTCACTCCAAGTTGTTTTTACCTGATTAATTTGTGCGTGAACAAGGAATAATGACTTCGAACCATGTCAAGTTTCTGGTTTGTTGTGTGATAGAGTCTTCCTATTATAGTTTCACACCCACAACACCTCAATTCATTGTAGGAACTAAAATATAAAACAAAAACTTACGAAATTTTAAATTAATTTCAGTTCTATGAATTTGTATTAAACTTTTGATTGATAATAATAATTTTGTAAATTAGTCTTTTGTTATTTATTAAACAGTATGACATTAGTAGTCTTTTAGCAGTCAAACTTACAACTGCTTTCATTTTACAATTTGAGAACTGTATAAAGATTACACTTTAAGAAAGGAATAAAAGTGATTTTGTTTAATAACTGAATTATTCAACAACTTAATTTAATTTCCTTTCAAAACAGTTTCTAGTATTTTCACTATATTTGTTTTTTCACAGGTGCAGTCAGAGCAGTGGCTGATGGCTCCAGTTCATTCAATTTACACATCCTTTTCAATATGAACAACCATTGTTCTAAAATATACTTGCTGATAACTGATTGTAAAACTATTAAAATACATTTGTTTATTATTATTCAAATTTTAAACAAGAATTTTGTTGTTAATAATGACAAAAATTGAAATTAGTTATAAAATTAAAAATATACCTCCCAAAATCAACTGTTGATGGAGCAGTGCAGGTAAACAAATCTTTTTTTACCATTACAAGTTTGGTTACACCTAGTAAAATTAATCAATAAACTAATTAAAAATAAAAAGAGAATGAAAAAAAAGTGATCTGGAAAATGCTCTTATGGATTCTATATGTATATTTAAAAAATGTTATAGCTTTATTTGTCTGTAATGTTCTCTAAAATATAAGAAAACTGTTTTAAATAAAAAGTAACCTGAAGTTAAATCATGTATATTATTATTATTATTATTATTATTATTATTATTATTATTATTATTATTATTATTATTTATATGGTTTGAAAACGAAATAAATAAATCACTTTTAAAAACATTAATTTAATAAAATTTTAATACAAAAAGATTGTTTTGTTTTACATACATATATATAATATAAGTATTTTTCTTTTATAACGAATATTCAATATAACACTTAGGTTTAACAGTCTTGTTTAATTATTTTATTAAAAACTTCGAAAAAGAAAAACTTAATGTGCAGTGTTATGGTCTTCAACGATTCATTTGTGCAAACCCATGCTGTGCTGTCTCCCAAGATACTTTTACAAGTGTCACATTGAAAAACAAATGGTCCATCGTCCGAAGACTTATCATTTTCATCCGACTGGACTTCCATACTATTTCGTTTTAAACTTATATTTTCAAGTTCCCGCAACTTTATTTTGAGATTTCCACTGGTTTCCCTATACAGCTGCGCGTTGCTAATTTATTACAGTTCACAGCTATATACTTCACTAAAATTTCTTTCTGAATTTAAGTATCAAAAAATAAATAAAATGTCATTATAAATATATAAAAAAAAATTATTTTTTATTTTTTTAAGTTGTATTATGATACCTTTGGTCGCAAAACTTTCAGTTATGTTTATTTTATTTTTTATTTATTTTAATAATTATATTCAGTCTGATACATTTTGAAATCCTTTATTGATCTGAGAGAGAGAGAGAGAGAGAGAGAGAGAGAGAGAGAGAGAGAGAGAGAGAGAGAGAGAGAGAATTTTCCTGATAAGATTCATTAATGATACTCGTTTTCTTCTACACAGATACATCTAAATCCGAGCTAAGTAATTGGACGAACCAGTCAATTTGTATTTTTGTGCTTTTATTTCCAGTTGAGTAAAAAGAGTTCAGAAATGACTTTGGTTTTGTCAATGTGGGGTTCCGAAGTTCAATTGATATCACATATATTAATTTTTAATTTTATATACATAGAAATATGATTCTTTGACAGAAGTAATGAAAAAATATGGGTTGTGTTTTTTCCGTCTTCCAAAATACTGTTTTGGCAAGTAAGTGTATATAAGTTTCCTGCTGGTACTAGTTGTATTAGTACTAAGCAGTTGTAGCAGTAGTAATACTAATAATACTATTAATAGTAGTACTCGTAGTACTAAACTTGGAAAATGACACATTCACTTTCGTGACATTGCAGATTGCACTTTCTTATGTATAATATACTAACAATAAAACTTTTAAAAAATGACTGAACAGAATAATTTTAAAAATAATCATAATAGTACTAAATAGTAGTTGAATATTAGAATGTTAGTACTAGTACTAGTGGTTTAAGTCTAACTCTCGTTAGATAAGGTTTTACTTGATATTTTACTACGATTTATCTTTTAATCAAATTAATACTAGTCTTTTTTTCTTTTTCTTTCGTATTTGTTTTTAATGTTTTTAATATATATATATAAAGTAAATAGCTTTTTTCATTCATGCAGTTTTGTTTGTAAATGAAATAATTAAACAAAAGCAAATCATAATATTTAAAAAAAAAAAGCTGTATACTTTTCCAAAATTAGAGGTGTTTTATGCAATCACACCAATTATCATGGTAGCCCATATTATCACCGGAAAAAATTGGTTGATTTGCCAAGCCTTTCAAGCAAAAATAGATTAATAGTTTTAACTTCTTTTTTTATATCTGCATTAATGGTAATACAAAAAATATGTAGCAAAATATCCAGTAAAAACCTCTCCTAACAAGTTTAAAAAGGGGTAAAAACCTATACTGAAATATTACCTAGAACTAAATTTGGTAAATTATTTATTTTTGTTCCTATATTCACATTCACTATCATATTACTGTTCAGTACCTTGTAAATTATATATATCATTATATGATTATCAATGTTAACTTGTATCACCAGAAACTGATAATAAATTGTTATTATACATTGATATTATCCAAGCATATGGACATTTGCAACATTATTTATTATAAACAACTGCAGTTTAAATTTATTATAATGTTTTTAGTTATGTGTTTTTGTTCTTTCTACTTTATTTCATTTTATTAACTCATAAGTTTAATTACTAATTAAAGAATTATAGAAATATTTTAGCTGTTAGAGAATCTTTTATCTGATATATAATCTTAGACTGTATTTTATATTTTGATAATATATAAATTTACAAAATTATAATTATTTATGGATGTGTCTTCAGGGAAAGAAGGATCTATGTTTGGTAGTAAAACAAGAAGCAAGGAGGTTTTAGTGCAGACAACATCAACAAGCATAATTAATAATGCTACCAAAGAAAACCTCACCAGAAACAATAGTGGTATTTATGAAATTGCCTCTCTTGAAGAAGCTGTTAAACACAGAAACAAGGATTTGCTTCAAGAGCTGATCAGCCATGGAGTTGTCTTCCAAGTTCTCCGAATCCTGGACAAAAGTTATGTCAACCCTGTGGAAAAAGCATGCATTCTTGGATACACTGACATTGTGAAGTTGTTTCTTGATAATGGCTGCAGCCCTAACCTGCCAACTAGTTGTGGTAGACTCATACACTCAGTTCTTGAGGCAATGAAGACCAGTTCCATCCCCCTTGCTGAAGGACGGCAGCTTGTTCATTTTCTTTGTCAGTCTGGGTGTGACGTTAATATCAAAAGCAAACATGGAGCTACAACTTTGCTGCAGGCAGCTGAGTTTGGTGATGCAGAAGTGCTGGAAACAATTTTGAAATATTGTCAAGAAGCTCAGATTACAAAACAGTGTGGTGGAAGCCAGTTCAGTCCTCTTCATATGTCATGTATGAGAGGAGACCTTGACTGTGTTCAGGTGTTGCTAAAACATTCAGCCAGCAAGCACATCAACCTTCGAGATGCCAACAGAAACACTGCACTGATTCTGGCTCTGAAGTCCATGTTACATAATTTGAATTATTTAAATTCTGCAAGGAGAAACATTGAAAATGGCATCACCAATCCACAGGATAAGGATCTGGTGCGCTCTAACTTATTAAAACTGCAGCATAATTCTATAGGAATTGTGGAAGCTTTGTTGTTAGCAGGAGCTGATCCAAACTGTTGTTGTTACACTGGAAGAATGAGACATTCTGATCACTATGACTTTCTCTTTGTACAATCAACACTTTATTTTGCTTTACAGCTGTGTGTTCTTGATGACACAAGAGGATTTCAAGATTCAGCACCAAGTGATGAGTTTTCACACACACTGAAACTGCTCAGTCTGGAAAATCTTGAGGAAGTTGAGAAATGGACAAGCAGCACAGAGAATTCAGACACATTTAAAAAACAAACTGTTGATTCTCCTTATGCAGGAGTTGTCAGACTTATTGTCCTCTCAGGTTTCAATTTAAACTTGGTTTCTGAGGATGAGATTCTTATGAGTGTGAAACCTCAGTCATATGTCTCTTTATTAGATGAAATCTATGAGTTCTGGAACAAGTTCAAGATGCAGAGACCAGCCAAACTGATGCATATGTCTAAACAAGTGATTCGAATTCATTTATCCCATCTGCAGAGACTGCATAGAATTGAAGAGCTACCATTGCCATTCAGAGTCAAAGAATATCTCAAACTTAACTATTTATAGTTTGACAAATATAGATATTGTTTTATGTTTCCTGCACTTTTCATTTGATGTATAATCAAGATATCCTCTGTTTCATGGGATATTGTGGAAAAAAATATTTAAAAATCTGTGTCCTAAGATTTCTAAATATTTAGTTAATTTTTTTTTTTTTTTGTCTTTTTAATATTTTATTGTAAATTAAGTGGATTTTTTATTTAAATGGCTCATTTTTTAAGGTATCATTTCTCATCACTGAATATTATTATTATTATTATTATTATTATTTGACAGTGCAGGATACAAATATCAAATTACAATACTTTTAATGTGTTCCATATTTTATTTTACACTTTCTTTTAGCTACAAATGTTTGCCGAAGAAGATTGCTTAGTGAGTAAATTAAGGGATAATATATAACAGAAGGATTTCTGTAGTTATTTCTTTTATCAACAACATTTTAGCAAATGGGAACATTTTCTGAGGCTCCTTAATTTGTTTTAAAAATGAACAAGATATTACTTTTTTTAATAATTTATTTATATTTCTCAAATATATATATATACATTGTACATGATGAATACATATTATTACTTGATGATTACTATCTTCATCATTGTTAATTATATGTTTTGTCAGAATTTCATATAAGTTGTAATTTGTATATTCTTTATTTGTTTTATTTTTTTTTATTTTTTTTTTTTTTTTTTTTCATTAACAAAATATCTTTATTTATGTTACTGAGTGTACAGTGAATATATTTACATTTTAGAAGCAGCTTTAAATTTACAACTAAAATATTTTCAAATTCTTTGATACCATGTCATTTCAATTTTGTAAACAAGTAATTAAGCAATGAATATTTGTTTTATTTTGCTGGTATTTCATTAGTAATATGTAATTTATATATAATTTATAGAATATGAAGTGAGAGTGTGTGTTTCATCTTGTTAGATGAAGCTTGCTTACAGTTAGTTAATTCTACTAAATTGGAATGGCAGATACTTCTAAGCAGTGTATCATTTATATGATAAATGCAGCTTGAGGAAAAACAGAAACGTAATAATTATTACAATTTTTTTTTAAATATTTTTTTTTTAATTATTTTAGTTTTATATCCAAAAAAATTTGGATAGTGCTGAAAAATGAGTTTTCATTAAATTATTTAATTTCTTATAATATTTATAATTATTATTGTTTTTATTTTTATTATTATTCTGATCTCAAATAAATTACTAAAAAAAAAAGAAGAAAGAAATGTAGCTTAAATAGCTGTATTTCTCTCACACACACACATGCACAAACACAGAAACAGGCCATTACTGCATAAAAACAAATCTCAGTAATGTTATATCTAATTTATTGTAAACTATGCTTTTAAAAATGAACAGTCAGAATAAAAGACATGTATATTGTTTTCTTTGTTTTAAAAAAAAAAAAAAATATATATATATATTTTCCATCTTTACAATGCAAATGACAAAAAGCTTTTTTTAAAATAGTCAAAATGTACACAGAGATAAATGAACAAACATATTTTGTGTTTTTTGTATGTAAGCCGATAAGGATGTAGTACATACAGTACTTACCTAAATATAGCATTTATATTATTTGTAACTTGCAAGCAATCTTTGTTAGTTATAAAGTATAGGTTCCTAGAAGCAGACATTCCCTCTTTTGTTATCCCTATACATATGTATATATAAAGTGCTCTAATAAAAATACATAATGGATGTGCATGAAATAACAGGTTCAAGGAGAATAAATATCCCTTCCTAAGATCTTCACCAGCTTGGTATGTTATATTGGTGAAGGTTGGAAAAATAACCAAAGCAATCACTTAAAAGTTTATGAAATGCATCTAAGCTGCTTGTACATACCTATGATGGTAAATCGTTTTTTATCTTATATAGTAAGGCCCTTAGCCATACCCTAACAGGGCCTCGTTCAAGCTAGGAAAGTTTTCTCAGTGATATTTAAATGTACTGTTTTCTGTGTTTCTTTAACATAGCAAATTGGTCCTAACTTATTTACTAAGCCACGGATTGCAATTTAGTTTATACATACTCGTAGAATTTGCTGGTAGCTATTTTTTTTTTACTTATTATAATATTTTATATTGTTGTTCTTTTAAGGTACAGTTTTTGAAAATGTTGGTAACATATTTAATATTTACCTAAATGGCTTACTTTAATATAGTTTAACATCTCATAATTAACCTATATGTATCCTTAAAGTAAGTAAATATGTTAACCATTCATTTCTACAAATATTCCTAACAATATGTATTAATTAAATATCTACTGTTAGTTAACAGTAACCCAATTACTGAAATCACCTAACAATTAAGAATCACTAGCAAGAGACAAAAGGACTTTTTGTCAGCTCCGCTCTGCTGACTTCAGGGAAGTCCACAACATGTTTATTTAAGTAAAAGACAAAAGAGCCCAGGAAACAGAGAAGAACATACACAGAACAAAGAGAAGACACGGGTAGGATTGAGGAGTTGGCGGCCATTACTGGGCAATTATGTCGGTAACTATATTCCACATTATCTTTAAATCAGAAGCAGGGGCAATTTATTATTCTGTATGTTCTGTTTTATTTGTTGATCAATTTGATGTAACCTGTATATGCTCCATAGAGAATTTGAGTTAAGTATTTATTTCTAACAAAACCTGTTAGGGAAAATTAAAAGAATTAAGAATTATAGTATTTCGTTTAACACCAACTCCCATGTCCTCAACCACTAAATAATAAGAATACATGTATAAAATAAATAATTATCTTCGTAATATAAATATTGTCTTTTGTTTTGGTGTTCACAGTGGATACTTGATATTATATATAGTTTATATCTATAGTATATGCAAATATATATATATATATATCTGTTATAATCAATCATCACAGTTTCTTAATTACACAGTCAGTGGGTCCACCAAAGGCACAAACTCTAGACAACAAACAAGCCATATTTTGATAGGGAATCTACCTCTTGAAAGCTAACACCTCTTATGCGCTGGGTCCCATGACAATACCAGACCATTTACAATTCTAAGTAAATTCATTCAAATAGTTTCTAAATAAGATCAATTATGTTACACGAATTACTTTGATTTTTGGGGAAAATCATTATATCAAATCCCTTAAAATTTGTCAGTTCATCATTGTTGGATGGTTTTGAGGTGTTTTTCTTTTAGTGTTTACTTTATTCTCAAAATCAAAGCATTGTTTGGTACCTGCCTGGCAATCCAACAACACTATAGCACCCAGCAGTGATATTAGAATGAACAACCCTGAGAATCCAAGCGTAACAGCAGAAGGTCGATAGTCATGGACACTGATCTTTTTACGTACAGTAGAAGACAGTCTGGCTGTTTTCACTCTCAGTTTGTCCTGCAGCATTCTCATGAGAGTTCTTATATCTTCTTCAGTTCTGTTTGCTGACTGCAGAATCCTTGTCTTGGAAATGCAAGAGCAGGAACAGTTGTATGATGTAGACTCTGGAGAAGAACTTAAAGTTGCATGTGGTGCAATGGTTGAAGAGAGTGTACCAACACTTGAATCAGCCGTTTGGGGCATATAACTGGACAGAAGTGGTGTTGCCTTGACATATGAAGAGTCTGCCAACAGGTCAAAGGAAGAAAACAAAGTGTCAGTTGTGATTACACTGTAATCATGAATGTCAGATAGGCTCTGGGAAGTCTGAAGAGTTGAATCGAGGACAGTCTCTGTGATCGCTGGTGACTGACTTATTTCAGCAGGGATCAGTTCTGATACTGCAGATGAAAGGATGACAGGTGTTTCAGTAGGAACAGCAGTGTCTGGAGTCAGAAATGATACTTCAGTAATGAATTCATCAGTTACAGTTGACATCAGTGATGAAGAATTAATTTCTGCAATATAATATACAGACAGAACATATCAAATTTAAATTTTGTTTCATTATTAATTTTATTAATTATCCACATTCTTTTCACATGTGTAGGTGTGTAAAATAAATGCACCAAATTGTAATCCCAAATTGTTATTAACTATGTAATATGAACAAAATATTAAGGCAATGCTTATAAAATATATTTAATGCTCTTAATTTTAGCTGTGGTGTTTCAACATCCTTTACCTATAATGTTACATAATGTGCCTTTGAATCCAGGTTTACAAATGCATACAAAGCTTTTTTCCAGGTTCAAGCAGGTTGCATCGTTCATACATTGTTGTTCCAAGCAGCTGTCATTAACTAAGAAGTAAAAATAATTAATAAAATAAATAAATAATTAATTAAATAAATAATAATAATCCTCAAAGTAATATTGTTTAGTATCAGCACATTTTATTTTGTCATAGTAAATCAAGCAGTTGTGAATGTAGATTATAACAGCAACAGTTTGGATACAACACTTTTAAATTATTGTACATTTATACTAGCAAAAGAAATGTATTAAAGATTTGCTAATGAAGTCTTATTGTAATTTAATTAGGAGGCTTTACCATATCACAAATAATAAATAAAATTAGAACATAATTTCTCATCATTCAACAGAAACATACCAGAAGGTTCCAACTTTCGCCCAGCTGCAATGCGTCCAAAAGATATTGCACTGGAATTAAGACCAAAACCATATATCTGCAATCCAAATTCTGTGTAATTGGGTGACCAAATGCTATGAATGCCATAATCCAGTCTGACCTGAAGCACAGTCAGATTCATTTTCTGATGAACTGCTACAACAACAGCATCTTTATGAATCAAAAAAGTCTGATCAACGACAATGAAATCGACAAAATTAGTAGGAACTACCAATGATACATAGCCCTGAAAGATATTTAGAACGTACAGACCATAGTACATGTGGAATCCGTCAATAGGCGGAACTAACAGCATTGTCGAATCACCAACGAAATCAGCGGAAAAACTTTTAGCATACTGCATCAAGAGAACTCCATGATTTGCATTGACGACAGCACTCTCGTTTGATGCAATTTCCCATTCGTAGAACTCTCCTTTGTTGAGTCGGAAACCATTTCCGTCAATGAAAACAAAAGTTAGGTCATAACCGGCTATCACACGAAAAATGTCGCCAGCAGTGCGACCCATCAGTGGCGCCGTCACAAACTCCGTACCCCATTGGTCGATTGACGGTATTTGTTCCATGATGTGATCGCATGTTGTTGCAGTAATTGGTATACTGGCACAAGTAGCACCAGAAAATAGTGACATGGGTTTATCACTAGTCACCTGAGTGCCAGTCACATCAGTTGCCGCAGCTAGTTGGATCACATCGTGTTTGTTAATCACTGCCTTAACTACAGCTCCATTAGAATACTGCGTCCCGTGAAAAGAAACTGTTTCTGACGTGTTGGCTAATTTGATAATGATAGTTATGTAAGTTTGGTTATACGAGGCCACGAAGCCCACTAAAGATTTGAACTGAACGTCAGGAGAAATGGTGTAAGAGACAGCCATGTAACGCCATTTTACACCATCCACGAGTGTTTGCACTGGAAAAACAATGCTGGAATCGTAAGAGGTTGCTTGTGAGTTGATGATGTTGACGTGAACATTAGACTTGGTTAAAACCCTCAATCCTTTCGGCTGTATCGTGTCAATGGTTGCTTCAACACTAAAGGAAATAAAAACAATGTTAAAGATTCAAAATCTCTTACCCTTTTTTTCTCTCTTTAGAAATATATATAATTCTAAAACGGGAATGCATTTTATTATCTAAAAACAAAAGCATATTTTCAGACACGATTTTTTCCCCTCCCTCACAGTGTATTATTCTGATTACACACTGAAACATTCCCAAATCCAGTATTTTTAATACACCTACTCAAATGCACTTGACAGTTTCACGGTAAGTATCCCTTTTGATCTAATTAGTCCTTGAATTGGTAGCTTAGAATACGGACCATCCAAAATGACTTCGCTATTAGGCTGTCCAAAAATCATGATAAAGAGATCTTTGACATAAGCATTGGACGTGAATACCAACTCAAAATCATGTCCATAGGCTATCCAGGAAGAAACACCTGTAAGAGAATCACGAATAATTAAATGATTTAAAGATCCTAAATAAAATATACATTATGAACCTGTTTTTTGTTAGTTTTTGGAAAATTTAAATGAGCATAAAAGAATGTGCTAATAAAACATTATTTGTTTGTTTATTTATTTATTTATTTTGTTTTATTTTATTTTATTATTTATTATTATTATTGTTGTTGTTTTAATAGTTTTATTTGTATGTTCAAGAGTGAGCGTCTTTACACTATGAAACATTTAAGTTAAAATTAAAAATGAAAGCTATATAGAATATAACCGTATTTCATAAAGTTTAAAACAATTATGTTGAAATTTTAAAAATATATATTGTATAGTATAATTATAATCATATTTCATATTTTTTTAAAGTTTAAAACAATTGTGTTGAAATTTAAAATATAATTATGATCATATTTCATATTCTTTAAAGTTTAAATATATATGTATTTTAAATTATCTCTGCGGTAAGTAAATCTACAATGGTCCTTTTATTTGTTAATAAAATTTAAAAAAACATTTCTTTCATTTTCAATTATTCAAAATCAGTTGAAAATTTCCATCAAACGACAATCAGCAGAAATATTAATATGCGAAACATTAACAATTAAACAAATCATAATGTTTTATTGTGATATGATTTAAAGCAAAAACTATTTCCAAATGTAAAATTTTAAAAATAAATAAATACAAATATATTTATTGAAGATTTTAAAAATAATTATACAAAAGTCTAGTACGTTCTTCTTTAATTCATTCGGTTAAAAATTATTTTGTGTTTTTATCACTTTGTGTCTGCATTATAACTTCCATAAATAAATACAGTAAATATTTTGGTTTCTTTAAACTTACTAAACTTCGCAAAATAAATAAAAACTAAAAACTAATTTAACTTTACCTTCTACTTGTAACAAACCAAACAACACAGTCCACAAGCCAAACTGAAAAATAAACTCTGATTATTTACATAACAAAAATAATAAAAATCTATAATGTTAGCTGTTTCAAATAAAATTAATTTGCATGTTCAAAATAATTTTATTTCTATCTACATATTGTTAATTTAAATTTTATTTCTAATTTTAATTTTTACTTTAAATTTAATGCATAGGCTACATATAATTCATAATCATTATTATATGAAACTTACCGAGTGCATGATTAACGGTTTAAGACAAAATTATATTCCCTTATTAAACTCGAATGTCTTCTGAACATTTCCACAACTGCAATGTGTCTATTCGTATCTAATGTGTGTTAAATAATAAACAAAATCATTTATTCATTGACCACCATGTCATTAAATGTATCCACTATCACAGTAAAAAAGAAAAAAAAAAAAAAAAGTTTGTTCTCTTTTCAGGGGCAGAAAAGGAGTTTTTATGAGGGGTTGAATGCAAGCCGCTATCATGAAAAGTGTATTTGTATAAAATGTATTTGATGTTAATGAAATAGCATCTTTCTTCGATCTGTTATCACATTATTTATTCTCATTATTGTCTTTCTTTCTTTTTTCATTTTCTTTTTTTTCACCTTTCTTTACCTTTTTTTTTTTTTTTTTTTTTTTTAATCACTTTCTTCATGGTCGATATCCATTTTACGCTGATTAGGATTGCTTTTATTTTTTTTTTTTTTTTTTTTTTGATGTTTTATAATATTACCATGTTGCGTTGGTTTCAGTATTTATCAGTGCTGTTAATGAAATACCAGTTGTTTCCTCTGTTCTTTATCCATGAACGTTTCAAGAACTTATGTTAAAATATGTATTTTTTACGTTTGAAAAAAAACATTAAGTTTGTGTGTGTGTGTGTGTGTCATGTGTTTGTCTATGAGAGTGATGTTTAAAAAAAAAAAAAATAAAATAAATAAAAAGTTTGATAAATATTAGGACACTGTAACAAAACTTTAAAGCTTTTGAGCGTTTTTGATGAATAATTAATTACTTTTAAAACCAAAACTGTACAGTTAACAATGGAACTGGTTAACGGGATATCGGATATCGAAACAAACAACCTCAGTTGCTTGTAGCATTAATCGTTTCTCTTTGAACAACTTTTCTGTTCAAAGGAAATGCTGAACAGAAAACATGAAGAGATTTTGTCGTGTTATTGATTTTAAATAATAATCAGTGTCCGTAAACATCTTTTCCACGGATGTTTGTATGTGTGAGTAAAACACAATGTCACATAATAAACTATATGCGTGATCACACGCCATTTTTTGAATACTGAGATGACAACATGTATATGTTAAAAAAAAATTAGTAGAACATTTTTCACAATTAACTGAAATGTAAAATTAACATTATGCTCTGACTGATGTATGTAAGTCTCAAAAGCTTAAGTTTCGAATTCAGTGCAGCATTTGTCCACCAAGTAGACTTTAAAACTGCGTTTGTTTTTCAAAATCAGTGTTTTTTCCGAGCTCTGTTTGATAACTGCCTTTTGATAGTAAACAAATTTATTTAACAACTAAATCTGGTATTTAAAGACTACGTTTGGCAATTGCATATTAACTGGAATATACAAGTTTTGTAACAAACTAAATCTGATATTTTTTAGTGCTCCATTTAAGAATTATTGTGTTAACAATAAACAATTTTATTTAACAACTAAACCTGTTATTTTATTGTCTCTTTCACGTATCTACTTTCCGAAACTTCGTTATTAAATAAAAAAGGATCCATAAAAGAATATGTCCATACTAAATCACAACTATTTTGTAAATATCACGAAAACAACAACAAAAACAACAACAAAACTACAAATGAACAAATGAATGCATGATTCTGACAAATTTTGTATTCGAATTTTGATACAGTTAATTAAAACAAAAGTAATTTATTTTCATTTTTTCAATAATTTAAGAAATTTAGGGTTACAAAATTTAATTCAATTATTTTCAGAAATATGTTCGATTTCAACGCTAATTATTTAAAACACAATTTTAAATTCATGTAGAACATCAAATAATCAAAATTTTCAGCTGGTCAAGCCATGGTCTCGAAACAGCATTAAACTGTGAATTTATTTGAACGATGGATGCCGCATTTTCGAATCACACCTGAACCATAGCTTCTTGAAGCTACTGTTTTAAAACATACATAATCATTTTTATTTCGGGCACATTTCAAAATGGAACAAAATGTCAGGTTTAGAACTTTCTGAAACCGCAAAAACGTTAATTATTTAAGGGACAGTTTTATAACGGCACACATTCTCGTCTAGCTGAAGCCATTGTTTCAAATACACCGGCTTGGAAAGGTTCCAGTCACCCGTGGCTTGCGGCTCGTACAGGACAACTTTGTTAGATGGATAGTAGCCATATTTCCTCCCTGAGCACCACTTTCCAGAGGATTTGTATCCATGAGAAAAGCCATCTTGATTCGCAGCCAGGATCTGTCGCAGAATCATTCCTAAATATACAAAGAAAAAGAATTACATTTTTTTTTTTTTTTTTTTTTTTTTAGAAATGTAGTGAAAGAGAGAGGAGGGGAATAAAAAGACAGACAGTCGGAGAGAAACAGGCAAACGAAAAGTCAGATAAACAGAAATGGATAGAATGACAAAAAGAAAAGTAAATAGACATATTTAGAAGGCAGTCAAAGAGATTAAAAGACAGAAGATAGATGAATGAACGAGCAGAAATGTACAACATATTTTGATAGCATGAGGCAATATTAGAGACAATTTCACAGAACTAGCAAGAAGACATTAACAAACATTTGTAATTGCTAAGTTCTGTTGTTATTGTTGTTGTTGTTGCTAATGTTATTATTATTTAACAATCTCACCTCGACGTAGACTGATTTGATTTTTTTCACACTTTTTGAAGTTGTCTACAGCAATGACAGTGACGTCACACATCAACGAAACGGGAGTGATGTCCCACGTACATAGTCTCGTCACTGCTGTTTAAAGCCAAAACGTCGTTATTTAAACCTACATACACACACACACACACAAACACACATGTACTATAGATATATATTAACTAGTCTGCTACCCTCTCTCTCTCTCTCTCTCTCTCTCTCTCTCTCTCTCTCTCTCTCTCTCTCATGTCAGTGGAAGTTTTAAGATTTCATTTCTTCACCTTGCTTTAACTTTTTTTTTTTTTTTTTTTTTTTTTTTTACTCTGTTGAGTTCTGAATAAACTCAAAACGTTAATATTACTTAAGGCACTGATTAATTTTTTTCACGGATTAATAAGGATTACTGATCGATGAAATGTATTTTTGTAAATGTGTTCTGAAATCCACGCCAAACAATTATATGAAAAGACGACAGCCAAGGTTATTGACACGAAATTCGCAATTATCTCGCAAGATTATATGTGAACAACATGGTTACCATAAAACATCAATGGTTTTTATTTACGTTTATCTTCCTGTGAACAAAACATTGGTCGTCAATAAGTAAATGAATACTGCATTAAATAAATACAATAATGTGTAGAAATGTCTATATATTATTGTTGTCAGATGATGGTGGAGGGCTCTTTATGATTGGTCTATCAAATCACGTGATTTTTGTCTTCCAGCCTAAAGAAATATGACCAGTAGCAATCATATTTTGAAACATGTAATTTTGTCGTTATCAGTCACTTAAAACGACAAAAATATACGAAATATATATATTCAATGGCGACATTTCTTTTTTACATTAGTAAATTATCCTTCCCTTTAAATACTCTGACCTGGGTGTTTTATTATTACCTTTGTCGCTTTCTTCACTCACTGTTGTTTCAATTGAAACTGTTGGAGCAGAAACGACTTCCTGTGAATAAAAATTAAAACTTTATTAATTAATTTACTTTTTTAATCATTACTGTTTTTGTTATTTCTGTTATCATTACACTATTGCATTGTTATTATTGTTGTTATTGTTGTTGTTGTTACCTTTGACAGCACAGATGTTGTTACGTTTTCCGATATTCTCTGTTTTACAATTTCCTCTGGATTAATACCTTTAATGTCGAGCCACGTGGTACCAAAATGGCTGCCTTTCGTAGCTCTGTTACTGTAATAATAATAATAATAATAATAATAATAATAATAATAATTGTAATAATAATAATAACTGTAATACCAGTAACAATAACAATGATGATAACAACAATAATAATGTATTAAACAAACTACTGTTATTATACCTTGCTTCTTTTTTTAATTTTCTTTATTATTATTATTATTATTATTTTGTTTTATTTATTTATTTAATTTTCAGTATGGATCCTTTCTGATTAGCAGGTGAGTGTTTTTTTATTTTCATCTTTCGGTGAAAAGACCCCTGTTTCTAACAGATACGTGACGAGGTAGTCAATGTAATGGAGGAAATTAATTAAACTATAGAAGATTTGATGCCAAAGACGTCAAGTATATAACCAACAGATTTCAGCTATTTGTTTAACTGAGGGTTTTTTTTGGGGGGGTTTAAATGAAAGTTCCTGATTTCCTGCCGCTAAACAAATATTTGGTTTATAAAAAAGAGCCGAATACTTCTGGACCCAGTCATTATCTTCAAATATATATTCTAAGTGGAATGTTCGAATATTTGGTAACCACGGAAACATGAACTAGTTCCTGTAATATACTGTTAGTTCTGACTTTTGTATAGATTCGTATCTTTAGAAAATAACTGTTTGAAGATAAATATTAAATAAATAATTATGTATTCGGTGTGAGATATAAACAGAGACTACAAACCAGGTAATTCTAGGTAGGGCAGTCTCTAGTCTGTCGAGGAAGTCGACTAGGACTGTTTTAAGATGATATAGTTTCCTACACTCGTCTTCTTCATATCGACACATCACATCAGAGGAACTCTGAAATCACGTCATATAGATTTGTATGTCGTGTGCAAAAGATGTATATGTGGATGTATATATATGTGTGCATGTGTATGTATGTATGTGTGTATTACTCTATGTATGTATGTGTGTGTGTATATATATATCTGTGTGTGTATGTATGTATGCATGCATGTATGTATGTAAGAACTGTTTGTTTACTTTATATCCGGAGATTTTTTAAAGTGTTTAACTATTTGATGAGGGAATAATGTATAAAATAAAATAAAGTAAATAAATACTGAAAGAAAAGAAAAGTGACAGAGTGCCTGTCCCCTTGTCTGAACTCTATGTTGAAGTTCAAAAGAACGGACTTACCTTGTTTGCATCACTGTCGTTTTTTTCTTCGCCATCTTGAGTTTCCTGTTTCAAACTGTTCTGATTTTCTCTAAAACAACATTTTTTCTTTATATTTGCTTATTTGCTTATTAAAAGAATATATAATTCTAATAAGAATGAAAATGAATAAATAAATCAATCAGGGGTTCAGATGTTGAGCTTATTCGAATTAAACTCTCTCTCTCTCTCTCTCTCTCTCTCTCTCTCTCTCTCTCTCTCTCTCTCTCTCTGGGAATGTGTGTGTGTGCGTGTGTGCGTGTGTGTGTGTGTGTGTGTGTCCGACAAGTATTTCTGGTGTGTAGTTAATTTTAAGTCAAATTACGTTACACTATAACATTACTTGATTATAATGTCCAGCATGCCCATCACGGTCTGGTTATGTAACTCTGACCACAGACTTCCGAGGTCGCCTGCCACTGCTCTCAGTTTCTTTCCCAGACGCCTCATCGTCTTGCTTATGCCGATTTTACGACCGTCTTGAAAAATCATTTCATAATATAACAAATGAAAAGATTAAAGCTCAAATGAATAGATTTTTTATATATATGCTAAGTTAAAGCTAACTGCTTATGAAGCCATTTTCTGTAACTTCTATTAATATATATTAAAAAACGTCTGTCACCGTTTCTGAACAATAATTATATTAAATATAATAGAAAAATAAAATGAAATAGATTACCTCTCAGTAAAATAAATAATCTAATAATTTTATTAATTACTACATCATCATCATCATCATCACTGTTGTTGTATTTGTTTGTTTTGTTTATTGATTTTTGTTTTTTGTTTGTTTAATTGTTGTATTTGCTTTTGTTTTATATTATTATTGCTGGTATTGATTATGTTATTGTTGCTAATGTTGTTGTTAGCTAACGTGTGACTTACTTACTTGTCATAAAAACGCGGGATGCTATGATGTAAGCTTCGGCTCTTTTGTTTTCCGCATCAACAATCGTCTGACAGGCCTCAGCGAGCATCACAAATTCATTACACCTAAATAATAACAATAATAATAATAATAATGGTATGATCACGACATGATAATTAAATAAATTTAATTTGTTCTTCATCTATTTAATACTTTAACCTGTCAGATTGATAACCTGTTATCCACAATCCAAAAACACCGTAATATAATTTTTTATATATTTCTCTGTTTTAAACGCATTCATTTAATTTATTTATTTTTACGCAAGATATTGTTTTAATATGAAAAGGTATTTATCATAATACGTATATATTAAATTAATAAGAATACATATATAGTGGTACCTTGACTTACGAGTGCCCCAACTTACGAGTTTTCCGAGATACGATCAGTCGCATGATTGAATTTGTGCTTTGAGTTGCGAGCCAAAATCCGAGTTACGAGCGAGTTTCAGATACGCCGCCGTTAGTTGGTGGTACGAACAACACAACATCCGGCCAGCATCCCGCATCTCACTCGTTTACTTCACGTGGTTTCTCGCCGCGGAAGCATCTCTGCTGTGTTGTGTACGCGTTTTGTGCAGTATTTTGCCAAATTTCGTTTTTCTGTACATGGATCCTAAGAATATGAGTACAAAGTACAGTGCTGAGAAGAAGAATCGGATGATGATAATTGAATTAAAGAATGAAATCATAGAAAAACATGACCGAGGTGTGCATGTAGTCGATTTGGCTAGGTAGTACGAGCGTAGTACCATACAGAAGCAGTAGAAGGCCAGCCAAAGGCGTTAAAATAATGTCTGATCTCCAAGATAAATACACTTTACAAAACCAATTTATTTCTTTACATTCTCTTTTATTTTATTTTATATTTTTATATATATATAATATTTGTCATTTATAAATACATTTTTCTTATATAAAAACACATTACAAAAAAATTGGTGCGGTTTGGGGGGACTGGAACGGATTAATGGTATTTCAATTAATTTCAGTTGGGAAAATTGATTTGAAATACGAGCAGATTTGAGTTATAGCTCGGTCACGGAACGAATTAAGTCAAGGCACCACTGTGTGTGTGTGTGTGTGTATATATATATATATATATATATATATATATATATATATATATTTCTAATTTTTTTTAAACCCACAGTTATTGTTCTGTTAACAGTATATGGATCATACAAACAGCTAGGAAGTTTAATTAATTTATTTTATCTTACAATTTTTTTTTTTTTACATTATTATTAAACAATAATTAAAATTTATTAGAAAACATAAACTTACTTTCAGCAGACGTAAACAAAATATTGTTTTCTAAATGTCCCAGCGTACAGTTCTTTCATTCATTACCCCGCCCATCCCCCATTATATGGCTGTGCATCGATTATCAAGATTGATAAATGTATGGGATACATTTAGAGATTTAGTCTGCAGATATTTTACACAAATAAGTTTGTCACATTCATTAAGCTGATGCAAGGAGAACTGACGTTTAAAACAGTGACCATAAGTTCTCAGCTGAACACAGTGACGTAAATTCTGTCACAACAAACCCTTCACAGTTCTCTCCTATACATTGCCGGAACCCTCATCCAGACTGGATAAACATAATTGTTAGATAGTCACTAAAGCAACAGAAAACAGTTTAATTGGTAAAAAAAAAAAAAATGAAAAAAGAAAAAAATTACGTGTTCAGATTATCTTCTTTTGTTGATTTAAAGTTGTCCATTCTTGGCGTTAAAAATGGAATGTTATTACGTCATTTGCAATGCCGTCAAGGTTACTTCCATTGTTTTACTTCATATTACGTAAAATGTGTCTCTGAAGTTCCAAAAGTCAACAAATTCAAAATTGTTATGAAATTATTTGTTCCCTATACTTGATTTTATTATTATTATTATTATTATTATTATTATTATTATTATTATACAGAGATGGGTTTTTGGTTGTTCTTTTTTTCATTCAAAACACACACACTGGGTTATTAATATGTTTTTCTTTTCTTTGTCTTTCTTCCTTTGCTGTTACTACTACTACTATTCCTGCTGATACTGTTTCCTTTTATTTAATTTAATTTAATTTTTTTTTTTTTTTATTATTATTATTATTTTTTTTTTTTTAAATTTATTTATTATTTTTTTATTTCATTTTTTTTAGGATTTTTAGTATTTTTCATTTCGTTTCGTTTCGTTTCGTTTTGTATTTCATATATAGGTACCGGACCAATTATCCGGACTCCATGGGGCCTGAGGCATTCCGGATTTACGGACTTCTGGGTTTACTGGTTTTCTCGTACCAAGGCATCTAAATACGTAAATAATTAGGCATAAACATTTTAAAATTAAAAACATAAAGAAAATTGACGAAACACAACTGTGACGACTCGATACGTAAACAGTGCGGTGAGTGAATGAACGCCACGTGGCTTGAAAGATAAGTTCCTGTCTGGTGAGGACAACACACGCGCGCGTGAATTATGAAAACAGCGTCGGGAAACAACTTCCGGTTTTCTGGACTTTCCGGATTTCAGGACGCCGCATAACTGGTCCGGTACCTGTACCCACAAAGAAGAATCCTCATTCCAAGAAATATAATACACCAGTCACTGAGTTGAAAATTGAAATGTTTCTGAGAATCAATCCTGCGACATTGTAACATTAATAACATACTTTCATTTAAATAACCAGAAATAACAGAGTGCATGAAAAAATAACAACGATGTCAAACATTAACAACTTTATTATGATAAATAAAGATAAATGGATAAATGTGTACATTAAATTATTTCGTTAATGGTTTTGTTTCGACACGGTAAAAATAACAAAGAAAATTAACAATATTATTTTAAACAAAAAAACTTGATGTTAAAATAAACTGTAAAATTATAAATGCAAATGATATTGTATTAAGAATATTTAAAATAATATGCAAGTTTAATAAAATAATAGAAAGATGATGATGATAATAAATAAACTTTTCCTTGCATTCATTGAAATTTAATTTGGCATTAAAACAAAAATACCCAATGAGTGATTTAATCAATAATAAAATAAATAGTTATGACTATCCTGTATTATTAAAATACTTATGACTGTTAATTATGCTGCAAGATTTTCTTTATTATAGGAAAGAAAATAAAGTAATAAAATAATGAAAAATTAAGAAATAAAATAATAAATAAATAAATAAATTCAAAACATCTTAGTTCATATTAACTGAATGTATAAATTAAAGGATTAAAGATGATTAAATTTGTCAGAGTTAGAAGTCTTAAATGATCTGAAAATTATTTATGCCAATGTAAACATCTGACAACACTCTTTAATCGGACACTTTTGGCAATTAATAACTGTTAACTTCAGGCATTTAACATCATCAGTAACAGTATATTTAAAAAGGTCAGTGAGTACCAGTCAATCTACAGTTTAAAAATATTTAACAAAATAAAAAAAATTAAAATATTGAGGTGGTTATCATGTGATAAAATATTTATTAGATAAAAAAAATAATAATAAAATTAAATTTAAAAAAGATAAGAATGAAGGAAAGATTAAAATGGACCTTAAATAAAACGGATTAAAAACTGACAATTGCACATATAAAATTATAATGTTAGTTTTTCAGAATAAATGACAACAACATGTCATCTAATTTGTTATTTTGTGGTTGTTTTTATAGATTGCTAATAACCTCCAGGGTCAGTTTTACTTCACATAAAAACAATACATCAAATTACATGTTCATTCTTTGCCATACAAAAATCTCTCTGTTTTATTTTAATTTTATTACAACTAACATTCAACATCTCCACAATTCACGGAATATTATGATTTGAGCAATACCCTGTTTTTTCAGGTTCCTAGGTCTGCCATTGTTAATTTTTTTTATTTTTTATTTTGACTCTGATAATGCAAACACACAACAGTATTTTACAGTCAGAAAATCACTAATAACCAATAGTACTGACATGAACATTAAATAATGAACAAATTAACAGAAAATACAATAATAAATAGATTTGATATTAAGTTTGAACAATTTTCAGTATTTATTGCTAGAAATATGTCCTTAAAAACTGTATTAATCTCCACAGAACTGAATATATTTTGAATATTTTACTTGTTATATGTTGTAAATGCTACAAAAAGATATAATCATTTTGGTATAATATTAACAAATTACAGTAATAAACAATGTCTTGTGAAGTCATTATGCAGTACATTTTCAATATTTAAAGCTCAAAATTCACTTCATGAAACGGAAGAGTAATATCTTTTAGTCTAGAATCTGCTGCACAAAAATAACATTGAGTGAAATGATAAAGAATAACAAAGTGAGAGAGAGAGAGAGAGAGAGAGAGAGAGAGAGAGAGAGAGAGAGAGAGAGAGAGAGAGAGAGAGAGAGAGAGAGAGAGAGAGAGAGAGAGAGAGAGAGAGAGAGAGAGAGAGAGAGAGAGAGAGATGTGCATGCATACATCCACAAAGAAAGAAAATGTAATTTTCAGTGAATTACCACAAGGTTTGCTATACTTTATTATTGGTAAAGGTTGATTGGCTATTAAAAAAAAAAAAAAAATTATATTTCAGAATTATTCATACCACCACAAGTACACTTTAACAATAAAATAAAATAAATAATTACTATGATGTTTACAAAATACATTATACATTGTAATGAATTTAACATTAGTAAAATCAGAATAAAATTTAATTATGTTGCATTTAACTTGTATAAAAATTAAATAACAAAACCTGCACAATAACTTCACAGACAAATCCAATATATTTGACTGTAATGTTACAAATATGACAGATATGATTCCTGACAAAAATTAAATGAAATCAGAAATTTATAATATGGATATGGAAATCTGTAATTACTGTTAAGATATGCCGTTTGGGTTCAGTTTTAGACAGTATTTTAATAATATATTAAACAAAATTGTTTGTTTGTTGTTTTTTTTCGTTTTGTTTTTTCCAGAAATGGAATTATGTGACACTTCATAAATATTTAAAATTGATAAGATCAATAAAAATTTAAAAAAAAAGAGAATATGGTGACAACCAATTTTTGTTGATGAATATTGAATAATAATAAGAATAAAAAGAAGTATCGTTTTACAACAGATGGAAATACACAGATAAACATGTAAGTTGTTAAACAATACAAATCTTTAATAATCTATAAAGTAAACCAATATATCTGCTTAAATGTATGCTGTGGATTTACAAATAACCTGAAAACATTTTTGTGGATTTATGTTAAACTGACATGGATAAGGAACAGGACAAAAATAGCTGTGATGAACTTACTGACAGAGAAATCATAAATAATGAGTTATGTCCCTTAATGTTAGTGAAAAGTATGTTTTTTGGCTTTATTTTAATTATTTAATTTTATAAACAAGTTTTAAAATATATATATATAAATGCTAAAGCATTCATGGATCAAAGAAGGGATAATTGTTAAATAACAGATTATTTGAAATTTTTTAATTTTGAAATAAATAATAATAAAAAATATTTTGGCTGAAGTTATTTGCTCTCTATGGAGTGCTCATTTTCTGATTAACTGAGGTTTTACAAAAACTTTAAATAAATTATAACCAAAATAAAATCATTGTGATATCTGCTAAAATTACTTAGCAAACAACTGCATTCAGTGACCCTTAATACAAATAAATACATAAATAAATAAATAAATAAATATAATTTTGTTGACAAAATTTTTATAAAATAATATATTTAGCTATCATTAACATATCAATCCATTCTAAATAAATATAATATTATTATGGCAAGAAGGTTATTTGCTGTCTTTGTACATTTAAGTTTAATTTATGTATAGTAACAAAATGTTGATATGGTAAAAAATTTATTTACCATATCTAAACTGATGTTTGCTATCTTAACATAAATTTATTGTATCGAACAGTAACTAACGTGGCATCATTTATTTATTTTACTGAAAAAATGTTGCTATGGTAATATTTATTTTATAGAAAATAATTGTTAAGGTGATAATTTAAGCACAGCTCCAGACTATTTAAAACTGATATTTTTATTATTAAAACTGGAAATGTGAGACTGAATTCAGCCTGTGTAAAGTGTAGGTGAGAGAACTCATTACGTGGCCACATTTCCGTATGTTCCACCAGGAGGGCGGTACAGTTTGGGGAAATACAGCAGCTGTAGACTGTTAAAAGCATATTTCCTCACTCCTGCATTTTTCTGTGGATTTTCTCGCCGACAGCCAACACTAGGGAAATAAAATTAAGTAACAGTAAGAAACAAATAAGGAAACAGAATTACAGAATCATGAGTACATGCAGCCTGTCATTGACATCCATGTTTTTTTTTAACAACAGGGCTTCAAATTACTTTAAAGTAAATAGTATTCTTAGAATAACATACTGCATGCAAGAATACTGTGGGTTTTAGCAGTTTCTGTCACAGCAGTAAGTGGTGTTTCTAGTTATTATCGTAAATAAGGTAACAATTACATTATTTTTTACAAACATCCTGGGCCTCAGTGGTTTCTGCCTATCTGTGAAGGTTCCTGGAACAAGATACCCATGGATAAGACTGCATTTTTAGTTGTGGAAGTGGTAATGATGATAACATGAGTAGTAATAACAGTGTCCAGGAAATGGTAGCAGTGGTAATGGAAAGCGTAATAGAGGATAATGATGATAATGAAGTAATAGATGTAATACAGTACTAACAGTAAGAGTAGCTGTATTGGTAGTATTGATGCTTCTAAAGTTTCTTTGATGTTGCTGTGACTCGTGAACAGGTCAGTATGGTAAATCTTAAATTAATCTAAATTTAATAACAATTATTTCCAAAGCAGCGAGTTACTTTCAAAACACAACAAACCTGCGTAGACAGTCCAGGGCGTGTAAGAAGACATGAGAGGCCAGGTCGTGTTCATGTTGCAGAATCTGAACCATCTCCAAGGTAACGCCCATCGATGTCCTGTCCTTACCACTCTTACAGCATGTGTAGCGAATTCCTTTCAGTTTGCGGCACACCTGTGTAATGATGTAACACTCTGTGACAATGTGCCCTGGTTATACACCATTTTATTTGGGGAGAATGTAATTATTGTCTGATGCATGACTTGTTTTAGGATCAATCCTTATTGCTGCTATAGGACTATTATATTTAAGACTTTCTATAATCTAGTTTGTTTTGGGGTTTTTTGGTATATGTTTATCATTAAATGGTAAAATTAAAATACTGCAACTTTGAAATAATACAAATGTATTGCTTTTTGCTTTTGTGGTTTTGGTTTTATTCTACTTATTATTATTAATTGCTGAATTTTTAATTTATTTATTTATATATGTATATATTTAATTAAGGTTTTGATTTGTTATTTTTTTTTTTTTTTTTTTTTTTTTTTTTTTGTGAAACTAAAGTTACCCCTCATTTGTGGCTGTTACGTATAACATGTTTTATTTTTTGTTATTTTGTATGTAAAATGAAAACAACAAATAAAAAACTGAAATATTCAGCTAGCTGTGTGAATTAGGAAGTTAAATGTTAGACTTACCTCAGCAGCAATATGCAGTACTTCTGTGTTTTTGTTTTTTCTAATCATCACGTTTGTGTGCAGCTGTTTGGTCAGACTGTTAACACTGCCAGACCCAGTCTTGTTCTCTAAACAAACCAAAAAATAATAAAACTGTAAAGGCATATTATCACTACGTTTTCTTTCTCACTTACTTATATGTTTATTTATTTAGTTAGTTTCTTTCTTTATTTATTTAGTTATTAGTTTCTGTTGTCAAACAGTAATAAATGTTATTGGTTTTTCTTCTTCAGTTAATTAATTTTTAATATATTTTTCTTTTACATAAAATATTTTCAAATGATGATAATATATATCTGGAACTGCAATTTTTTGTTACTTTATTATTGTAAAAGTTGCTAAAATTAAAGTAATTTTTATATGTTATTTTATTTTATTTTATAAAATTATTTTAGCAACAAAATTTCATAAAAAATATTTATGCATTTTCATGGGTTTTCATTTCACTAACATTTTAATTATTTTCTCAGACAGTTTATTAACTAGAAACAACAACCAACACATCACTGTCTCTGTCTTACCATATGTAATTTTTACAATTTTTAAACGTCAAATCATGTCATACAATTGTAATATCTCTGGAACTCTATTTATCATTACCTGGTTCTCCAAAATATTTTACATAATCTTCATAGTAGTTAAACACTTTGGCCATACTTTCAGCATTTACCCTCTCCTGTAGTGCAGTGCTACCAAACCTGAGTAACAAAGAGAAACAGTAAATGTTTAATTAGGAAATGGGTCATTCCGTGTCAAATCACCCAATGGGTTAAACCCTGACCATCTCAGATTTTAGGCCAAACGGACCAGTGGTGTGGGAGATATGCCCCTCCCCGAATTTTGGAATCCTTGTCATATTGCCTTTTCAACAATACCAATTTTATGAAGATTGGCCCAGTAGTTCCTGAGATATGAGGGTTCAAAGGTTGGTGGTCACGTACATTTTTGCCAAAAATTGCAACCTTTGAACCCTCATATCTCAGGAACTACTAGGCCAATCTTCACAATATTGGTATTCGGGGGGGCCATATCTCCCACATCACTGGTCCGATTGGCCTAAAATTTCAGATTTGGTGCTGTGGGATCACAGTCAACAAGTATACCAAGTTTCATAAAAATCTGAGAAGGTCGGGTTTAAATTTTGTTTTTTAGGGGTGATTTGACATGGAATGACCCAAATGTATTTATCACAACTGTTGAAGAGAAAAAATAGATAAAATAAAAAAAATAAAAAAGAAAGAAAATATATAATGAAAATACATTTCTGCAGTAAAATAAGGTTGTATTTAATTCCTAAAATTTTCAGTAAAAACCAAAGACCCAAAATTATATTTTTGAAATACAGATTTGAGAATATTTAAGTATAAATTTTTTTAGTGTACATTGACAAAAAAAAAAAAAAAAAAAAAATTACATGTAGTATCTTTGTCATCATTTTTGGTCTGGAACACTTAGTTGGGTTTTTTCTCTTTATTTTTAATAGATTTAAATGCCTCAGAAAACACCACTGAACAAACAACCATAATACAACAACATGATCAATTTGGAAATGGGTACCAAAATATCTAACATCATAGCCTCAACTTCTCAATAAAATGACAGCCACAGATGTAATATTAAAGAAAATTCAAATTAATTTTTTAACATACTACTGATCAGCAGCTATCAATGTTTTATATACATAACTCACTTTTCTGCAAGTGTTGCCTGTTCATTGATTCCAATGTTAAACAGAACTGGAGTGATCTTTATAAGTTTCTTCTGCCGAAGTTTGCTTGGAAGCTGAGCAATGGATTTTGCTGGCAAGCGGAGCGATACACAAATACAGTGTCTGTTGAAAACAAACAAAAACAAATATTACCAATGATTCAATCTTAATAACAATAATAATAATAATAATAAAAATGGTAACCTGTTGTTTTCTTGTAGTGGTTATTCTAAGTATTCTATGTATATGGAAAGTTAAAAAAAAATAATAATAATTTCCAAACAATCTTAGCAAAATTGTAGGATGCTGATGTTGGTTTCAATTAAAATATGGTTTCTATTCACCAAGTAATTTTTATACTCATATATATTATTATAAAATACCACTGTAACAGTCACTGAGGGTAATTTTATATAATTAATTGTTTAGAAATAAAATGATAAATACAGTGCAAAACCCACCTATTGATATCTGGAAATTCGCCTGCTTTTACATCACTGAAAAATATCAAAAATTAAAATAAAATAAAATATAACCAATATAATATATATTTTCAAAGAACAAAAGTTAAATAAACCAGACACTTTTGAAGCTGTTGTGTTTTAAAAGTAAATTTTGCAACTAGTAATATTATCTAGCATAATTTAAATTTCAATCTTTCTACATTAAATAATTTTAGAAGATACATCTCCTATGTTTCTGCATACATACAGAAGTGTAGAAACTATTTTCTTAAATGTAAATTTCCTTAAAAAAATCATTATATTGTATATCATGCTGTAATAAAAAAATATATATTATTATAATGACATTACACCAGAGATCCAATCATGTTCAGTTTTACACATTAATAACACTAACGTAAGGCGTGATATCATTGGTTCTAAACTGCCATCCTCTTCCTCCTCAAACATCACAAACACATATGTAAGGTCATCTACAGCAACAGCCATATCTTCGAGCATGCCCATCTCATCACCATAGCAACTGAGTAATCCTTCGAACTCTAGGAGTATTCCTATCTGACAGATCTGGTCAAGGAAGGCTGGGTCATTGATCCGGTTCTGCATTGTGACTGTGAGTCCAGCAACAAGAGCAGTGATCTGAAACAGTGATATTGAGTTAGTCAATATTTTTATTTCATTCTCTTAATGTAATATTAATTTGAATCATTGAAGTTGTGTGTGTTTGTATTTGTGTTTGTATGTGTATGTGTATGTGTGTATAAGTGTGTATGTGTGTTTGTATGTATGCATGTATGCATGTAAAAACATATGCACACATACAGACACCATGTTTGTGGTGATAATTCAGATATGCTTACATTTAATTTACCTTCACTTATTCACACTTTTAATAAAGTGAATGTCACAAATGCTCATCAACAAGCAAGCTAAAATGTTTTTAATGAATGCATCTTTAATATATTAATTATATTCTGCTGATTAATACTAAGGCCAGAAGGGATTTATTTTGACACAATGCAGTTTTGTTCATCACATTTCTTCTAGTGTATAAGCCTTTCTTATATTACTATATGATTTATAAAATAAAAGTCTTTCCAGAATTTACTACTTACAGCTTGTGATGCCAGGACATCTCTTCTGTACTTCACCATGTGGTTAAATTTGATATGATCTTTGTTTTCCTGGAAACATATACATGAAAATAAAAAAAGTATATTAGAATATTAGTATATTGGCAGCCTCAGTACATTTTCATCTTATATTGCAGTCATAGTTTGTTATTAGACAGGACTGTTGTCCACAAACCAATAAAGTAAATCACATAGTTGTAAATAGAATGAATTTAGGTTCTTTTGTTTGTACCATCTGAGATAAAACTTGACCATTATTTTTTAATTTGTAAGAAAAAAATAATCTAAGTTCTCTGAAAATGTATTGATATGTATGTGTGTGTGTGTGCACAAACACACACAAACACACAAACACACACACACATATGAAATAATTTGAAAAAATACAAAATGTATATGGTTGTGTGTGTATTCATATATATATATATATATATATATATATATACACAAAAACACGCATACACACCCACACACAAAAAAGTTAAAGAAAATAAACTGACCATAAGTGAGAGGAATGTAAGGAACAGAGAAGCTCTTGTTGCAACAATCTGTACAAAGTTTTTCAGATTTATTACAACTGGGTCCAAGTCAGACAGCCAATCAGAGTTGGCCTCCATTTTGTTTTTAACAAACTCTTCAACCTTTGAAACCAGACAAACAAGGGCTGCCTCCAGATTGAGTCTAGTCACCTCCTAGTGAGATACAACACATTGTTAAATAAATAAACATCTTAAGAATTAAATTATGAAGAACAGTTCTAACTACACATTAACTATCATAAAAGTGACCTACAGACTGAATCTTTCACTGTGCAAGTTGAACTCACTATGCTAGCAGTAATTGTTCAAGGTAAACATAGTTTTTGAGCTACTTTACAAAGAAGAAATCTAAAACGATATGTAAGATATTTAGTAAATTGTTTGTTAATAATTAAATTAAAATATTACCCATGGTTCAACTGTTGGACTTTTGACAAAACTGCTACCCGACCACTTCCAGGATTTCTCTGGTGATTTCGCATGTTCGTTTGCTGTAGATTTTCTGTTTGCAAGAGACGCTGCCACATCCAGCCCATCACTGCTGTTAGACTGAGACTTTGCCTGCATGTACTTCTCTGCAGAAAGTTTTAGTAGCGGATCTTCACAGAGTCTGATCAGCTCACGAACCTGAACAACATAGATATTACAGATCAGATATACAAGTGATCTTGTAAATATAGATATATAAAAGATAATAAAAGACAAACAGCAATTCATGGGACAGAGAGCTAGTGAAAAAAGAGAAATTACAAAGTGGGTTAGAAAAAAAGTTTAAAAATGAGAGAAAAAGACAGAAAAGACAAAAAAAGACAGAGGAGAAAATGAGAAGAATATTGAGGATGGAAATGAAAATAAGTGATCACTAATGAAAGAGGAAAACAGTCAAATAAAGAAAGGACACCAATAAGATAGCTGAATGAACAAGTTCAACAAACAACTGTCCATGTACAAGAAAGAAGGAAAATCATCAAGTAAATGTATTAACTTTCTTCTATTTAAAAAATCTATATTAAAAATGATACACTGAACAATGTTTAAAAAGCAAAAAGTTAATACCAAAAGAAATTATTTTAAAAATCCACTAACCACTTCACTCAAGTCTTTTGTGATGTTCTGCAGTGCTGTCTGCGATCCCTGCTGTACATTCTGGTGTAGGCGTTGACATCCCAACATCACCTCCTTCTTCAATCTGTTGATGTCATTGAGCAATGAACATGCACTCTGTATCTTTGTTTTAAAACCCAGTGTACTCTGACTCGTGTGAAAGTCTCTTTGTAACTGCAGCAGGCGACGAAGGCCTCCAGATTTAAACTTCTGACAGTAAGCAATGCAAGCTCCCATTGTTATGATATCATAGACCTTTTCTAAAGTAAAATTATTTTTTTAAATTAAATGTGGAAACTCTGTTGATAGAAACATTATTTAACATAAATAATAATTATTTTTATATTTTAAATATGTGAACAAATGTTTAACCCAAAATGATATAAAAAAAATACTGACTTATTTTTCAGTTTGTCCTTTTTCAAAATGCAACAAACTAATGATAAAAATCATCATCAGTATTTAGTTTTACCTGTTAAATTATATATAAGTAAATATAAAAAATGATAAAAATCTGTATATTTAATTTATGGTATGAAAATGGAACAAAAATGCAAATGTATTAATTTATCTTAAATAGATGAAACTATATTTAATACCTACAGAAGAAAAAATAAATGAATCAGAAACAAATAACAAACAAGATGAGAGTCAGATACACAGAGCAGGTGGGTGAGACAGAGACAAATAAAATAATAAAACTCTACAGAACAAATGATTTGTGACATGTTTTTGTGTACTGGATGACTCCAAAAGAAGACTGCCTAACTTTAATTCAAAGTATTAAAAAAGTAATCACTCTAAGTCTGTGACATATCAGATTAAAAAAGATACCTTCATTTGATCCACTGACTGTGACATTCATTCTTTGTAAGTGCAGATTGGTAGGAATAAATTCCAGTTCTTTGTTGTCTTTCTCAGAACTCGGCTTGAACGAGGGACCTGGAACATTATCACAACATTTAAATAGTGACTCTCATATTATAATTAAAAAAAAACATTGACAGAAGAATATCATCACAATAATTCTTCCACTTTAAAATAAAGACATGAAAACATTTATATTGGAATTAATTTCTAACTTAAAATACAAACATTTGTATTTATTCATTTAGCTGTAAGAGAAGTTCAGATCTAATTAATTTACTTTATTTTTCTTTTTATATCATGATACCAATTTGTTTTTTTTTTTTTTTTGGGGGGGGGATTTAATGTAAGAATCTAATACTATAAATAATAAAGGTTAAGTCAAAATTAAATAATTAGTAATATTAGTAGTAAGGAATTCTAATTAAATAAACATATATGGATATATACAAACATTAACAAACACATACACACAGTCAAATACATACAAACACATATACATGCATTTGTTCATTCTTTTATTAATACATACATACATTCTTTTACATAAACTGATAATAAATGCATACATCATCATAAATACAGATATATTTTCACACACACACACACACACACACACACACACACAAAATAATCTAATCCAATAATAATTATTCTATTGTTAATAATTTAAAACGTATTAGATAAAACAAGTTTTAATTATTTAAAAATTGAATCATTCCAGTTAGAACTGTGTTATAAGCTACAGGCAGTGTAAAGCAGGGTTGTCAGGACAAGTTTTAAACCCAGGGATTAAACAGTGATGTTAGATCAAACATGCACCAGATTATACAGATTAAATTGAAATGAGTGCAATGAAAAAGAAAATTAATAATTATTTACACAAAAGCTTTAAATAAATTAGATTTAATAAGTATCAGGTAGCAAACAAATGGTTTTTATATAACAAATGAATGAATGTTAATATGTTTATATATTATTATTAGGTACCAAACATTTGGTTGTTGTAAAATGTTGATGGTTAACTCATTAAAAAGTCTTGAACAAATATTAACACAATAATTATCAGGCATCAAACATTTGGCTTCTGAAAAATGAAAGAGATGAAATCTGATGCCAAACCTCAGTGGACTAATCTCAATAGTATCAAACAGTCTTATAAAGTACATTCCCATTGGCAGGAAAATAAAAGAGACAATTCAATGTAACTATAACACAGCTGTAGTTGTATCAGGAATTATCACTATTTCTACACTACAATGAATAAATCCTGTGATCTGTAACATCTCAGACCAGTGTTGTCGTTGATTTATACAACACACAAACGCACACACAGACCGACCCACCACCCACACACACACACACACACACACACACACACACACATTTATGTATATTTATAAATGTATTTATATGTGTATGTGTGTGTGTGTCTGTGTGTGTGTGTGTGTGTGCGTGTGTGAGTGATCCAAGTCAAAAATTAGAAACTTGATAATATTTAATAAAAATAATGCATTATAACATTTTGAACATGGTAATATAATTTAATATGCAATATGCAGTACTACATAAAAAATATAAAAATAAAAATATTTTTATAAAAACATGATAAAAAGAATAAGAGGAAGTCTGACCCAAGAGCTGATCACCTGTGTAGCTTGAAAGATGAGCAATTTTCTGAGTGTAAGTGGAGATTGTACTCATGCAATAGTCACTCATTTCCTGCTGCACATTAAGCCAATTTGGAGCAATCTATGAAAAAACAATCAGTTAGTAAGTTTTAACTTGTTTTGTTATTCTTTTCATCATCATCATCACCACTGTTTCAATAATAAAAACAGTACTTTAAAAATCCTTAGAAAACCCGCTGTTACAAGTTCAGTCTTCTTTTGAGACAGAATATAACATTAGGAAATCTGAGATTATGTTATTATAAATTATGGTCTCCCATGTTTTAGATAATCCATTAAGAAAAAGTCAGGAACCCTGGTATTACAAAATGTAAGATTCACTGAGAAGACTGGGATCTGATGATCTAGGAACTGTGGTATAACAAAGTCTTGGAACTGTGAGACTGACAATAAAGTGTCTAGGGACAGTAGCAATAAAACAAATCTGAGAACACTGCCATAAGAATGTCTGCAAGCTCTAGAATGAGAAAGACTAGCAAAAGGAAATTGAGAACAATGGCATTGACATAAGATGAGTTGATAACTATGTAATTAGTAAATCTGAGTGTTGTTGCATTAAGAATTCTGGAACTGCAATATTAGACAATCTGTTTTATTTAAATTTTGGAATTATGACAGTGAAAATTGTGGGAACTGTGATATTACAAAATCTGGGAACTGTGACATTAGAAGTTTTGTAAAATCTGTGTAATCGCAGGAATTGTGGAATTAAAATTCTGGGAACTCCTGCCAAAACCTGAAATAAACGCTTCACATTAATTAATATAAAATTTTAAAAATTATTTAAATTAATTAAAATGAAGATGAATCACCTAATATTTTCTACAATGCAGATTTATATGATGAATAAATGAATGTATGAATGAATGAATTAACTTTTGAATTAAGGAAGGAAGAATGAAACATTTTTGGACATCAAACAAAGCAAAATGCAATCCTTAGGTTTTTTGTTTTACATTTCATCAATCAGTTAGTAAATTTCTGTTAGCTATAACAAAGTTCAATTTGCATTTTGCACAATTCAAGGTTAGCAAATAAATAAATGAAAGTAAAAAAAGAGACAAAAATAACATTAGCATTAAACTGTTTTTGCATTAAAACTGATTTTATTACTCAGCAAACATATTTTCCTGGACGTTTGTTTTACATGCCATGAACATTCAACATTATTTTGTTTTAATGGTAGCTAATAAAGTTAGTGTAAATCATTCTATTTTTATCACCTGCTGCATGCAAATGAAAATGCTGTGTAAATACTTCCACTAATTAATCTATCAACCTCTAGTATTTTCTACAAATCACTAATAAAGGAATCACTAACCAAATCTGTGAAGTCATGTTTCATTAAGAGAAAAAACATTATCTAACTCAGACACTAGAAATTACTTCAGAAAACAAAATGAGGTGACCTTTGTTAACTATAATATGTTTTTAAACCATAGTTTCTTCAATTAACCAAATTACATGAACAAAATGAATATGCTCCTAACACCATTGTATCCTCAGTTAAATGAAATATGTAAGTATCCTTTATTAATTAGAAGAAAACATGTACCAAAGACCTTCTTTAACTAGTATGCACATGCATCAAGACATTTGTACTCTGATGTGAGTATAATGCAAGTAAACAAGGGACTGGTAATTTTAAATAAAGAAAAGACCTGTGTAGTCTGTGAGGAAGTTGAGAATGTCGGTATACAGGAGGACAGTGGATGCAGATGTGGTGATCCACTCCACCTGATCTGCCTCAAGAGGAGGCACAAGCTGAAACCAGAATGAGGCTTTACGATTTAAAACATAAGCTTCAATAAATCCATCAAACAATAACAATATTATTCTCAAAAATAATAAATAATTAAATAAATAAATAAAAAATAAAAGATACATTAAGAATTTGATGGATAATGGTTCTCATTAAAATAAATCTTAAAATAAAAATAAGTGACTTTTCCAACTACATCTGTATATTTCCAAGAGATTTTTACCTTTTTATTTAGTTATTAAAAATACTGTTAATAAAGACTATTAATAATAATAAAAATGAAAAAATGAAAAAGCAATGAGGCTATCGTTTTCTTCTTCTTTCTCAAGATGTCAAGTCTGTACATAACTTGAGTATGACCTAACACAAGTTTTACTTAGTGAACTTTTTTCTGTATTCAGATTTTAATATTTGAATGCAAAGCTTATTTTGTAATGTCGTCTCCTTCCTCACTTATATATATATATATATATATTTTTTTTTTTTTTTTATCAAACAAGAACTAAAGAGATATGTCCAATTTTTTTTTCTGGTCTAAAATTGATATAAATAATTTGGCATTTGAATACCACATCATATATATATTATTTTTATTTCAGTTTCCTTCTTTCCTTAATTTTAAGTTTGTAATTTTTGGTTTTAATGTATTTCTATTTTTGGCAATAGGAAACAAAAATACCTCTCCAAAATCCTGTAGCAATGAAATTTTCTGTTTTTCTTCATCTATCCAAAGCCTCCTATAGGAAAATAAAAAATTATTATATTATTTAAAAATTCTCTTAGAGGAAAATTTGTAACAGATGAATGGATAAAATGTGGTTGTTTGTTTGTTTTTTTTTGTTTTGTTTTTCAATATTGCCTTCTAAGAAATCTGCATTAAAATTAAGTGCAACAACTAACAATATTTAAGTTTGTTATACTTACAGAAGTTTGGCAGGAATGATAAAAGACCATTTGCTTTCTGCCATGTATTCGTGAACCTGCAGAACTTTGTCAGGGATGTTGGTGGTGAAGCGAAAGGATCGGCCAATCACAGATTCGTGGTAGAGCTTGAGTGCCTCAGTACTTTTTACAGATGTGACTGGCTGTTCCTTCTTTTCCAAACACTGTTTTTACAAACAAAACACAAAATTAAATGTTAGAAATAGTAATTTACCACACACACACACACACACACACAAAAACAAAACAAATGTAGAGCAGAAATGTAGAGCTCTAATAGTGATATGATATAGTTTATAATTTTTGGTTAAACTTGGTAAATTAAAACTAGCCACTCTCTCACTGTCATTTCAGTGTATATGGTGACTGGCTATAGGTCAACTTAATCTGATTTTAAATGAATTTTATTAAAACTGACCTCTTGAACCAAATCATCTTTGTTAGCCCAGCACATAACAGTAACTTCACCACACTGCTTGATATCAGTACCCCTAAAAAAGTAATGTATATAAACATAAAACAATTTAAGAATAAATAAAGAAATCTAATAAATATACTGACCAGTATACTCTGTTAACTATAATTTTAATGTAAATATTTATTTGTGTCAGATTTTTCTATTTATATTTATTTATTATTTTTAATATTAATTTAATTTAAAAAAATATATTTTCAATAATTATAATTTTTAAAATATGGGAGGGGGTAGGAATTTAAAAAATTATTATTATACTTTAAAATACTTTTGATCATTTTTAAATATAACTGGATTTTTAGTGCACTTTTTTTTTCCTAATAAAAAGTTATGATACTTTTTGAAATTTGTGGGGTTAATGTTTTTTCATCTTTACTTCTATTTTTTTTTTTAAATTCTTTTAATTTTTTTTTACCATTTATCAAGAACAAATTATTTACCTAAAAATAACCTTTGAACTTTTTTATTTGTTTTTGATTTGATAAAATAGTATTTTAACATACTGTAAAGTGAGTATCAGTTTAGAACTGGGTTTCATTAACACATCTTGTAAAGTGAACACAGCCTGTCCAATTTGAAACATCTGAAATACAATAACAATAACAATGGCAATGACAACAACAACAACAACAACAACAACAACAACAACAACAACAGTGACAATGAGATTAATAATAATTTAATTTAGATTACTAAATGATAATGAAAATGTAAGGAAAATGAGAGCTTCCAGATACACCTTATGTCTTATAATATCTTATTAAAAGGGACAAGCCTCCTGTGATGTGAAATAAGTGGCTGGAAAAAAAAGTCACAATTTTGTATAGGAAAAAGTCACAGGAAAAAAATCACAAAATATATGGGTTTGTCAAGTATTAAATGTGGCATCATGGTATGCATGGGGTAATTCTTAAGCTTGTTGATTTGGCTAGATTAAAGAAAGGGGCTTCATACTGGGTCTAGCTTGGGTTTAACTTAGTGATTAGGATAGATTTAAACTAAGGGCTTCCTATTGTAAATGATTTGTAAAATGTCCCAGGTTAAAATGTGTTTCACTACATATCCTCCAGCTTGCTCTAGTATCAGAAGTATGTTTAATATAGAAGTTATTCATAGCAATAAGGGTGGTAACAAAATCTGTTATGAGGGGTTCATGTATACCAAACATACAACTCGCAAAACAAAGTTGTGGTGGAAATGCATCAATCAATCTAGTTGTAATTGTCGAGGTTCAATGAAAACAGACTTGGTGAGAGAGCCTTGAGGACCACAAGATTATCTCAGAATTTCTTTGTGGTACTGGGTGGAACATCCGCTTAAACCACCAACATTAAAATCAAAGAACATGCATTTCATCTATCTTCCATTTCTAATATATTTCTTAATTTGAATAAAAAATTGTGTTTTTTTTCCTGTGGCTTTTTTCATTTGACTTTTTTTCTAGAATCGTGAAATAATTCAACTAAACAAGACATGTCATACAAAGTCTAATGAGAACTGATTGTTGTGAAACAGAATAACAACAACAACAGCAGCAGCAGCAGCATAAATAATTTTAAACTTTTTTAGATTATAACTGAATTTTTATTACAAGATAAAATGTATTATTTAATAAATTACATGTACATATAATTAAAGTAATAAAAAAATATATATATAAATTAAGACAGTATTAAATATAGATAGAAATAAATTTTAAAAATAATGAATAATTGAAGGATTACTATTTATTATTTATATTGTTAATGATGATGATATTATTTTTTTTAAAAATAAATAAATATTAAAAAGTCATAACAAGATTCACAGACAAACACAATAACCACATAAATAAATAAAAATGTATATAATACCACTCTTTCACCCAACATTAGTCTATTACACAACACAAAATGTAGCTCACAGTTCCAGTCATTCTCTCTAATACATGATACACTGTGAGTCTGACTCTAGTTGTAGTATCCACACTGTGTTTATCTCCAAACCCTATTGTCTTCAGAAACAAAGGGTTGCAAGATTTCTGTAAGAAAAATTGTAACATTAAAACAACAGCAATAACAATAAAATCAAAACTAAGTTGATCTCCAAATATTAATTTTTAAATGTTTCTTTAAAAAAATGAGTAGAAATCATTGATTAATTTATTTTCATTATTTATAAGAAAAGCACTTTTGTAAGGAAAAAAACTGTTAAAACAAAGGAATTTTTTTATATATGCATTTTATAACTGAAAAGTGTAATCTCTGACTACACATGCAGGAGTTAGAAACAGAGAGAGACAAAGAAAGAGATGGTGAGAGGGGAAGAGAGGGAGAGGGAGAGGGAGAGGAGAGAGAGAGAGAGAGAGAGAGAGAGAGAGAGAGAGAGAGAGAGAGAGAGAGAGAGAGAGAGAGAGAGAGAGAGAGAGAGAGAGAGAGAGAGAGAGAGAAATTTTTTTTATTAAAAAAGAAGATATAGAGACAAAACATTCTGTAAAAGTGATAGATGTGGTGAGTTATGATTTGTTTGGGAAAGTTAGAGACATGCAGACCAACAAGAAAAAAAAATAAAAAAGAGATGAAAAAACAGAAAATACAAAATAACACACAGAAAGAAAAAACAGAAGAAATGAAAAAATGGACGGACACATATTTTGCCTTACTTCAACAATCTCTGTGTGATTGTGTGGTAACCACAGCTGTTGGTCAGGCGGTGTTATTGTGTGGACAAAGATCAAAGGGTTTGGAGGCTGACCATTACTGTCAGTTGGCAGATCACGACACACTGCAAATTAAACACTTCAAAAAATGTATTTGCAACCTATGATCCAGTATTCTTCAGTGACAAAGCAAAAGTGCATGCACATTTACAATAATAATATTAGCAATATTAACAACAATAATAACATTAGAAATTACCAAAACAGTTTCCTTAATAATAAAGAAATATTATAATATAATTTGCAGTTTCACTAAAAATAAGTTGACTGGTGTGATAAATTATTGTAGTGTAATTATATATATATATATATATATACACACACTTTGTTTTTTTTCTTTTTTTAATTATTATTCATTGGTTACTTCATTTGTTCTTTTGTTTGTTTATTCATTTATTATTTGAAATCTTAATGTATTCCATTTTAGTGTATTTTCTTTTCTTAAACAAAAAAGTAATAAACATACTTAATGAAATTTCTAAAACTGGGTCTTCTGAGAGATCTGAAAAATAATTCAATTTAAAAACAAAAATATGTGAAAGCTCTAAAAGTTGACAGAGTATAAAGTCAATAAATACAATATTAATGTAACATTAATAAAAATATATATCATTTTACATAATCTAAATAATTTATCCTAAATTTATTAATGTTGTTATTAGTTAACTGTGTTTCTGTATCAGTATTTTTCTGTTTATCTACATTAAAATGTCCTAACGACTTTCACAACTGGTATCTTTAAATGCAAAAATTACAGAAATCATCTAAATACAAATCAACTATAATAACTATGACTAAATTAATAATAATGATTTATAAGAAAAAAGAGTTTAAAGCAGCAGTTTAAATAGAAAAAATATTAAAATTACTTTTAATACTGCATTTTTTTTTATATACTACACTGTTTATTAGAAATTACTTTTATTATTTTCAAACATGCAGGTAAAGAATTGGGGAAAAAGATTAACGTACAAATTTTATACTAGGTAAACATAACAATACTTTGAATTACAAACATGCAGGTATGTTAAGAGAATAAAAATATCAGAAAATTCACAGTTTGTTTTATTTATTTACTTCTTTTGTTTTGGATTTTTTCCAGTCTACAGTGATCTATAGATGTGAAGTGACTGATGAATTGGACTTTGTTATATTTAGACTAATAAATAATGGAAACATTTTTAGTGAAAGTTTATTAATAGAAATTTAACATCTGTTACTATCTCTGTTTCACTGACAAAAAGCTAGCAGCTATACAACAATCCTCCATAGACCAATTTCTTCATTTCAGTTTTCGTTTTTAAAAGTGAAAATTATTAACCTAATTTTTGCATGGTGTGACAAAGGTTTATTTGTATTTATAAATTAATTTTTCAGAGCATATTTCAGTATAAATATTTTTATTATTATTTTATATATGTACGTGTGTGTGTCTGTGTGTGTGTGTGTGTGTGTGTGTGTGTGTGTGTGTGTGACAATATATTTTTGAATATTTAATGTCAAATAAATGATAGTAATAATAATAATAAACATTTCAAAAATTTCCTATTTTATGTTGATTATGGTAAATAAAAATGGCAAGCCTGGTTAATGTTTTTAGTATTAATAGCCATTTGAAAAATAAATTTTTAGATTAATGTAAGCTTAATACAAAAACAGATTATTAAAACAAGCTTTTGTTTTTTGAGCCATTAATAAAAAGCAGCTGTATATGAAAATAATTATTCTGAAACATATTAATTAATGTTTTTAATTAATCTTTCCTCACCTATTCTTCTAATAAAACAAATAAGAAATATCCATCGTGAGTCTTTAATGTTTGTTACAAAAGAGTACTGGACATTATTAACTTTGTCAAGACAATTCTTTACATTTCTATCTATACTAACATAGTTAGGCTTTAATCTTTCAAGCCAAACTAACAGAAATTAAGCTTAATAGCTAATTCAGCAGGCTTTGAGTTTTTCAACCAAGTTTAGTTGATGTTAAAGCTTAAGCCTTCAAGCCAATTCAATAGGCTCTACACTTACAAGCCAAAAACACAGCCACTAAGTTTTCAAGTGAACCCATTAGGCCCTAAGCTTTCAAGTCAATCCTCAGTCACTTACTCTAAGCTTTCCAGCCAGTCTAAAACACTTTAAGCAGATTTATAAATCTAACATTAATAACACACATCATGCATAGAGAGTCATAGCCTTAGATACTTTGAATTTAATGTTACTAAAGGCTTTTTCTTATTTTTTTTCATTTTCAAGCAGGAAGTATTTGTTAAGGTGCTGCATATGTGAAATAACATTTTTTGGAACCTCTAAATACTGATATCCTAAACAGCTACTTTGTCTATAAAGTGAAAATGCTAGTTAAAATTTTCTAGTTAAAATTTTCTGATCAATTAACATTTAAAAAAAAATATATATATATATTTAAAATAATTCAGGTTTTGGGGGTTTTTTTGTCTTGACAAAGTTGGGGTTTTTTTTATATGGATTTATCAATTTGGATTTTTTTTTTTTTTTTTTTTTTTTTTTTTTAATCACCAATTAAAACTTTTTGACAGTACCAAGACTTTGACTAAGTGCAGGCATGGACAGTGAATTACAATCAGGCACTTGTGTATGATCAGGCACGGATAGTGTATGTCGCACCGGTTTCTGAAGGCATGTCCAGGCCAAGCGGTTCCCGTGGCAGCTGAACTGGGTCTCGGCCAGTCCTGGCTTGAAGCTGTTCTCGTAATTGCTGCATTTGCATTTTAAGGCACTCATAGCTGGCAATGTGCAGTGCCTGTATCCAGGCATCACGCTCCTCCTCCGAACTCGCTGCTAGGAAATAGGGTTGATCCTCGCCCTCAAAAACTAAAAATAATGAAATATGGGGAAACCATTAGCAAATAAGAGAAAAAAAATCTGTGTACAACTGACTGAAATATTTTGATATTCAAATATTAATTTATATATTTACAGAATATCTACAGAAAACAGTTATTCAATCATTTAAGATACTGCATCATATTCAGAAAATTTGCAGTTAGTTTCTTTTTATTTATCTCATTACAGTATGTTTTAAAGAGAACAGACACAACACTTTTTTTCTTTTTGTCAAGTTTCTAAAAGCCATGGCAATGAAATCATAGATAATACATTATTTTCTACATTCACAGTCAAGAGATTTGCATTAAAAGTTTACTTGAAAAGTTTTGGTTTCTCCTAATATCATTTTTAATCTCATTTTTATTTAGTTAAGTTAAAATTTATATATTGCTTTTTTTGCAAATTATTAGTTTCCATGCTGCATAATCTGTTTCCAGAACGAGTTGTTTTATTCATTATGTAGATATTTATATGATTGTGATCTGGTTTTATTTATTTTTTTTTTTTTTTAGTTTTGTGTTTTGGATGGAAGGGTTTATATATTTTTACCAAGCATAAAAGAATTAGCAATATCTTCTTTGAGATCTAGTTCCACTGTACATCTTTCCAAAATAAAAACACCTATAGGTTCTGATTTCTGTAACAATAAAAAAAAAAATAATAATATTAATCAATAATATATAATTCTTAACATTTAAATTTCTAATTTAGTTTAAAAATCATCTGCTGATAAAGAGCAGTATTAAATACAGTGTGAATATCTTGATTGAACCATATATGAAGTTATTTAAAATGAATTAAGAAAAATAAAGAATAAATAAAAGGTTTATTAAAACAATAATAATAAAATATACTTACAGTTTCTCTGTTTTTGAAATAAAACAGAAGATTCCCTTTCAGTCTGAAATATCTTTCTTGATAAACTGATATAATATAATAAATAAAACAATTATTATTAAAAACTTGATTTAAAAAATTAATGCCACAAAAGAAATACTCTAAATTTACATTTATTTTATACTTTTAGCATTCTGTGACTGATTAATTTATAAACCAGTTTCAGTTTAATATCTGAAATTAAGATAGAGATACCACTAATTATAATTACCATAATCTGATAACTCAAACCTTCATCAAGATAAAAACTATTAAATTTCTCTTCTAAAAACAACAACAAATATATTTAAGTCAAATATTCATTTGCACTGAAATTATTTTGCACCTGTAGAGTTATGCAATTAGTTAGTTCTGTGTGTACAAGATAGATCAACAAGCCAAGCTAGTAAAATGTTTTACTTCAATACCCCTTAAAAAAACAAATTTCCAACATTTATAAATTATATCAAATATGTTGTTTTTAATATTAACCTGTTCCTTTTTTGAATAAACCATCTGCTTTTTCTCTCATCGACAAAACACCTTCCCGGTCAAACTTGTCAGCATGCTGAGCAACAAAGGCAAGTTCCTTTGAATTGAAACGCATTGTGTCCAAATAAAATCATAACTTCAGTCTTTTTTAACAATTCATGATTTAATCATTTCATGATAATTACCTGTAAAAAAATATATATCTTTAGACAACAAAATCTATTTGATATGACAAAAGTACAAATCTACGTTTTAGAGCAAGTATATAATAATAATCCTTTGGAAATAATTACTGCCAAGACATTTTAAATATAAGCATAATTTCATTAAAATTGATATTTACTATTAATTTATACTTAGAGAACTTTTATCAACATAACCAAACAATAAAACTTATTGTTTCTAACATTTTATTTATTAATCATCCTATAAAAATAATTTGAAAGTGTGCATGTAAAACAAAAACAATAACAGCAAAATTAATTTCATAAATATTGATCCTTTCTCTCTCTTAGTACTTTGGAAATTATATTACTTTGATTTATTATTGTTAATTTATTATTTATTTATTCATGTGTTATTCTTTTTTTTTTTTTTAGTCTTTTTTTTTTTTATTATTATTATTATTATTATTTTTTTTTTTTTCCAGACGTGGAAGTGTGTGTGTTTCTTTTATAGGAGTTATTATTATTATTATTATTATTATTATTATTATTATTAAAAATTTCCATTTTGTTTTATATTATTTTAGAACATTTTTTTAAAATGCATTATTATTAATATAATAAACAACGATCAATTAGATTTTAAAATCTAAACATTATGAATGAGACTGACAGTTACACTGTGACGTGCGAATTGGCCAAACGTATCAAGTACTGACGTAATTGAAAACTTTACTCTGTACCGAATAGTCTTAAATTCATAGTATTGTCTTAGAATAATGAATATTAAGTAACCAAACTGAATAAGTCATTATTCATATCAAAAGTTTCTTTTATCTTTCAAAGTAAAAATTAGATATTGGAAGTCGAAAACGTACTGATTAATTAACTGATTAAACGTCCACTTTCATTAAAACGGAAACACAAACAGTGAAAGTGAAAATAATCTTTTATATACTGATATTAAAAATAATAATAATCAATACTCTGTACTGAATAGTCTTAAATCCATTTCAAAAGTTTCTTTTATCTTTCAAAATAAAAATTAGAAATAGGAAGTCGAAAACGTACTGACAATTAACTGACTAAACGTCCACTTTCATTAAAACGGAAACAGTGTATTAACTTATCAAGGGAACCAACTCTAATTTGTTGTCATCATTATTATTTCCTATGATCTTAGTATGACGAATTTTGTTGTTTTAGCAAAATATTAATTACTATATAGGATGGCGACAGATTTACCTTCGGAGTTTGATGTGGTTGTTCTAGGAACAGGTATATAAAAATAATCAAACTGTAATTAATAACTTAATGGAAAATTAATAGAAAAATCATAAAGTGTTGACCTCAACTGGACTATCACACTATGCCTCAAGGCTTCTGACGTTCTATCGAGTCACAAGACTGAGCTTTCAAGGCTGATGATGATCATTAATAATTAAATAATAATAAATAAAAGAAAGAATTCCAGGCCGATGTATTATAATCTTAATCTAATTTCATTTTATCTCCATAATATTCTCTGTATTTGTTTAATCTTTAAAGTTTAAATGTTTATTTTAGAACATACACATTTAATGATTTAAACATTAAAGATTAAACAAATATATATATATATTTTTTAATTGTTGTTTTATATTGAAATTTTCACAGGAAAATACAGATATAACATTCAGATAAGAAACTTGAAAAATTGAATATTAATCAAATAAATAATATCTAAGTAACATATTATTAAACTAAAGCATTTATTTGTATTCATTTTTAAAAATCCATCTTAAAAATCCAACAACATAATTGAAATTTAAAATTCTTTATAAGAAATAAAAATCAACAGAAATATTAAATTTCTAATTTTGTTTAACCCTTAGGTCTTCCAGAAAGTATAATAGCAGCTGCATTTTCAAGAAATGGATATAAAGTTCTTCATTTAGACAGGTAATAATTAACAAAATTATATATATTTTAATTTATTTTTCAAAGCTAAATTCCAGTGCTTATTAAGTTTCCACTTTCACCTTGACATTAAATAAATGATATAATTAAAACTTAGTAATACTTTATATACAATATCTTTATGCTAAGATATAATTCAGTAATAATAATTATACATTTTGTTTTCAGGGAAACCATATTTTAAAAGATGAAAAAAAAAATAAAAAATAAAAATTATATTATGATCTGAAATAACTTTATTATTTATATTTTTGTTTTGTTTTTTTTCCATCAGAAATCCTTACTACAGCAGCTCATGGGCATCTTTCAGTTTGTGCAATCTTGAAGGCTGGGCCAAATCATATGAGGTAAAAAATAATTATGTTCTTTTTTGAGTATTGATTATTATTATTTTTAATATCAGTATATAAAAGGTTATTTTCACTTTCACTGTCCTTGGTTTTGAGTTTTAAAAAAAACAAGTTGAAAGTATTGATAAATTGTAAATAATGTTTTTTATTTGTTTTACCAACAACAACAAAAAGAGTGATTAAAACAAAAAATAATGATAATAATTGATTTATTGCATGTATTTTATATCATCGCTGGAACATTTTTAATTTAAAACTTTCAGAAATGCGAAGAGAGCAAGCCAAGCAGAGATTTCAGTGACCAGGTTAAAGAAGATGAAGTTCTTATCAGTATTCCTTCACATGCTCAAGACATCTCTAATGTCAAAATACAAGACCATGTCAGGTAGAATCAATGTTCCCTTTTAGTGATTCACTACAAAAATAGGGCTGGGAAATGTTTTATTTAATAACATGCTCAACAGTTTTTATTTTATAGTTTTTGTGTACCATTTCATAAACAAGGGAGTGCATACCATGGCCAGTGTTATAGCTGTTCTGGAGCACTTAATGAGAAACTGATTAAAGAGACCACCAAATGTAATCAATACAATGATTTCTGCACTTTGAGTGGACCCTTTACCACTAAACTCCACCCCACATTCTAATGTACATTTAATATAAAATTTTGCTTATGTTCTTAATTTTAACATGAATAATATATTGAATAAATAATAAGACATCAAGTATATTATTTAAACAGATATAACATTAGCCCAAATTCATCAGAATCTTAGTAATATATGAAAGTAAATGATGCAGTATCATATATGATAGGTTAATCAGTAAAAAGTGCTTTAAAAATATTCAAATGACAACAAAACAAAGTTAATTAAAAGAATAACAAACTTTATAATCACTGTAAGTACTCTATATATTATATTTTTACTGTTTTTAGTGAAGTTATTTATTTTTATTATTTATTTAGTTATCTGTTTAAATTACCATTTTAAAAAATATAAATCTTTAAGTCCATAACCCCATTGTATATTTTTAATATTGTTTTTAGCAAAAAGTTATTTTATTTTATTTTTTATTTTGTTGTTGTTGAGTTGTTTATTTATTATCTGCTGAAATTTCCATTTAAATATTATATATATATATAATTTGACATTCTGAATCTATTTAATGCTGCATAGATACTAACATTTTTATTTATTTTCAGTGAAAATTCCTCACCATCAGAAAATATTTCTCAAGAAAATCAGTGTGATAAATCTTTGCCAAAGTCTGAGATTTCTAAAAGTCAACAAAGTCAATGTAAGACATTTAATACTGATGAGAAAAATGAAGACATTAACAGAGATTTGACAGAAGGTGCTGGAGATAATCTCTCAAAGAAAGACACCTGTACTACAAATGTACAGAAGGATAATTTTAAAGAGAGAGAAAAGACAGATACAAATGCTGAATCAGATCTAAATAAGTCAACATCTCTAACACAAACTGCTGAATCTCAAGAGGAAAGTCTTAATTCTTCCAAAAATACTAAAACTCTGCCAGAGTCTGAGCAAAAGGAAACCTTGTCTGATATTTCCTCTCTTGATGAACAAAAGAGTGAACAAGAGAAGCTTGAAACATCTGAAATTATCAGCCCTGAAAACCAATCAACAGCAGGAAAAAGTGTGAAAGATCAAAAGAAAAGATGGACAGTTTCTGATATTAAAAAGGAATGGAGAAAATTCAACTTGGACCTAGCTCCAAAAGTAATTAGTTACTTGAAAAGTATAAAATAAATTAATATAAATTTTATTCATAGAATTAAATTTTTCTAATTATGTAGCATATTTATGTTATTTCTTTTCATTAAAAATTATTTTACAAACATGTTTTATAGCTCAGTTACTTTCAGACATTGAATTTGGTACTATAGTTACTAGCAAAAAGTTTTTGATTAGACAAAGATATATTATCTCTCACTCCCTTTGTCTCTCTCTATCTCTTTCACTCTGTCTCACTCTGTCTCTCTTTCACTGACTGATATCAGATTCTGTCCCATTTTGTTTCATTCTCTTAAATTCTATATTATTTATTTCTGCCTCTATCCACATGACTGCTCTCTTTTTCTAATATCCGTAATTGTTTTCTCTCCAGATTTTATACAGTACTAGTAAAACAGTGGAACTGCTAATCTCCTCAGATGTGGCAAAGTACTGTGAGTTCAGAACACTCAGCAGAATTTTAACTTTTCTCAATGGACAACTTGAAAAGGTGGAATAATTTTTTGCCATTTATTCTAAGAAATCACAAAATAAAAGTGTCTTTCTTTTTCTTTGTTTTTTTTTTGCCAATTACTAATAAATCTGAATTATATTGCAAAACAAAAATAATTAAATTTATGCTACTGTTTCTTCTTGATTATGATTTAGTAGGGAACAAAATGGCAAATATGTATACGTAATGTTAATATGAAATTTAAAAAAGAAATGTTTAGCAAATAGTTATCTTAATATTTCCATTTTTCTCAAATGAACTCACTCCAGTATATTATGACCATGATGACTAAGGTATAATGAGTCAAAAAATTAATCATTATTGTTATCTTTTACTGAGATAATTCCTGTCCAGTCAGTGTTAAAGATACAGTTTTCTGAAATCCATCATATAAAAATTATCATAACAATTTTTCTGCAGACTAAAGACATTTGCTTTCACATTTCCATTTTCATCATTAAACAAATTCATATTTGTCCATTTTAATTATTAAAATATAAACAATACTGCAATTTTGTCAAACATATGTTCATTTTTTATTTAATTATGATGAATAATGAATAAACTGCATTCTTAAAGCAGTGGATGATGATTTCATGTTTCAGGTTCCATGTTCCAGGGCTGATGTTTTTGGCAACAGGAAAGTTTCTGTTCTTGAAAAAAGAATGTTGATGAAATTTCTGACATCTTGTGCTCAGTCTGATGAACATCCTGAGTTTTATGAAGGTAATAATTGTTCCTCCTATCAAAAGTCTTTGTTTTATTTTCTGTAAGATGACTGCCACAGTTTTATTTAAAAAAAAAAAAAATATTAATAATAAAAGAAAAACAAATTTATCTCTCAAAGACATAGTAAAGAACACAGTCCTGCACTAAATTAACCTGCAAAACTGACTTCTGAAATTGTTAAATATTTATTCAAGCATTATGCAAAAACACATATAAAATAAACTCTTTTACATATTTTTAAAAATATAATTGTTTTTGTTTTTTGTGTTTGTTGTTGTTGTATTTTTAATATTAATATAAGGTTGTTATTAAAAGTCTTTAAATATTATTTATTCCTATATAAGGAACTGTTTGGAATTTTGTTTTTCTTGGGGGGGTCATATTTTCTTCTGAAAAGTTAATTTTTATGACAAGAATGAAACACTTTAATAGCTTTTATTATTTTCTTTTCAGACTTTGAAGAAAAGCCTTTCCATGATTTTCTGAAAGCCAAGAAACTTACTGCAAACATTCTTCATTTTGTGCAGCATTCCATTGCAATGGTTACAGATGAAGCGACTACAAAACAGGTGTGTTACAATATAAATGCAGAACTTGTATGGATCTTTGATAGTTTTCTGTTTACTGTTTCAGAAATATGAATAAAAACATTTCTTTTTACATCAATTTGTCTCAGGACCTCTGAAGTTACTTTTGCACTAAAGCCATTTAAACAGGTTATTAACCATTTTTATAAACATTTGTTAAAAATTGCAGGGAATGATGAAGATGAAGCGATTTCTTGGATCACTTGGTCGTTATGGAAACACAGCTTTCCTATTTCCTCTGTATGGAAGTGGTGAACTGCCCCAGGCTTTCTGCCGACTATGTGCTGTATTTGGTGGAACATATTGTCTTCAGATGTCAGCAAGTGCTCTGATTATCAAAGACAACAAGTATGTATTATATACAAATAAAATTCAAACAGCCACACTTCAATGCATTTTTACTTTTAATAAATAATATTCCTGTAGAATCACTACATTTGTTTACATATTCCATGATAACTAATAAACTTTAATGTGTTTTTTTACCTTTAACAAATAATTCTCCAATAGGATCACTATATTTGTTTGGTATTCTATAATAATTAATAAACTTTCAAAAGTACTGCCAAACTTTAATGTATTTTTCTGTTGAGTAATATTCCAATTTCATTTGTTATATATTCTGTGATAATAAACTTCAGAGGACTATTGTAACTAATTGCTGTTCTATATATAATTTTTTTTTTTTTTAAATGGAAAACAAATAATATCATCTGTTCTGATAAAATAAAATATGGTGCACTATTTTAATTGTTTGTTGTATTTAAGTATGTTTTGTTACATTTGCTATTACAGCAACTACTGCTACTACTACTACTATATTATTATTATTATTATTATTATTATTATTATTACTACTATTATTATTGAAAATAGGTGTTGTGCTGTGATCTCCTCAGAAGGACAAAGAATAGAATGCAAGTAAGTATCATCTCTTTCACGTTTTTATATTTATATTATATTATTAACTAGTTAAGTTACAAATTATTCACTGATATTCAGCTATATTCTTTTAAAATTTTTTACTGACTATAACACTAATAAAAATTGTATTTCTGTGTTTCTGTATGTGAACAAATATAAAAAGCAATATAATGCTGTCACTATAAATAAATGATATTTTCAGACATGTGATTCTGGGACCTTCCTACGCTCCTAAAGAATATTTAGATATCAAAAGGTTTGTTTGGTTTTTTATTTCCTTTTTAGCAGAAATATTAATAATCTGTTTTATTAGTTGCTTGATATAAGTTTAAGAATAAGACTGTTTTAATTCATCAGAGATACTTTTTAGATTTTAATTGTTTATAGAACTATTCATGGTTGAGTAGCTTCTAATGTGATGATATAAGCCATTTTTGTTCTCTCTCTCTCTCTCTCTCTCTCTCTCTCTCTCTCTCTCTCTCTCTCATCCTCATCCTTCTTTCATTTACCAATTTATATAAATAATTAAATATGGCAGAATACAGTATAGAAAAATAATTATTATTAAAATAATAACAAAAGCAACATGTAAAAAAATGTTTTGCTGTTATGAGCTTTCCACTGAATTAAGGTGACTTGAGTTGTAATCATCACCAAGGCTTGCAGTTCTCAGTGCATGTAATTAATGGTTTTTATAATTATTCAGAGTTTTAAATAGCAAGCTTTGCGTTCTCTCAGTTACATTTGTAGCTTCTGTTCAGAGACTCACAGGTTGAGAGTTTATGGCTTTAATTCTGTGGTTAATTTTAACCTAAATATTTTAATAACAACAGTTTATAAAAACAGATATTCTCAACACAGATTTTGTATCACTTTTTCCACAGATCATTTATAATCTAATATTTATACAATCTGTGAGTAAAAACCAGAATCATTTTGTCATCAGACATCTTTACAGCTTTTGTATCTGTTGAAAAAACGTGTATCTTCTGAACTAATAAATAAACACAATGACATCCGACATGCCAACCAGGCTGCGTGTGGCCGAGAAGTCATTTAAAAAAGCCTGCCAGCAAATTGTTCTGCTTAATCGATGCCTGAAAGAGATGACGGCAAGATATGACAAGGCCAGACAAGACAACTACAGAACATTTCGATATTCTCTGAGACTGCGTATGGCAGTGACACAGGGGGTGAGAAATATGTATTATGACTATGCTACAATGAAAGCAGATGAAATTTCATGGCTGAGGACACAGATTCTGTTGGGAAACCGAAGAAGCCAGTTCGGCAACTATCCTGATATTGACGTAGGTGGCAGGGATGATAGAGAAAATGATGATGCTGACAACAGTGACAGAAGCAGTGGTACTAATGATGGTGATGATGATAGCAGTAGCAGTAATGATGAAAGCAGTGATGTTGATTATAATAGTAGTGATCAGGATAATGATAGTAGTGATAGCCATGATAACCATAATGATAGTGGTAGTCATGTTAATGATGATGATAGTGACAGCCAGGATGATGAAGATAGTGACAATCACAATGATGATGATAATAGCGCCAGTCATGGTGATGATGAGGTGGATGATGACAGTGTCAGTATTAATGATGGATTGTTGCCAGAAGTACCTCTTCATCTAAGAAGTTTTTTTTTAAAGAGACACTAATTTTTTTTATAAGTTTTGTTTGTGTTTAATTGTACATACACTTATTTACCTACATTAGTTTCTGTAAGACTTTTCATTCCAAAGTTTATGTTTTGTCATTTCTTTTATAAAATATGTGGACAGAGCCAACAAATCTGGCTTTTGTTATTTTTTTCATTAATAATTAATTAGAAATTAATTTATTTTCTATTTATGGATATTGGTATGATGCATTCCTATACAGTTCATGTTATTATGTTCCATAGTTCTTTGTAAAGTATGGAATAACTTGTCATCATGGTAACCAATCTCGTTTTGTGTAATTCATGTCTATTTATTGATAAATAAATAAATAGATGGATGAAACATTTTGAGTTTTAAATTATTTGGGTGTTTTTATTGAATTAAGGAATATTTGTTTTAGATAGATAGATAACATGGAATTTTCAAACTAGTGCTTTTTGCATGAAAATGAAATCTGAGGAAGCAAACTGCTATAATTTCATTACAGACAGCAAAATACTACACAGTGGTCTGAGAAAAAATAATACTCCTGGCATGACAAAGATGGTAAATCCTGGGGCATTTTATTTTTACTATTATTTTTTTTTTTTTTTTTTTATATATATATATATATATATATATATATATACACATATGTATGTATGTATGTATGTAAATTTTATATTTTAGATCTTTCATATCACGTGCTATCTTGTTGACAGATAAATCCATTCTTCAAGAAGAAACATCAGAGGTATATTAGATTTCTGTCACATAGACATCAGCCAGACATACCAGGCATCAGAAAAGTTTGCTTAAACATATACAGCTGAACCATTTAATTAAATGAAAATACACATACACACATACATACACACGCATTAAATCTGAAAAATAAGATCTTTCATGATGATATAACATGATATATGTTATATGACTTTGGCATATTATATATGTTAGACATTACATAATTTTATGGTTTATTATTACATGGTACGTAACTTAAGAGTATATTATGTTATATAAAAGTATTGATTATTCCTTTTAGCTTTCTCTGCTTTATTGGATACCAGATAATGATGATAACAACAAACAACCAATTTCAATACTGGAATTACCACCATCCTCTATGGTGTGTCCAAAAGACATGTGTATGTAATATTCTATTTATTTAGATAACAGATTAAACATTATGATCAACTTATTTATCTTTATGGCAACAGTAAATTGAGAAATATGTTCTGATATTAATAAATCGCAGTTCTAGTTTTAAATTTATTATTATTTTCAAGTCATAAATTTTTAAAAGTATGGTTATCTCTGAATTAAATGTGATTTTTATATAATGGAGAAAAAAATATTTTCGTAATTTTATTTATTTATTTACCTTTTATAAAATAAATAAAAATATATATCTGACCTCACTTTTCATATATTCATTCAGAATATTCGCTGTTTTGTTTGTTTGTTTCTTTCTTTCTTTATTTGTTTGTTTGTTTTTAGATGTTGTTCATATGACAAGACCAGGAGTGTGTGATGCAGAGAGAGATTTTGCCAGGACAGTTAAAACTCTCTTTGATGAAGGAAAAGGTGACAGAGAGATTTATCTCTCAAAATTAATCACATATTTGAAACAAAATAATAATAAAATATAATTAACAAATTGTAGCCTCTTGTAAAGATATTAATCCCTTTCAGAAATGTTTTGTTAGCTTGGTTAATCATAGCATATTAGTTGTGTTATTTATGTAACAAAGTTTGTTTGGTTATAAATTACATGTTATTTTTTGTCAGATGAAGATAAACCAACAATACTGTGGTCTTTATACTTCACACAAGAAGACTTCTCAAATATGAAAACAACAGAGAAGAAACCAGATAATGTGCACTTTATGCCTGGACCTGGTACAGAACTTGATATGGATTCAGCCGTGGAAGTAGTAAGTAATGTTTGATACAGTAAACTTTAATACAATACCTTGTAACCATATAAAAATATTAAAAACATTGTTTAGAAGCCACAGAATATTGAATTTCATTTCTGTTTTGTTTTCTTATTGAAGACAAGGAGAATATTTATAAAATGATAAAATCTGATTTTTATGGTGTGATAAAAATAATATATAAAGCTTTAAACTAGATTTTTTTTCTTTCATTATTAAATAGCACATCTTAACAGTTGGATCATTCTGTTTTCTTTTACAGGCTAGACAAGTATGGGAAACTGTTTGTCCGGAAGAAGAATTTTTGCCAAAACCACCAAACCCTGAAGACATCATCTATGTGGACAATGAAGAAACTAAAGTAGGTGAAGAAGGAACAGGTTGTCTTGAGGATGAATCTGATATGATTGATGAACAAAGTTCAGATAAATGCAACTCAAAAGAAAACAAAGATGATGTAAGTGAGGAATTTAAAAATAAATGCAGCACACAAACAGAGGAAGATAATTTGGATGCAGAAGATAAAGTGAAGCATAATGAAAATGAGAACAGTTAAGTCTGTGAGATTTAATGGATATAGCATGATTTCTTAGTTTCCAAGGCAAGGATGATAACTCTAGTATCAAAGAAGAGAAGCAGATTATTTGACTGAGAAAATAGATAATACAGCTAGAACAGAAAATAGCCCACAGAAAATGAAACTGATTCTCAAACCTATCACACTTCAGCCAATCAGCATAATTAGTGAACAAATATGAAAGATGTTTTAGTATACAAAAAAACAATTTAAGCATTCTTTATATATCCATTATATATTCATTTACTGTGAAATGAGAATGAATGTTTTAAAATGATGCCTGCTTAAAGCATGCTATTTTAAAGTTTACCTAAACATAGTATTAGATGTCTTGTGCAATGGTGTAGCTTGACCTTTTCATATCTTGATGATGTTATTTATCATCATTCAAACTGAGATACACCATTCAGATTTTTATGAGATTAAATTTTATTATGTACTGAACCATCCAGAAATACACATAAAAAACTCCCCAGTAGTTTCAGTAAATAAAAGATAATGATAAAAAAAATATTTGAAATTTATGAACTGATAAAAAAAAAGGAAATTCTTGCAATATTCAGCAGCTATTAATAACTAGTAAACTATAATTGTTGAAATCAAGGACAACCTACTTGCTTTCTTTATTATTGTAAACTACTGGTCTTCATTTGACCGAGGAAATAAAGAATATCTATCTATTTACCTTTATATACTGGATTTATTTAATAAAGAAAATAATTGTTATTGGTAGATCCTATAGTAAAAAAAAAATAATTTCAGTTTAGTCTGTGCTTTGTTAGTTGAACATTAAATTCAACTATAAATGGAATTTAATCTTCTCTTATGTTTTTGTTTCAGTACTAAATGCTTCATGAGATATTTTAAAAATTCATTTCACTGTGATCTTTTACATCTTGTTGGATGATTTTTCAGTGACAGTTTATTATGCATTTTGAAATATATAATCACGATTTTTATGACAAGTGTATTTCTTTATTCTTTTTTTTAGAGTAACCTTTGACTTTGTTAATAAATTTTGTATTTTCTTAATACAAATATATCTGCCACTGTAGAATTGCTGTAATTACCTAACACTGCTAACTTATGATGGAAAACAAATCTTGGATGTGAATATATTGAGTGCAATAAAGAATTTTGTAGCATGATTTTTCTTATTTTTGATAGCTCACAAAATCTGTTGATTCCTGTTACAAGGACTATCACAAACACAGTTACAGTATTTATCATAATACTAATAAGTAGCAAGGAATCAGCATATCTGAAATGGAAATATTTAGATTACAAGAGATGTGGAATTTTGTGCATTAATTTTACAAGTGTTTTTTTTTTTTGCTATTCTGTAAACAATATGACTTGAAATATCTGAACTCTGAACCATTTTTACATTCAGTGAATTAAAAAACAAATATATATTCATAAAATCAGTTCTGAAATGCTTCAATTCACAAAAAGGTTATCTTGATATTTATCACAAACAAAATGGAAACAAAATCCCACTATTTGGTAAAAGTTATTTTATTTTTATGAATGTATACATATATTGCACCATTGGGGTAAACAATAAAATCCTCAAAATCTGCTACATTCATTCATTTTATCACAGTCTACTCTTCAGTGGCCTGACATACAATTTAACAGACAATGAATGCGATATTCATGATTTGTAAACAGTAATGCTCAGACCCAATTTGTAATTAGCACAAATAAGCAAGATGGCCATCAGAAAACAAATAAAAGACAAGAAAGTGAAAAATCCTGTGTCAGCCAGTGGATATTTATCTGATCTGGTGAACTGCTAAGTGTCAGGTGAACTGGTTTCTGTATTACTTCCTTCTTGTTGGTTCAAGAGATTCTTAATAAAAAATTCACCTGAAAAATAAAAGTAATTTGTTTAGTCTTATGATACTCATTCATATTTTCTATCAGTGCATACACTAACTGAAAACAATAAGAATCTGAACTAAAATGGACAGTTTATGTTGTTGTTGTTTTTTTTGAGAAAAGTATTTTTAGTTTATAAAGTAGATTTTTTGTCAAAATATATGATTAAAGATCAGAAATGTGAATTTGTTTTTTCTCAAAAATACTCAGCAGTCTGAAGATTAAACTAAAACAAAAAATAGTAGAACTGCTAAGACAAGCCACCTATCAATAAAATCAAGAACGGAACTCCGTTTTCGCAAAATCCTTCAATGAACGGCTAATTTTCTTTCAGAAACTTTTGGCAAAAAACAGTGGTGATTGATTCCGGAATTTGGTGTTTCTTTGGGGTTTTTTTTTTTTCTCTTACATAATTCCACCAAAGTTACCGCCCACTGATTTTTAATGCTTCCACTTTTTAGAGGCATCACTTAGTTTGCAACAGTATTGAATTTAAATGTAGTGTTACCGGAATCCATTCATGTGGAAATGTTTAAAAAATGGGATTTTTCCAATGAGTTTTGGTTCAAAGAAGATGAAAACAAAAAATTATCAAAACTACAATGCAAAATTTGTATGAAAACATAACGGCAATAAGAAATGAAGCCAAGTTAAGACGTATAATTGGCAAGTCGCTTGACAGATTACTTGCCTATGTCGATGGCGTCATAGGCTACATACACAAATCAAATGTGCAAAGGCATGTGAAAACAGGTAACGTTCACGACTGGGCAAAAAAGATATCTTCACAAAACACTTCAGATATTCAAACAAATTCAGCTTCTGATAGTGTGAAAATAAATTGTAACATTACATATTCTAATTCCATTGGAAAATTATTTGAAAAAACCAGTAAAGAACAATATAAGAATCATTGCTATACAGCATTGTGGTTGGTTATGCAGGAGAGACCTATGTCTGACTACCAGTCCCTGATTGCCTTACAGAAGAACAATGGGGTGCAGTTTATAAGTAGGGACTTTGTTCACTATATTGTCCACGCAATGAGAGATCATATCAAACAGATGATACAGTGTGCTAACTTTATGTCAGTTGAACAAGATGGCACAGAAGCTCGCAAAACTAGAGACAAAAAAGAATTAATTTATGTGAAGATTGTAGTGAGGGGCCAGCCTGTTGAACTATTACTTAAATGTCAAAAAATGAGCAATTTTGGTGGAGTAACTGCAGACAGTATCAAACATGCTATAGATGATGCTTTCCATGATTATGACATTACTGATGAAAAGTACACAAAATATTTTATTTGTGCTTGTGCATATGGAGCAAATGTTAATGTTTGTAAACTGAATGGTGTTCTAACGCTAATGAAAATTGAAGGCAGGGAATGGTTGCCAAAAATTCATTGCTCTGCACACAGAATTGAATGGCTGTCAAAGATGCTTTTGCTGAAATTGGTGACTTTGCAATAGAGGATGACATGATGTTGAATCTGTTAACATTTTTCAAGAATAGTGGCAAGTGTTGGAGAATATTGCTACTTATTGCAGAGCTGTTAGGGGTTCTAGTCCAACATATACCAAAAGCTTCTGGTACACAATTTCAAATTCATAAATACAGGGCCATCAAATCTATGATCATAAACTTTCTGCCTCCATGTTTATTTGCGGAAAATATAATACAGGCTTCAAACAGTTTGCAAACAGTTTGCAAAAGGCTATACTAAAGGGGTACCTCAACACATGGCTGAGTTATGGGTATCTGGCACCTATGCATCTCTACAGACTCACTCTGAAACAAACTGCCCATTTGTCATATGCTGCTCAGAATGCAACTCCGTTAGTCACAGATGTTTTGGACACAATAAAATCAACTTACTCTCAGCAAAGATGTTCATGAGGCAACCATTACAGCAGAGGCTACCAACCTTACAGCATGTGTAAGATTAAAACAAGACAATCAGTTGAGTAACAAGCATAAACAACAAGCTGAAAAAGTTACTACAATAAAAGAAAAGTTTGTTCTGAACCATGTTCACCAGGGACAAAAGACTGTGAAACAGATAAGAACAAAACTGATCCCAGCAATTTCAACACAGCTGATTAAATGAATGGATTCTTTCAATCACCCTATCTTCAAGGCAATGAAAATAGCTGATCACACTCAGTGGGATATATCTGATCCAAAATATGGCTTGGAACAAATTAAACTGTTATCTAAACATTTTGCTGAAAGCCTAGCTTACCACAACTTTGCCCTAGATATGGCTGTTGCTGAATGGAGGGGTTTAAAGAAACTTGTGGCAAACAAATTCATTCACTTCCAAAGTGAACAATGCATGTGGTGTCAAATATTCAGACATCATCACTCTGAATATCCACACATTTTTTTTATCATTGAAATCATCTTGGTGGTTGCACTTGCTAGTGCAAGTGTTGAGAGGGGCATAAGTGCTCTCAATCGGCAGCTGACAAATATCAGGTTGAACATGTCCACTTCTACATTGGATGATTTGCATGTGATTAGAGTTAACCTGCCTGCACTTATAAAATGTGACCCTTCATATGAACAAAAACTTTCAGACAAAGCTGTTTCCCTGTATGATAAAAATAACCTGCAATGAACTAATGTGTGTAGAGGACTTTCTTGCTACTACAACATCAGATTTAGAGGACTTGGATAATGCCCGAAGTGAAACAGTTGATACTTCAGACACTGATGACAGTGACAACTTACAGTGCTAACTGAAACAAGTTCATCATTCACATTCTCATATCAGTATTGTTTGACGAGTTAAGTAAAACAATAAAAACAACACAAATTGTCATGATTTGTTTTATTGTATTGTTTAGTTATTAAATTCTTTACACTATACCTATACACAAAGTATTAATACAATGAGAACAGCGATATGGATAGATAACAAATATATTATACTGTTCACCGTGCATGCATGTAAGGGATTTCACAACAATAATAATGGGAATCGTAAACTTGGTAACTTTGTGGTAACCTATAGGTTACCAGGTCCTGTTATGTGGTAACCTCTAAATGGGTTACCAGACACAATCCTTATTTCGATGCCTGCTTTCACACATATTCAAATCTATCATTGTATTAGATGACAGATATATTTTCTTTTTTTCTTATGTTGTTTTTAAATTTTTGTTTGCAAGCAGTATGGTAGTAATAACAGAAAACGTATTTCCAAAGAATTTAAAGAATAAACTGTGTTACCTGCTTTGTATGAGGACCGGACCAGGGGACCACTGGCTGTGTATTTAAAACCCATCTGATCACCAATCTCCTTCCAGTACTTAAACTTGTCAGGATGAACATATTCTTTCACCTGAAATAGAAACATAATTTATTGTAAAAAAAAAATAAAGTGTCAAATATTTCTGATGAAATGAACCCAATAATATAAACCAGATTCTTAAGTAAGTTGCTTAAATGATGCACTGATGGTGTAGATATAATGTTAGCTGTCTTTTACCAAAAGAATTAGTGAAGTAGTTTTTAAAACAGATCATCTGAATAAGAATATGTAACATGTTTAATTTTTTTTTTTACCACAATTCATTTTTTTAACTTAAAAACTAATGGAAAGGAACGGATCAGTGAGATAGATCAAATACTTAAGATTTTTTTTCTTCAAGAACATTTCATTTAAATTTAAAAACAAAACTGACATTAAGCTGTTTAAATAAGAGACAGACAGATATACACGAACACAACCACACACTCATACAACCCATATACTAGCACCTATTGAAATTAACAATAAATAAAACATAATTTTCATACTGTGAGATGCCTCTTGGTTGGCTGCATGTACTGGCCAAGAGTCAAACAGTCCACTCCATGTCTTCTCAGATCTGTAAAACAATTTAACACTGAGTTTTAAATATAAAGCATCTCAGAACATTTCTAAATTTGAATTTTATTTGTGAATTAATTATTAACTCCAACATTTACCCTGCTTTTTATGTTTATAAATCAACATCTTTCTGTCATAACTATTATTCAAAATAAACATCTTTCTTTTTTTAATCCTATTTTTCATTTTTAATTTGGTTTAAAAGTGAATTAAGTAAACAAATATCAAATAAAATCACAAATACAAAAAAATATTGACATCATTTTTACCGATTAATGTTTCTATGACTTGCTGATCAGTTTCACCAAGCCCCAACATCAATGAAGTTTTAGTAATTAGATCTGGTTTTACTTTCTTAACATGTTCTAGCACAGACAGAGACTGGAAATAATTAGCTCTAGGATCTCGTACAAACCTGAAACATTTATAAAATACAGATTGTTCTTCACATTCTTTTTTAAAAGACAAACAAACAAGAAAAATATTTATTTGCAACTGCCTGTAAATGAAGATTCACTAATAAACAATACTTTATTGTTTGTCATACTTGGGAATATTTATTCAAGCAGCTATGAATTAACAAAACACTACAAAGATTTTATTTTGAAAAATAAATGCTAATATTATAATACTAATAATAGTATAAAAATATTTGTGTCTGCAAAATAAAACTCACTTCTGCAGCTCTGCCACAGTTTCCACATTGTGAGCATAAACATCAAGACCAGAATTAACAACAGTTTCAACTGCTTTCAAATCACCACGGAAATCAGGTGTCAGACACTCAACCCGAATTTTTGGATTTCTGAAATAATATGACAAGAGGTTTGATCAGCATGTATTTACATTAACAGTTTTTGGAAAACAGATACATTTTTTGAGCAATAATATTCTTAGATTATTGCTTTTACTATTATTTTACAAGCAACTTATATCAGATAACAATAAGGGATTCATAGTTTTGCACATCCTCATGAACAAAAAAGCTGCTTTTGATAGATGGGACAATGGATGTAATTCATCAATTAATGAAGATGAAGACTGATCAAATGACCTATTATTCCACAGTTCAACATCCTATCACATTACAAATATATACAAGAGAAGCACACATGTAAAAGTGTTAGTAATTTGAGTAACAAATTTTGCCATTTGTATTGATTTTTCTCATTGAAATGAAAACACATGTAGGGAAAATATAATAATTATATAAATTTACAGTTTCAATAATTAAGAATTTGATTTGATTTAAAAATAACAGTCACTTTTCTGATACAGATTTTAATATAATATGCATGTTAATTAATGGGTAATAATTTTATGTGTAATCAATTTTCAACAGTAAGGAACTTTTTTGTTTCTAAATTTTAATATCTAAATAATAAAAATAAAATGTATTAAAAAAACAGATATTACTCACTGTTTCTTAATTTCTTGAACGGTTTCAGCAATATGAAATGCTCCCCCATCATGCAAATCTGTATCAATTTATTAAATAAAATCAATTTAACTTCTTTAAATAAAACAATTAAATCATATTAAACTCAAATCAAATTATAATTTTCAACATAAAATGTCTGAAACATTATACATTATCTCACAGCATTGTACATTGTAATAATGGATAAAAATCAAATATTGTAAAATAAGGTTATGGTTTTACATCAGATGTTAAGAAAACCTACCATCTCTGTCTACAGATGTAAGGACAATGTAATCCAGGCCCCATGATGCAATTGCTTTTCCTGTGTTAAATGGCTCATTTGGATCGGGTGGGGGTGGGTATCTTGCTGTTTTAACTGAACAGAATCGGCAGCCTCTTGTACAGGTATCTCCTAAAACCTATACAAAAAATATATATATTATTTTAAAATTCAAGGTTTCCATCAACAAAATAATAATTAGACATTTCTGCCTTGTATTTTAAATTATAAGATTTAAAAAAAAAAAAATTAGAAGTTCCTGCCTTAAATCACTTATATGAATTCTAGGAAAATAGTTTTTTCTACCTATTTCTTTATTTCCATTTGTATATTCTAATCGCTACCACCTACTTAGTATGAATTTTGGAAAATATTTTACCCTACACAAAAAGGTAACCATTAGAACAATAACACACATAAATACACACCTGTCAAACTACATGCAAACTGTTAAACTGACAAAACTGTAAAATGAAAACAATCTTCTGAAGATTTAGACACACAAAATATTACACATACACTGTTCTTTGAAATATACACAAAACACTTTTTACCATTATGGTTGCAGTAGCTGTTCCATGCTGGCCTCCACCCCAACATTCACCAATATTTGGACATTTAGCTTCTTCACAAACCTGTCAACAAAGGTACATGTTTTTATTTAAATGGATATGTTAAATCTGCATGCCATTAATTGAATGTCTATTTGTTACTATTTGTATATTTTATCGTTTAACATCTTAATGACTTTATTTTTAAAGTAGTACTGTTAAAACTGTAACTAAAAAATTAATAAATCAAGTTAGATTTATATATGAAATGTTTAACAATCTAAGATTTTTGTATGAAATGTTTAACAATCTTTAAAAAAAAAAAAAAAAAAAAAAAAAAAAAAATTAAATGAGAGAAATAAGTTTTATAACCTTAAGCCAAATCTTTTTACATTTAGAGGAAACAGAAAATAAGATATTTTTAGATAACTAAAATTATCTGTAAACATAATATTAATTTTTAAACATACTGTGTTTAGTCTGAGGCCATGGAGTGATTCTTTAAGACGATTATAATTCTTTCCTATTGGAATATCAGTTTTTAGCCATTTTGGCAATCTCATTCTAAAAAGAAGACATAATAAAACTATTATTATAAAACATATCTAACTGATATTTCATTCCTCCTGTAAAGCTGTATAGTGACAGGTGCTGGAAATAACCATAAGGTAATTTGGTAAGTAAATCATTAATCTGCTTTATTGTTAGCAAATAAAAAATATAGGCTATCAAACCTTTCTCCTTTAGTTTTTTTAGTTCCATCCTCTCCTTCATACGGGTCAAGAGATACATTTCCTGATATAAAATCTTCGAGACTTGGTCCCTCTGAAAATCTTTTCTTCTGTTCATCCGTGTTGGTACTACATGATCTTAAAGCTAAACAATTAAACTTCCCTTTAATCTGTAATTATTAAAAAAAAAAAAAAAAAAAAATAATAACTAAATAAAATAAAATGAAATAAAGTCTGTTCATAAGCAGTAAATTATTGTTTCACGAAAAGAAATATACTTTTTAATTTTAAAAAGTGTTTCGGTTTTTATTAAAATCGCTCAATTTTCATGAAAGAACTGTCATAACTCATGCTGTAAATTAAAATATAATATCATAAATATGAATATATCGCTGCTATTTTGAACATATATACAGTGTTGTGGTAATACGATACTTTTTGTAAACTACTTTTCTTAAATACTCTAAATAAGTGATTAATGAAAACATAATACGATCAAAACATTTGAGGTCAAATTTAAAAAAATATATAAATTGGAGTCTTTACAAAAAATTAATTTACAAGATATAATTGTGTTGAAATACACACTGTAAACCCCACCTCTGTATTCCGTACTTGATTGTATATGTATATGTTAGGATTTCGCCCAGAACATTTTTGAAGAACGTTTTTTAAAAGAGCAGACATGTTTATTTCACTTGTTTATTCGAGCGCATTGCCTTAGTGATTACCAAGTAATAAATGAAGTAATAACTGTTCCGTTCATGCTTTGTGGTTTTATCATATAACAGTCATCATAGCACTGCCCACCTCACTTCCATTTTCTGTTGTTAAGTTTAAATGATGTGGAACAAACAAACTTGCGCTGTACTTAAAAGAGAAACCACCTTTCTTGAAAATGTATCCTTTAACAGTGTGATCCATACGTTTCGAACGGAATCTATATGCGAAAACTGATGCTGGTTGGGTAAGCAAAGATTTATTTTTATGCGCTCATATTTTGATTTCTATCACGTTCTTTTATTTTTTTTTTTTTTTTTTTTTTTATACGTCTGCATAAAATTTTTAAGTTTTAGTATTTTTTAATTTTAGTACAATATTGTCGGCACATAAAGTTTTTATTATTTTAAATTTTTGTTTAGTTAATTCGCTGTTGTTAGCTTTTTCTTCAAATTAATGTAATAATACGAGAGGGAGATTACATCAAAATAATCGGAACATTTAGTGATTTACCGATAATCCTGACAAAAACAAATAAAATATATATATATATATATTATATATATATATATATATATATATATATATATATATATATATATATATATATATATATTATAATACAGAACAAATATCAATATTGCGTTAAAACCCATAGTTCAGGAGAGTCGTATTCTTTGTGTTGTTGTCAGTGACAAAAGAAACAATAATAATAAATTTAAAAAATAAAATAAATATAATAATGAAAGTGTGTGTGTGTGTGTGTGTGTGCGCACATATATATATACCCAGAAAAAATATTAGCTTAGACTTAAGAAGTAATATGATTAATTAGCTATGGATTTCCTATCCTATATTATGCAGAAATAATACAAGTAACAAAGTTTATAAGAGAACACTGAACAAATGTTAATATATTTGCTTGATGTTAAACTCCAAAATCAGAAATATGTTTAATTTTTAAATTTTACGTTTACAAAGTCTCTCTCTCTCTCTCTCTCTCTCTCTCTCTCTCTCTCTCTCTCTCTCTCTCTCTCTCTCTCGACTACATAATCTATAATATGAATAACACTATCCACATATCATTCACATTTACAGGCCTAACAAGAAACTGATCCTTCATAATTTTATACTACAATTTATATGTGACATAGCCAAACAAAATGTGGCAATATTTGAAATTCTGGAATGAGCATCAGTTAATTAATCAAGAGACTTTTTTGACAACTGAAATACTGACATTCTTGATAAATAGGCCTCATTATCTTCCTGTTCGAAATTGCAAGACAGTCTGTCTTAACTGGAACATAATCATTGGTCCCAAGTGAAATCTTTTTAGATTATGTCCACTGCTTTTTTCAGAAACTAAATATACTAATTACATTACGAAACCATAGCAATATGACCATGACAAGTCTATGTATGTTTACATTTTAATCAAATATTGTATAATGTCTCTTATTAAGATATTAATCACCTAGCATGTAGTAAATATACCATAAAATGTGCCATGCATAATACCTTTCAAAGTAACGATTTTGTGGATTTTCAGAAAATCTCTTTTCTTCAACTTTTGTTAACAGAAATAATACATGATTAAACTAATTCAACAACACATTTCCTGTAAAGAAATGTAGGTCAGTATATAATTTTAATTTATTGACATGATATCAAAATAATGTGCAATAGTGTTTCTCCATAAATTATATTATATTATTTCATTATTGAATTGGAATATATATATATATATATATGAGTAGGTTTTTTCTTTCTGTTTTAAATTGAGTTTCCTGTAAATATAAGCTGAACTTATGAAATTATATAAAATATGTGACAGAAAGCCACATAATATAACTTTTAACCATGAACACTTTGCTGAATTTTGGCTAAATCATGAAATTCTTTGATTTGTTAGGCCTCAGTCTTATGCTCCAACCACAAAGACTCTATATTATTTCAGTATCTTCAAATGTCAGTCAAAATAAAAAATTTATCTGTTGCCTATAATGCTATCATTATAAGTAATTTTTTTATTAATGTTTTTTTTTTTTTTTTTTTGATTACATTTGGTAAAATAATATTAAAGTTTTTTCTGTGTACAGAGAAATCTACTGTCTGTAACCCTGAAAATATTGATGTGGCACTAAATTAATGAAAGTACACTTGTGTTATGAGATTTGTGATCACTTGTTTTAACTTGGAAATTATTGTTACTGATGGCAGTAAATGAAAAATATATATATATATACACTGCTCGTGTCTCTGTGTGTGTGTTTTCAGCAGATTTATGCAACAAATAACTATAACAAAAAAACACTAATGATTATTACATCTGACACAGAACAGAATAAAAACAAAACAAAAAATTCAGTTTCAAATGGAGACCTAATAACAAAAATTGTATCTCTGTTCATAAAATAAAATAAAAGATAATTTAAACAATGTATGAGGCATTGGCTGCAGTTATATTTTATGATTTTGAAAAAGGGCTCTTATACAAAATTAAAGTTAAGATATCAGTTTTGTTCTTGTATTTTATTTTTTAATTCAAGTTATTTGCAAGACAGACATTTTAATTGTATTTATTTATCAAGTTTCAGTTCATTTCTAAATTATAAAACTAAAGTAAACATTGAAAAAGGTTCTCTAGGCAAATTTAAGTTTTCTTTTTGTATTTCTTTTAAATTTATATAATTCACAAATTAAAAAATATAAACTAAAATAATTCATTTCACTTCAGAATTAATAACAAAACTGTAAAGAAAATGTTGACAGTATCTCCTTTAAGCAAATTGATCATAACAAATTTTTTATTATTATTATTATTATTTTAATTAAATATAAATAATTTATAAAATTACTTGGTAAAATAATTCCACTTCATTTGAGAATAATAAAACTAAAAAGGAATATGTTTACAAAGGCAGTTCTCTAAGCTTAATGTGCAAAATACACATCATAATAATACCTGAGAAGTTTCTGTAGGTGGATTATTGATTACCTGGTTCCCTGGAGACCTGAAGCTTAGAAATACTTACTAATGGATGGTGATAATCTTGTGGTAAATGAAGAGAACAATACATGTTAATAAACTGATACAGGTGTGTTTTATGATTTATGAAAATGTGTAGACACAATTCCTTTACATAACTATCTGTGTTTGTTTTTTACTGCAAAATGACAATCAAATGTTTCATAACTGTTTTGTCAGTTAATCAACTATTTTAAATATATACTTGAAAATTTCAAACACATTTATTCAAATTTTTATAAGCATACTTTGTCGGGTTCTTCTGCATTCCCAGTATAAGAATAGAATCTTGGAGTCTGAATTGTTTGCTCAAGATAGTTTGTTAGAAAGAAGAGAGTTCTGTACTTTCTCAGGTATTCCTAACAGCAGTGCTTTTACTTAACCATCATGTTTGTCTGTAATAATGTTCACTGTTGTTGTTTTTTTTTTTTTTTTTTATATTTTCTTTGCAAGGTTTTCAAACTGGTTTTGCTTAGGTTGAATTTTGTTAAAATTGAAGGTATTCTAGTGTAGTCATTGTCATGTACACAAAATGATTGAGATATACTGAGTTGTATAGGAAAACTATAAAAATACGTGCACATTATGTATTTAATTAGATTTATCACAAAAAATAATATATAGTTTTTGTACTTTATATTTTACTATTGATTATTATTATTATTTGAATTCTATTCTTATTCTTTTTTTTTTCCCTATATATTTCATCAGCATCATTATTATTTTGTTTTATATAACCCAGTTTTTTGTTTCACCAAGCCTGTTCTCATGTTTCATTTTGCTCATTCTGTTTCACTATAGTCAGTTCTCATTAGGCTATGTATGTGATGTCTTGTTCAGTTGATTTATTTCATATCAGTGAAGGCCAGTTCCTTTTAATAATAAGATATTATATTGGTGTATCTGGAAGCCTTCATTTTCCTTACATTTTTATAATTTATCATCAGAAAGTAGTCCAAATATTGATAAACAAGTCATAATATTTATCATTGTGGTACTTCAGAAAAGGAAAATGTATTTACGAACAATGAGCTGTTACATCTTAAAATAATTATTATTCTGATTTAATAGTATTGTTCTCAGTAGGTGGGGTTGTGTTTTTTTTTTTTTTTTTTTTTTTATCTGATTTAAAATGTAAATTATCAGCAAGATAGATATTTTGTCATATTTAAGGATGCTAATTTTCATTTGCTGCACAAAGAGAAAATTAATATTTTTATAGGCATATTAAATATGTTCATATTTAAATTTCTTGTGGTTTTTGTGATTTTTCAAACAGCTTATACAAGTGTATTCTATTATGAAGTAAAACTAGCTGTAGTAATTGTGAATGATTTAAAAGAAAGTTTGTCTTCTAGATATTTAGCAAATTTCACACATGTGGATATACTTCTTTCAGTGAAAAGTTGTTAAAAAATTTAAAGGAAGTAACAAAGGTTTTAACAAGCATAAAGTATTAAAGATGTAACAAGTATAAAGTAATAAAGATGTAACAAGTATAAAGAAAATAATAAAAAATGTAACAGTATAAAAGAAATTATGAAGATGTAACAAATATAAAGTAAGAGGTATAAAGGAAGTAAAATAAAGATGTAGAAAGTACGGAGCTAATTATAACAATCTAACCTCTATAAACAAAATAATAAAAACAATAATAAATGTAAAGGAAATATGAATGACACTGTAATTGTCTATCAGATTAATTAAAATTTACCTGAATTGATAAATATACTCACAGTAATTATACCCTTGACAGTAACACATGCCAAGGAAATGACAAAACATTTTCAAAATATTGTTCATCTTCAGCTTGTGATCTGAGCAAGCAGAAATAAAATAATTACTGTTACTTAAATATGTATAACTCTTGGATATATAATAATTTGGTGAATATTTTTTCCTAAATATCAGCATATACCAACTGAAATTAATTTTACACTTATTGAGAGGTATAATGATAATGTATATATAATAATTAGTAGATGGATAAACAATGTTTATTTTCAATTTAGCATAGATAGCTCTAAATTAAACTTCAATATTTCATGTATTTTAAGATTTGTCCAGTATTGTTTTGATTTCCCTAGTTTTGTTGTTGTTGGCTTATCTTCTTTTTTTTTTCTTTTTTTTTTAACCTAAGATGAAACTTTTCTTAACCATTACATTTTCATTAATAAAATACTTGAAATTTAAAATTTTAATGTTTAGTTTTTTGGTTGTTTTTGTAAACTTTCAGTATTGCTATAAATTGTTAAACAAATATTCATTCATAGATTCATAGTGAACAAAGGCTTCTTTTATAAAGAATAAGGTAAAACAATTTGTTCTGCATTACTGTCTTGGAAAAGAAACCTTGAGAAGCTTAGTTAGTTGTTTTTTGTATTTTTTTAAACACACGACAAAACAAATAGACAAAAAACATTATACTTTTACATGACAGTATAAGCTATTTGTCTGAAATACTCATTATTTCTGAAAAATAATCTTCCAGTAAGTTTAATATCAATCATGATAGATATCTGTTGCATATATTATCAGATGTTTATGTTGGAAGAGAGCTTGTTAAGGAGCTTAGCACAGTATCCTTGAGGTTTTATCTCTCTGTCAACTAATTGGTTGTTTTCTGCAAGACACACCTGCTAATCAGTCTTGTGGTCATTTACATGGACATATTCGATCTGGCACTGTTGACAGGTATACTCCGAGTTACATCAGTTGACTTCTCATATCTTCATTATCAAAGAAGATGCTGATGTTGTCATGACAACATAGCATTTCACAGCCCACGATTTAGTCTCTAATGACATATCTTTTGTCTCATGATGTTGACAGGATTATTATTAAACCTGATATTTACTGTTTAACTAAGAAACTGGTGGTGTTCATGGTCACTGTTGTTTTGAATTCTTGCTGAATGGTTTGAGAAAAAAAAGTAGCAGAAAAATTTTATTGCTCAGTAAGATTGGGACATAATCAGGTATTGTTAGGTTTTTAAAATTTTTAATTATATTCTCAAAATATTAATACTTTTGCTTTTCAAATTCTTACTATATAAGCCTGTACTATAACAAAATATAAATTTGTAATTTATTTTATGTACTTTTAATAAAAAATGACATCAGTATTGTTAGGCATTCTTATTTCAGATATATTAAGGATTAGATATAATTAGGTGATATTAACAAAGTATTAATGTTGTTGAAAAAATAATGTTTGTGAGCACTGGTTCTTAAAATTTAATTTTAGAAAGAAAAGTCGAGATTTAAAAGATATAAAGTATTAAGGTGTACTAAAAGGTACTTGGACAAGACACAAGGAAAGTTAATGATGATGTGCAGTACAAGTAAATAGCAGTTTCATCTTTCATATTGATAGAAAAGTATTTTTTCCTTTTTCTTTTAATAAAAATCTTGAATGATTTTAAACTGATGAAGAAATTTATAATTACAGATTTATATCAAGTTTGATTTGTTTTATTTTTGAGTGTATGTTGTTAAGATATTTGCAGTATTTGTCTTTGCCAATAGTTATCATGCAATACTTTTTGTAAAAGTCACTGAGAACTAGTTGTTATTCTTTTGCAATTTATACTTTTTGAATATTCACTTGTTAAAATGATTATTCTCCTAAGTTGAATTTGAACTTTTAAATGAAATAACTTCTATTTTCTTTTTGTTTCTGCTTCTTTAAGTTTACCATATCTATTTATCTATTTCATTTTAATTTAATTCAATTTTTATTTATTTTTATCTACAATGTCTAGGAAAATTTTAAACCATGTCATTACAATAAATCTCACAAAATAATTAAAATATATACTTTTTTTTTTTTTCACACTAAGCGACTAACAGTTATTTCCACGTAACAATGGAGACCAATGCTTGGTTAACATCATGGAGCTGAAAAACAGATAGCTGTTAGCAAGGTGGTTGACACCATGAATGGGTCAGCCACCCACAGGTCATCTTGCAAAATGACCAGAGACAATGTGATGATGAGAATGAGTAATGGTAATTCCAGTTCAGGTGAAGCCTTGGCCAAGACAACTCTTGTCTGTACCAATCTGTCTGCAGTCCAGGCATCTCTGCCACACAGTTCCAAATCAGAAAGCAAAGTGAATGGGTCAGGAACAAGAACTGTGGCAGCTCATCAAAGCAAAACTAATGGATCAGACAAGGCTGGGGGTGAGAGCAGAGACCACACAAAGAAGCTGGAGAGACGAGAGTCCATGGAGATGAGTCATGTACACATGGTGTATTCACAAATGGCACCCTATCTGCATGGCCTGCAGCAAAAGGCTTGGCCCAAAGTGAAACAGTTCTTGAAGGGTCTTCAACCAGGTTCCATAGTTGCAGACATTGGTAAGTTGTTTTTGGGGGATTTTTTTTTTTTCAAACCTGAATTTTAAGACTTAATATTTTCTCTATTTCATCCATGAATATTATATTAATTCTACTGTTTCAATATTAAATATCCAAAATGTTTCTTATTAATGATAAACTATCCCTCCAATTTAGATTATTGTTTTGTTTTTAAAATGTATTTTTTATTATTAAATTGAACCATGGCTTGAAAATGGTTGATATAATTGCAGATGCTAGGGAACCAATTTGATGGCCCAGTATTTATGAATTTGAAATTGTGTACCAGAAGCTTTTGATACACATTGGACTAGAACCCCTAACAGCTCTGCAATAAGTAGCAATATTCTCCAACACTTGCCACTATTCTTGAAAAATGTTAACAGATTCAACATCATGTCATCCTCTATTGCAAAGTCACCAATTTCAGCAAATGCATCTTTGACAGCCATTCAATTCAATGAATTTTTAGCAACCAACCATTCCCTGCCTTCAATTTCCATTAGTTAGAGCACCATTCAGTTTACAAACATTAACATTTGCTCCATCTGCACAAGCACAAATAAGATATTTTGTGTACTTTTCATCAGTAATGTCATAATCATGGAAAGCATCATCTATAGCATGTTTGATACTGTCTGCAGTTACTCCACCAAAATTGCTGAACAGGCTGGCCCCTCACTACAATCTTCACATAAATTAATTCTTTTTCGTCTCTAGTTTTGCGAGCTTCTGTGTCATCTTGTTCAACTGACATAAAGATGGCACACTGTTTGATATCATCTCTCATTGAGTGGGCAATATAGTGAACAAAGTCCCTACTTATAAACTGCACCCCATTGTTCTTCTGTAAGGTAATCAGGGACTAGTAGTCAGATATGGGTCTCTCCTGCATGACCAACCACAATGCTGTATTGCAATGATTCTTATATTGTTCTTTACTGGTTTTTTTCCAAATAATTTTCCAGTGGAATTAGAACATGTAACGTTACAATTTATTTTCACACTATCAAAAGCTGAATTTGTTTGAGAGTCTGAATTGTTTTGTGAAAATATCTTTTTTGCCCATTCGTGAAGGCTACCTGTTTTCACATGTCATTGCACATTCGATTTGTGTATTTAGCCTATGATGCCATCGATACAGGCAAAATAAAATGTGATATGCTACTTATTTAACATTCTATCAGTACCTCTGGTACTTTGATTCTCAGAATACATTCATTGTACTGTTTTGTAGTACAGTTTGTTATGTTTATGATTTTTAATTCGCCATTTATCGCAAGAATTTTTAAAGCAAAACAGGAAGTTAATTCGTTTACTTCTGAACGTATACATATTATAATTTATATACTTTAGAAATCAGAACACAGTAGAAAACTATGCATCCCACAAGTTATTAAAAATATAAACAACATAGAAACAATCATTTTAAATAGCGGCAGGTCTTTTCAGTTGAACATAATTTATACGGCAATTTGACCCGGATAGGGGATAGGAAACAGAATTTACAGCGATTTCGTGATGCACGTGCTATTTAAAATATGGATACAGTACTGTACGCTAAAAGTAGGAGCACTGACAAAAAAGTCATTAAAATATAAACAACATATAAATATAAACGGTGCTAGGCCCTTCTAGTTGTACATACAATTCATGGCGATTTCGCTAAGCACGTGCTTTCAAATGCGGAGCTGTTCTACGCACATTGTTTGAAAGGTAATTGAATAACTTCAAAAACATGCATCCTACATGTCATTAAAATATAAACAACACAGAAATATAATCATTTTAAATAGCAGCAGTCCTTTTTAGCTGCACGTGGTATTCATATGTTATTTCTATCGTACTATACGCTAAAAGTATATAAATTTATGCGCCATTGGCTTTGGTAGCGACGACATGCACGTTGTTGGAATTATCGAACTTTGACCTGCCTGGATGCTAAAAATAGCCGTGGTCAAGCCAAGGCGTTTGTAGAGCGACACCGCTTTAGCTTTAGGGCTGTTCACAACAGGCGGCGGATTCGTTTACCCCCAGCACGTTGAACACTCATACAAATTACTGATTTAACACACAACAAAAACAACATCACCATTTAAAAGAGCGCATAAAAATCTGTACTGCGTATATATTTATATATATATATATATTTTTTTTTTCATGTTATATTTTAAAGAAGGGATTTGGGAGTGGCGGGAAATGTACAAAATCTGCACTAATTAAGTATGTTGGGCTGTTGGTACCTTAATTAATAACTCCTTTTTAATTTTTACAAATATAATCGATAGCAGAGATTGGTATTGGTCTTCACTGAAAATTTCATCAAGAAAGCTTGATTATTAACGATAGCGGGGAAAATGTTAAAATGTAGCTATTTTCGGTCACAAACCTCTATCGACTTAAATAGAGTTTAAATGGACAAAAATAAGTGCGTATTAGGGGGTTTGAAATTGCTGCTACTTCCTTAATTTTCAACATTATCTTGATTTTGGTGTCATTTTAGAGGGGTTTACAAGCTCTTGTATTCAGATCTGTGGCGTTTGAAAAATGTGTCCACATATCAACATATATGAAACACGCAATTATACAGGGGCACATATACCTATACACATACAGATACACACACAATTGTACACATCTATTTTTGATAACAGATCTTTTTGTTTTCCCCTTTAACCAACAGGATGTGGAAGTGGACGCTATTTGCATATTAATAAGTCTCTATACAAGCTTGGATCTGATATTTGTATTCCATTGGTTCAGTATGCAAAAGAAAAAGGTCATGAGGTCATGGTAGCAGACAACCTGAAACTGCCTTACAGAAATAACGTATTTGATGCCATTGTGTCCATTGGAGTCATCCATCATTTCTCAACTCATGAAAGAAGAGTGCAGGCTTTCAAAGAGTTAACTAGAGTGCTTGCCCCAGGAGGAAGACTTTTGGCTTGTGTTTGGGCTTTTGAACAAAAGCATAGAAGGGTATGTTTTAATTTTAATAGATTTTTTAGGTATATTTTTGGATTTGAGAATATATATTTTCATCAGTATATATATTAGAGATAATTAAATTTTTGCAATTTCTGTTACAAATGGCAATTCAAAATGAAGTTATCGCATTTTAAAATCAGTAGGTGTGTGCAAGTTTAGCATTTTAGATTTATAAAATCACTGCAGTAGCTATGAATTAAAAACAAAATGAAACACATCAAAATATCATAAAATAGACATGTTAGTACATTTATTTCTTAAACTGTATGTTTTTAGTGATATTTTCTATGGAATAAATTATATAGAGGCATGCAGGTGATGTTCATATTATGTTACTTTTTAATTAAGTTGCAGTGTTGAGTATAATTTATATTTTGTTTATATTCCAGTTTGAGAGTCAGGATGTTTTGATTCCTTGGCACAAGCCACCAAAAACTGGTGAGTATGTGTTAGAGCAAGCAAAGAAAAGTTTATAATTCTTAGATATGAGGACAGATAAAAACTGGCCAGATTAAAATGTTGATTTGTTCACTTCCTTGACAACAGGATTCTACAAGTTTTCAGAGCTACAGATAAATATACAGATATAGATAGATAGATGTTTAAACTTTCATTTATCTTTTATATATAAATTATTAATTATTAAAGTAGTCACTATAACTTCTTCAATAATGTTATTTTGTTGCAGTTATATAAAATACATGTAAATGTATTAATACATCAAATATCAGAGTAGTTCTGAAAAGAAAAAAAAACAAGTGACTTTACACCCTAAATTGTAGCTATTGTTGATTTAATATGGATTCTACAAACAAAAAAGATTGATAATACTGACTTATACAAATTATATTTGATGATATTTAATAAAAATAATAATGATAAACAAATTTTAGTTAGAATTGTAGAATATATAAATTTAAAAGTTATTTGTGTTTTATTTTCAGATCTACAAAGAGTTCGAGGATCATGTTCGGACTTTGAAAGATCAAGTACAAGTTCTGTCAGTGATGATGACACTTCCCCCATGAGTAGCTCACATTCTGTAAATAGTATTCCTGAGTTACTGAAAACACACAACAAAGAAGAAAATCTGACATTTACACTGCATAATGGTGCCAAGAACAGAAGTCTAGTCCAGGAATGTCAAAGAGTTGAAGCCTGCATAAAAAGACTGTTACTGAAATCTCATGATCACAACGAAGTTGTCACACATACTGATGATGATGATGCTGATGTCAAGCATGATGAATGTTGTTCACAAAGTCAAAGTTACAATTACAAATCCTCAGGGTTGAGTATCAAGTCATCTGTAACTGACTGTACAGGTACAGTTTGTGGTGAAGATTCATTGCTTGCAGTCCATTCTTCAAGTTATAAGCCATGTTCTGAAGGTAATGGAAAGGTGCAAGGTTTGAGATGGAATTTGTTTGATAAGCCCCAGATGTTAAGAAGTGATGTTCAACATGTGCCTGCCAGCCTGTCTTGGGGACCAAAACATTTTGGTGTTGGTCACTGTTCTTCTCAGGACTGTAAAAAACAGCCTTTAAGGTCACAAAGTCAGACATGTGACACATCCCATTCTGAAAAAAACAGCAATTTACCAAGAACCGGAATGTTAGAAAAAGTTAAAAACACATTTCAGAGTCTGTTCCTCTCTCATAATGAAAAAGAATATAGAAGTGTTAAAACTTTTGATGAAATTGTTCATGATGATTACAATGATATTATTTGTGGGGATTTTCCACAAGGTTTTGAAGTCAGGGAGTTTCCTCAAAGCAGTCTAGCAGGTGGTGGTTTCAGTCTTCCCAGAAAACAGTCTGCAACAACAGAATCACTGAATAAGTCTCCAGGCCAGAGATCATTATCACTGACAAACATTCCTTGTTTCATTGATAAAAAAGAGGCCAGAAGACATCACCGAAAACAAGTCAGTAACAGCCAGGAAGAACTCAAATCTGTCACCTCAAGAACAGAGGATTCACCTTGTAAATGTTTTGAAGATGATGTCTTCGCTGGAGATGGATCTTCCTCCCAAAGTGAACAGAAACAAAATGGTGTCCAGAGTTGTCACAGGCGATCTTGTCCTAGTATTTTAGCTGATGAAAAGAAAGAGTTTGTGACAAATGGAGTGGAAAAAAAGGCTGTTGGGGATAATCTAAAAGAAATGTCTTTCTTCAATTCAGAACTCTGCAGATATTACCACGTGTTTAAGGAAGGAGAGTTAAAGAAACTTGTCAGTGACAACATTGATGACTTGATTATTGTAGACACTTACTTTGATCATTCCAACTGGTGTCTCATTGCAGAGAAATGTGGTAATACTTAATATGTTTGATTTTAGCCTTTTTAACAGCAGTGTTTATAATCTTGTTATTCAGTTTTATTTTATGGTTGAAATTAATGTAAATGTATTTGACAGTATTTACAGGTGCAGTGATTAACCCAACGAAAATATAAATCCCATAATATTCAAAGTACTAATCTCAGTAAAGATATTATTTCTAAACTATATTTTTCATCTGCAATTACAAAAAAGATTATGAAAATAAATTCCCCAACAACGGGATCCTAATAATTTATCAACATAAAATCTTACAGAATTTTTAAAGTTTTATTTTTCAGTTTAGTTGATTTTAAACATTAATTTTCATTTTATTAATTGTATTTTTCTTTGTTACTTCTATATGTAATATTATTTATATTGTGCCTTTGTATTTATTAATACATTCAACTGTTATTTGTTAATGCATACAATTCTACTAGCATATCAGCATTATTTTATTGTGCCAGATGTTTGTGAAATATTCCAGTATTTTCTCTTTTTGGGGGCTGGATAGGGCATTTAACCACATCATCATTATTTTCAGTATTTGCCATAATTTATTAACATGAAGTATTGAAATGTGAATTTTGTATTTTTTCCATGACATCTGAGCTACTTAATCTTAGTGAGGTGCTTATTTTTACAAAATGTATTACTGCTTCTCTAAAGTAAGTACTTTATATATTTTATAATTTATCCAAGAAAACTTTAGCTGAAGCTTTTGTTTAGATATTTTCCTGCATTAAAATACTTAAAACCTTGGCATTTTTAGTCCTTGAAACCACTTAGTGAAGCAGGGCAACAAGCAGTCTATTACTATTTTCTATTAATTTATTTATTTATTTTTTTTTTTTTAACAGTACTCACTCATTTTAGTTCACTGTTTTATAGTTCATAGTTAATAAAATTAAAGTTACTTAATGAGAAATTATTGTAATTAAATTTCCGTCCACATTTTTCTATTTTTAGTAATTAAAATGAGTGATTAATCTAAAGTGGTTTTAATCTTGTTAATTATGTAAATATTAGCAAGTCTTATTCTGATAACATTCAGCTTCTACAATTTGATCATTTTAAATTATACATATCTCAGATTTTCATTTTGATTTGTATTATTTAAAAATATTTTTATTTATTTATAGTGTACAAAGCATTATAACAATGTGTATCTCATGTTATCAATCAAAACTTTTACATTTGTTAATACATACAATACTTTACTTAAGTTTACTTAACAAAATGAATGACAAATTTAATTTGAAATAACCAAGAATTAGGACATCACTGACACATTTGCATTATCCATCAGCTTTCAAGTATTTTTATATTTCTATGTAAAACTGGATGTCATATTTACATTAAAAAATATATATCTATATATATATATATAAAAGAATAAAATGGCAGCTTCCTTCAAATGCCATTGATTTGTTATTGTCTGGTCAAAGGTTTATTTTTAGTAATGATTGCTCTTCAGTTACTAAGAAGCATACAATATATTTATGATGCCAGTACTGTAAGTAAGAATTGATGTATATATAGGAATTAATACAGTTCAACTTTCAGAGTATTACTGTTTATTTATTTATTTATTCAGGGGGTATCTATTTTATTTTAATTATTATTATTAGTAGTAGTAGTGTTATTTTAAAAGCAATAAAACAGTTTATCATTTTTTTATTTAAAAAAGAATATACCAGTTGTAATTATCTTGTGTGATTTTGTATGTGTGTGTGTGTGTGATTTTATTTCCAAACCAGGTGAATTTTAAAATTTAAAGTGATAACTGATTTTTAACGTAACTCACCATCTACATAGGGAATATTAACATATCAAAATATTGTGTTTTCTGTGTAATAAAATGTTTTAAATGACACTTGTTAATGAAATGTGTTTTATTGAATTTTGGAGTTTGGGGGTATTGTGTTTGTAAATGTTTTCATTTTAAATAATGTATTTAAATAAAATACAGTGTAACTGTTATGACTTTTCATATGCATATAATGAATAATATTTATATTTTAAAAATAAAATGAAATGAAATAAAATAAAATAAAAAAAAAAATCCCTGGCATAATGCACTTAAATTTCACCAAAATGGTTTACTTGATTATTCTACTAAAACACAGCCAATGTAATGAAAATTATAATACAATTCCACTACAGAACTGAATGCTCTACATTAATTTACATTAGTGGAGAGTTGAATCAAAAATGAGCTGTGTCAACAAGAAATTAAAAAATATTGATGCTGACTGGCTTGTATAATTTTTATGTCAGGTTATTGTTAGGGTTTTAAAAAAAAAAAAAAATTGTTTGTTTTGGAGGGGGTGGAATGCAAATCATTTCATTTTGTGAAATAAAAAATTGATTTCAAAAGCCATTTATTATTTTCACTTTTATTTCCAATTTGTAATGTACAGTTTCTTACACTGATAAACAGATAATCCTGAGCATTTTAATTATATCTCCATGGAGATTTAATTGTGACAAAACTTGTTTACTGACTGCTGACATTTCAAGCAGCATGCTTGAATATTTCACTTAATTATATAAACTCACAGCCAGCTCTTTATAATGCATTATAAAACTACATACCTCACACCAAACTGACCTTCTGACCTTCTGACCATTACTGATGGACATTATGATGTAACAACACAGATGGACAGTACTTGTGGGAATATTTTTCTTTATAAAGTAATGGTCCTAATACAACAGAATACAAAAATAAATTATTAAAGTAAGTAAATAAATACTCACTGTATTGTTATAAATAAAGGTAAAGCAAATAAGTAGTACAAAATACAAAAATAAACAAAATGGACGGCATAAATAAAATACAAATGAGTAAACCTGCTCAAAAGATATCACAGAAAACATGGACAATGAAATGAAAACAATGGTTTAAAATGATTAAAAAAATAATAATCTTCAAATGCTTATGTGTGAATGTTTTTCGTTTACTTTCTGCAAGTGATTATTAAAAAAAAAAATTCAAAATGAAAATGTTTAGCTATTGTTACAAAATAGCATTGACATTTAATAATAATAATAACTTCTACAACAATAACTTAAATTTGGCACACTTATAATGAACAGACATTAATTTGTTTTGCTGTCAGCTGCTGATTGAATATCTCCCAAATGAAAAAACACTCTTTTCTTTCAGACCAAAATAGAATTTTATTCTGGTCTTAGTCACCAACTAAATTTGTTTAAATTTGTTATGTAAAAAGAAATACAGTGCAAATTATTTTTTAAAATAAGATTAAAATGAAGCAAGATTTTTAAAAAATGCCTGAATATAATTATATTCCTAATTTTTGATTTGACATTCAAATCAACATAAACAATGAAGTCTTGTTTCCATTCCAGTAAAAATGGACTAAAATAACCTGAAGCCATGTCATTTGAAAGTAACATATTTCAGCTATCCATTAGAACTAATAATAAATAATCTATAGGGTTTGAAAGGAAAATATTAAATTTGTAAATAAATATATGTGCATATAATTATACAAATAAAGTTTTATGCAAAAAAAAAAATATATATATACAGATGTATAGATATAAACACAAACAGAAATTAGATTTAAAAGCTTTTGATTTCAAATAAAATGTCCTTTAACTATTTTTCTTTTAGTAGACAGAAAATGTATTAATACTGAAATAAGAGTGACTGTTTTTATTAAGGGGGAGTTCACGTAATTCTTTTATTTTTATTATTATTATTACTAATGACAGCACTTTCTTACAGAATTATAGGAGAAAACATTAAAAGAAGAAATGAGGTGACAACAGATAATCAGTCACAACAAACAATTCATATGTGACTCAATCACAGGACAATTGAAACTGTTTTTGAGATTTTTATCAACATACAGTTAAGAATATAACAGAAAACGTGCAACATTAAGTCTAGGGAGTGACGATGCTGCTGTCAACCAGGATGGACCAGTCACATGTTGGTGAAGCACTCGGCAATGTTGGCCTGCGCTTGTTCACACACTAAGATGACTTTGAACATAAACAAAGCCATGGCCCCCGACAACAGTCACTGCAGCAAACTGTCCAGATCAGCTGTGTTTCTTTTCCTGAAATTACAAGATTTTAAAATTTAAAAAAAATCAATAAAAAAAATCTGTATACATATATATATAGATAGATAGAGATATATAGATATATATCATTATTTTTTTTTTTAGTAAATATGTTTCTCTTTCCACTAAAAAATATTTTGAAATGGAAAGAGATATATCTCTATCAAAAAACTATTTTTTTCTTCTTGGAGATATATCTTAGTCAAACAACACACATAAACACAAACATATATGCTAACAGTTATAGACTTAAAATCAAAAAACTTTTTGTAAATGAAATTTAAAAACAAAAATTTTAAGATCAAGTTTCTTCTTTTCCACAAATCTATCTACTAGGAATGAAACAAATCTCTAACAGTGTTTACTTTCGTGAACTTTTAGGTCGGTTTGCAGTTTTTGGTCGCCCAGCTTTTGAGGAAGATTTTGATGTTTTTGGTCTCACTGCTTCATCAGCAGAATATGCCAAATAAACATGGGAAAGATCCACTTCATGAAACTGTAAAACAGAAGTAATAAACAACATAAACAGCAAACTAAATATGTCAAACAGTAAAATAAATAAAATGAGTAACAGAAGAAAATGCAAAAAAGCATAGGATAGAAAAAAAGCAAATACCACACTTTTGTAATAACAGGATAGAAACTTTGTAAATAATTTACAAAAAAAAAAACTTCACATACTCCAAAAAAAATGCTATTATTTAAACATATTAAATTAACTATTAAAATTAAAAATTAAAATAAATAACTTTTATAATTTACAAAAACAAAAATGTATATTCTATCCACTATTTAATTATTTTCATTAACTCTGCATAAAAAACATACTGAAAGAGGGCATTTATTTATTTGTAATAATTCTATCCCAGTTATTGAACATTCTTATAAATATCAAAAGACATCTTTCTTAAATATCAAATAATTTTTTTAGCATAAAATTTTATAGTGTAATTTTCCAGTTTTACATGATAGTGCAAATGAGTACAAACAAGATTAACTATTTTGAATATGTTTAATAAAGTGAAAATGCTGTTTAAATTAAAATGTACAGCAACAAGAAAACAGATTCTAATTAAAGTTGTGTTTATCACAATTAAAAGTGCCAGTAATGTTTATTTTTAGCAATATTAAAATACCACTGATTAAATTTTTCAGTTTATATTTTTAAAGTAGTATTAAAATTGCATTGATTACATATTTACATTTTCAGTAATAATTAAAATAACACTGATTAAATTTTTAATTTAACATGAACAAACAGGTTATAATTAAATTTTCACAACATTAAAAGAGTTTTTAATGAAATTTCTGTTTCTGCTAAAGAAGATCAAAACAGATATTACTTTTTCTTTCTCTTTCTCTGGCTGTGGTGTTTGTTTTCTCATGTTGTTGCCAGTGTAGGCCACACAACGAAGCTGCCATTCTCCAATGTCATCATTCCAGTGAACATGCTGTTCTATCATTTCCTGGTAGAATATATAAATAACTAAATAAACGTGCACACACACACACAAACACACACACAAACATATAGATAGATAGATAGATAGATATATACAGATACAGACAGATAAAGATGCACAGATGTATACAGATATAGATATATATTGTACACAAAGAAAAAAGCATGACACAATTAATTTTCAACCAACTATAAATATGGTCATATGATTACTTTAGTCTATATATATATTTTGTAACTGCACATAAAAATGTCCTAATATATACAGATGGTTTAAACAGAATTATTATAGTTAAACAAATATAAAGAAAAATAGCAAACACCTTGTGTGTGTTTTATGTTGGCTTTTCTTGTACAACAAAACAGAAGTTTTTTGGTGTTTTTTCAAAACCAATGATATCTGATAATAAAGAGATTGCTATTTTCTAAATACAAGAATGAGAAATCTACCTGATACTCTGGTGGAATGAAACTATCAATTAAAACCATCTGAAGTTTGAGTTCTCGACTTAACTGTCGAACATTCTCCAGAAGACCCTCCATTTCTCTCTGATGTTCCTGTTGCAAATCAGCTATCTGGGGGAAAAAAGAAAATGTATGAGACAAACTGCAGAAATTTAAGTGAGAAAAAAAATGTATTTAATTTCCATTTCATATAAAAAAAAAATTTACAATTTTGTTCTTGAAAAATATGTTCTAGTAAAAATTCAAACCAAATTATTAACCCTGCAAACTATAAAATCCTCACTGAAATGAAAGATACAAAACAGACATCTGCTACAGCGTAACTATTAGGCATTTTTTTAATTCAAAATTTACAAATCTGTCCTGAAAATATTAAAGTGTTTAATACTGACATGATGCTGTGAAAAATCAAACAGAAATTTTTAAAACCATTTTAGTATTAATGGGTTTTTTTTCTTGTTTATTTTTGGTAGTGGATTTACCAAAAAAATTCAAATTTTACCTCAGACTTTGCTTGCATCAACATGGTGAAAACTTTTTTCAATTTTTTAGTTTTGCCGTTTATTTCTTCTTGTAGACTGGAATATTTTTCTTCAATATCCAGCCGTTCTTGCTGTAAAAGACAATTTAAAATTTGAAAATTAAAAAAAAAAAAAAAAATTGATAGAAAGAAAGAAGTTAATTTAACCAACAATATCATGACTGAGAAATATAAAACATAATTTTATGAAGATTACCAAAATGTTTTGTTTTTACTTCTGCTTTTTAAAAATAATTATAATAATAATAATAATAATAATTCACCTAAATAAAACAATCATCAGTACTGTCTAACTTTCCTATTTATGTAAACTGACCTCTTTTTCTTGCAGTGCCTTTCTCAAGGCTTCTTCTTTCATCTTACGTTCCTCCAATTCTCTGGCGCTCTCCTCCAAAAGTTTTTCCTGTTCTTCTGCTTTCTCCAGCAGGTTTTCTCCACCCACAATAATTTTCTTCTCAATCATAGACAACTTCTGAGCCAGTATATCTTGTTCCTCTCTATTTTAAAAAAAATAATAAAAGTAATAATGAATCATTATATGCTACAAGTTATCTTTCCCTGGGTATACAAAAATACATAGTTTCTAATTATCATTTCATGTAATACTCAAAACCAATCTTTGCTCATAAGAAAATAACAAACTTATGACAATCTTCTAATTAGTTTTTGATCTAAACTGATACAGAAATCAGAAGGTTAAATATATTTTACTATGTAATTTTTTATTTATTTAATTACTTATATTTTATTTATATAATTTTGTATTTACTGGTATTTTTTAAGCTCAGCTTCTTTCTTTTCCAAGTCTAGTTTGACTTTGTCTCTTTCTTCTTCAGCCATGTCCTTCTTTGACTCCAGCAGTCGGCGATCAGCATCTATCTTTGCCTGAATTTCAGCCATTTTCTCTTTTGACAGTTTCTTATGAGCTGTCAAAATAAAATTTCGATTATTTAATCCTGAAAATTTTTGTTTTGAATTCTGTTGTTTAGTTCTTTTGTCATTTTCCATTTTTTTGACTCTATCTTTTTTTCCCCTTTTTTTAAATTCCCAAATTTATGAAGAAAATTACAATCCATTCAGAGACTGATATATTTTTAATAGAATTCCTGAAATTGAAATCAAGAGAATTTTGGGGTTTTAATCCTTTAAAAATAAAATACAGTATAATCCATTTTGCAAATTGACATTTTTTCTGAATGCAATATATATATGTTTTTAAATAAGTTTATACAAAAAGTTATTTTCTAACTGAAATAGTTATCAGAAATTACATTGGAATCTATTTTACTTATCAAAAGTAATAATAAATAATACTATCAAATATTAATTCCAGTTGGACCATTGCAACTTAGAGTGAAGCAAAAGCTAAAAATGTTTTTACAGTGTGAAATGCTTACAATGACTTTTTAATCTAGATTATATTAGATTAGTTTATAACAATAAGATCAGATTTGTCAAAGATTAACTGCATGTTCAACCTTTAACGTGATTTTTTAACTGAATTTTAAAATAACAAATAATAAAATGATAATAAAACATCAAAAATTACATTTAAATGATTAAAACAATATTGAATGAGAAAAAGTAAACATAACAATTTTAGAAATATATAACACTTAATGCAGCTGTTTTTACTGAAAATGTGTAAAATGCATAACAAGGCAAACTGTAAACAAAATTAACCGTCTGATTTTACAATAATACAAAAAATGTAAAATAAAATAGTAATATTAATAAATAAATAAATTAATATAATAATAATTATTATTAAAAAGTTTAGATATGCTAATAATGTTTGGAATTCTTTTAATAAAACCTTTACATAGTTCTTTAAAAAAAAAAAATAATTAAAGCACAAAATAAATTATCTATCAGTAGACGCCAAAAATCTACTGCCATATTTATAAAAAAAAAAAAAAAAAACAACTGAACTTTAAAAAAGTGTTTTAAAAATAAAGAAAATAATAATAATAATAAAAAAAATATATATAAATAAAAATTAGGATCTCAAACTGATTCCAACAAGCCAAGCAGAAAAAACCTAAGCCAAGTTCTTTCACCATTATTTAGGGGGGAAAAAAGAATTATTAAAAGTGAAGGAAATTCTGAAATGGAATTATTTAACAGAAAGTGCATGACTGCGAAAGTATGTAAATAATGTCCAATAATAAATAAAAAGTTGGGAAAATTAGAAATCATAAATTTGTTGGGTTTTTTAAAAATTCATGCTTGTTATTAACCATGTTATGACAAAAATAAAATTTATCATGGTATGTCAACACTAATGTTAATCACTTTACACATGTAAATAAGTTTTTAAATAAGCATCACATCACCATTACTTTCACCTTGCTGCCAGTGTTACTTTAATGTAAGTCAGAGAACAAGTTTATGCTTTAATTACCACAGACAATGTTTAAAGAGATTTTTTTGGAAAAAGCATTCTTAATTATAATATTTGCAATGCATTTACCACCAAGAAAAATTCACCCAATGTGAATTTTTGAAAACATAGCTGTAATTTATGTTTAGCAACTAGAGTTAGCAAAAACGTAAAAATATATATATATATATATATATATATATATATATATATATATATATTTTTTTTTTTTTTTTTGGAAACATGAAAGAGTAAAAAAAACATATTTAGATAAAGTAACAGTGGAATGCAACCTGAAAGAAAACATTAGACAAACATGACTTTGTGAAAGCTGAACATTTCCAGTGTGATTTATATCTACATGCCATTACCAAAGCTGTTTGATTTAACTGCTACACCAACATTCACCAACTGCTGCATTTTAATACATAAAAACTTAGTCCTTACCACTTTCATCTCCTATACGAAGCAAAAACAAAAGACAATGGTTGATCATATCTTACATTCAAAAATAATGTTTTTAAGATTATTAAATAAAGAAAATGATACAAGATAGTTTTACTGGTCCATCATTATGTATATTTTTATTTAAAACTTCCATTTCATTACCTTGTTGCTGCTCTAAGCCGCTTCCAAATGATAATGTGAATATTTTTTTTTTGTCTATAATATTTCAAATACTCATAGAAATATTCTTAAAACAATCCAGATGCTTACCATGCACCATTTCTGTTTTATAATATCATCTGTAAATTTGCCACTAAATATAGGTCATTTAACAAAAAATTATTCAAGCTAAAAGATACTTGATTCAAAGATCAAAATTTCCTCTTTAGCATTATACATTTTAATTGAAATGCTAAGTAGGTTATTATAAAATTATATTTATCAGACAGACTGATTTATAATTTAGTAAATGTGAAAAGATATATTACACAGAATTTATATGTTACATACAAAACAGTATTATAATATTATCACATGAAATATATCACATGTTATTGCAAAACTGCATAATTAATAGACAAATTAGTTAAATGAAAATTTTATAACCATGGTAACAGTTCTATGAAAGTAAATTTAACCAGAGTGCAGAGTTACCTTTCTTTCTTCGAACTCTTCTAACTCCACCATGGCCATCATCTTCTTCTTCTGATTCACTTTCTTCTTCACTCCCTCCTTCATCATCAGTAACTCCTAATTTTTAAAATTATTTTTTATGTGTATACCAAAATTTTAAAAATTGTAATCTGAGTAGTCCAATGTCAAAAAGTATAAAAGAAAACTAATGCAATTTTTTACATCTCAGTTCATAAAAATCTTGTCTGAAGAAATTACCTTTTCTTACATGTGTCAGAAATTATTATTTCTATACATGTGTTTAAATTACAGACAGTTTTGAAATAACAACAAATAAAATGATGAATGTCATTAAAATTATTTGGCACAATTATTTTTTGACATTACTCTACATATAATTTAAATCTTTAACTTGACATGTTAACAATAAAATACAAAATATAGATTTTTTTTATCACATTATTACAAATTTAACTTAAACCTTTACCTGACATGGTAAAAGCGAAATTTCTTTAAACTTTTTTATCACATTACTTTAATGTGTGTCATAAAATATAATTCTTTTATTTGACTTATTCATAGTAAAGCAGCTATTGTTTTATCCTTATCAAGCTTTCTTCTCAACAATTACAATGGCAAAATAATTTTAATATTAACAGTTGACTGGAAATAAAAATAATATTTAATTTAAATACTGACTCACCCTCTTCCAGCTGTCTGCGTAGTTCTTCAATCTCTTTCTGAAACTGTCGAAGCAAAGCATCTTTAGGATCTTCATTAATCTTTGCTTTGTTCTTGATGTTCTTTGCTCTGTTGGCATAGCGAAGTGTGCTAATGCTTTCATCATAGTTGTAATCAGCTGGACCAATATTAGCCACCTTTCAAACAAATATGCACTGAGTACAAATTATTTTGTCAACAAAATGAAGATTATGTAAGTCTTTAATAAGTATTTATATATATTTATAATCTGTATCGTTATAAAAAAAAAAATTAAATGCGTTAGAAACATAATTTAAATAATATGAAGAAATGAAAAACAAAATTTATTTGTTGATTTATATAATTTCTAAAGCTCAAGTTTAGTGAAGGTGGCTTTTCCTATTAGTTTATTCTCAGTGTGCTACAAATTTATGAGGTAATTATTTGAACTTTAGTTAATAGAGTGTCCATTCACCAAATCAACTTATCACATGTATGGAGCTTAAAATGTGGTCAAGTTTCTTCATGATGCCTGTGATTACAAAAACAACACAAAATAATTCAAAACATCAAATACCATGACAGTTTTAGAATTTCCTCCTAAAGAATCCTGAAGGAGACGAGTTAGTTTGGAATTTCTGTAAGGAATGTGACTACTTTTACCATCAACCAGTGCAGATATCACATTACCAAGGGTGGACAGAGACAAGTTGATTTTTGTTGCTTCTTTCAGCCGCTGTCCTGTAGCACCTGTCTTTGTCTGTCGTTCAGAACCCTACAAACATGAAAATTACATTTTGATTAACATTTGTGATTCTGTGATCAAAATATAGTATTCTGTATTACGATATAATTTAAAATTTGTAACAAAATAAAAATTCAATTATGTTTCCTTTTGTTAAATCCCTTCTTGTTTTTTTTGACAGAATAATATACTAAATAATCATCAAAAACAGTTATGCAAAATATTTTAGGCAATTTTCTCTTCAGAATAAATCTGATCAACATAAAATTAAATTAAAACTTTTTTTTTAATGAGTCTAAGTTTAATAAATTTAATTATAATTATTAATATACAGTAAGAACTTAATGTATTTAAATTTAAATATAGTTAGAATTTACTAAGTAAAAGCTTAAAAATGAAAAAAATATTTATATAAAGAAAATGAAGGATTTTTCTGCATTATTTAAGTACCGCTAAATCAACAAGATGGAGTTTCCCAACTCTGACATGATGTTGCCCATCTAAACCCTTCTCACTACACTCAATAGTGACAGTGTAGATTGCATGAGATCGAGAACTGTGCATGTTCATGTTAGTCGCACCTACAACCCCTGAAAATCAAAATTCAAAAAATTTAGTGACTCCACCTGAACATTATTAATTAATTTTCTATCCATAGTGAATGACAAACACTGTTTTCAGAAGAAAGTTGCTATACTTTCACATAAATTTTCAAAGAAAAAACATTTTACTTACTGTTTTTGTTTCCAAGAGTCATAATTCTGTCCATGTCATCAGCATTATTCACAACAAACGCTGACAAATCTTTAACATAAACACCTACATCTGGTCTTTCTTTGACCTGTAAACAAAATTATAGAAAACAATCATACAGACATACACAGAGTTAATATGTCTTTGTAATAATCAGCACAGAGGAAAATGTTCCTTTATTTTGTAAGTGAAAGTTTTCTGGTAGAACAGAACAGTTTTTAAAAACAACAGGACAAGTAAGATTAGTTAGAGTTGTGAAGCACTGTTTTTAGACTTTTTAACTGTTCTCAAGACTTTAACTATCTATTATTAATATGTACCCTGACATGACAGTATGACAGTATGTGTTTTAATAAACCCAATAACAATTTTAATAGGATTAATTTTATGTTGTTGAAAGGGTATGTTTGTAGATAGATATACCTCAAGTCGTTGTGTCTGATCTTTGCCAAGCAGATCCCGAACTTCCTCATTGTAGATTTCCAGATAGGAGACTCGCACAAGAAACCTATAAAACAAGAATCATTATTATTTCTAAGGTATGGAATGTTCCTGGTGGTACAGGCAGGAGTTGTTTTCTGAGTGCTGTTAGGTGGGACACAAAGGCAGATGTTTTCAACAGTTTCAGCTGTATTGTAGTGTCTGCAGTTTAATAGGTGATTCCAGTGTAATGTTAAACACAATACTTTATACTGTGAAAATATCTAAATGTATTTATGCTAAATGAAGTTGTTGAAATCACATGAAAACAGAAACTGCTTTTAATTAGTATATTTCAACTGAAACAAGACATGTAAACACAAAGAAGTTTAACTTTTAAGTTCTGTTTACTTCAAGACAATAAAAGAAGATATGAACAAAATAACAAACCTGATGTCACCCTCTGCCTTGGCAATGTAACCAAATATGTGTGCAAAAGAATTTGGAATGATTCCTCTCATTTCTGGAAATGCTCGAATTCCTTCCATGGTGAATGTTTTACCTGTTCCCGTTTGACCATATGCAAATATAGTGCCTGATTAAATAAATAAATACATTATAAACTTAGATAAATAAATAAGTTATAAAATTAAATGCCAAGTGAATTTTAAGTTTAAAATTAGATTTAAAATGTTTGTTTTATAAGTAACAATAACATTTGTTTTACACTGTAAATGATAGCTTAAAAAATATATAAATATAAACATTTTTATAAAACGCAAATATAACCCACAGGTATAAAAGAAAATGATGAATAATAAAAATGTGTGTATTATAACTATTAACTGCAATAACATAATTTAGTTATTTGGTTTATTAATGAAAAGCATTATCTTCAATATTCACTACATTATTTTCTAAGGGAAATTCTATATACACTAAATAATAAAATATTAAACATGACATTTTCATCTCCTACCATTGAAACCTTCAAGCACACAATCCACCACTGGCCTGGCTACTTCATTATAGACATCAAGTTGTTTGCAGTTTGGACCAAAAACTATATCAAAAGTAAATGTCTTAGGTGGTTCACCTTGGTTCGAGTTTAGATTCTTAACAGTGATGGAACCACGCATTTCATCAACCTGTTAAATTATATTACATACTATTATCTTTTTGTAAAATGTGACTATTATGTAGAAAACATACAAGTAAAATATGTAATTAACATGAATTAATTTTGTGTAAATGTTGCAATAAAGATTATAAAAACCGACAAAATTTAAAGAAACAAGATTGTGTTTCAGTTTGTTTTACCTGACCATAGAGAAAATATATATATAAAAAAAAAAATTCAACTTTATATGAAAAAGGAAGTACACAGACAGCATAACTGTACATCACTCCTATAGCAATAATAAGTGGAAGTTTGGTTTATACAACTTCATTTGTTTTTTGTCACATTTTATTTTTCATACTATCCTAACATTTTTGGTTATATGCTGCATGAAAACTATTTGTGCTAAAGATTCCAAATTTGGAATACATATTTTTAGAAACAAACAACAAAATGACAGAAACAAAATCTTGGAAAAATTCTGTTCTTTTTATGTAACCTTTATATAACATTTCTGTACTTTCAAAATATGAATGAAAATAATATGTTTTAAAACATTATTTATTTATTATTTTGTAGAAACAGCTGTTTGAATTATATATATACTGGTTTGAGTTGGAGATTTCATGAAATTGGTACTATAATATTAAAAAATGCTCAAAATAAAAGTATCCATTTGACATAGTTCTTTTACTGTCAAAGTTTTTCAAATTATTACAATGAAGTATTAACAGTGGATCTATCACAAAAAGAAGAAGAAAAAAAAATCACTAAAATTAAAATCATTATCCAACATTTGTTTAGAATTAATAAATTTGTACTTACAGAAACAACCTGTTTGCAACCCGTATTAATTTCTTTTTCATTCATTGGACGACACCTGACAACCACCCTGACATTGTCAGTCTCTCGCATGCTGTGACTCTCCTGTGTAAAAAAAATAAAATGTTAACAAAACAGTCCTGGAATTACATTAAAATATGTTTTGGTTTGATCTTAAATCACTGTTGTGTAATAAAGTAAGATGATTCCATTTATTTGCTTAAGTACTATTCAGTGTACCACTGTTGTGAGAATGGAGAATAATGCTCTAACACAAACATTTTTCACTGTAGTTGCAGATGTGATGGTATCAACAAATATAATTTAAATCATAATAAAGGCTACAAAATGACTGACGGAATTCCACCCTGAATCAATTATTCAGTTTATTGCATAATTTGTTCAAACTGGTTGTGGTTGTAGCACTGTTATCAGTAAGTGAGTAATTGACATATATATTTTTTTCTATAGGTATCTCAGTTAAAAAAACTTTGAGCAACGGTACAACTGACAGTCACAGTTCTTTGATTCGTTTGAACTGCCTTATAAACATTCAATTGTGGAATAAATATTATATTGTAAATATATCACATCATTAAAATGAACTTTTACACTTTCAGAGATCGTCAGTTTCCTAAAAATAAAACCAAATTTAAATACAGACTTGCAGAATAAAAACAAAACTTACAGGCATGGTTGTATTATAATTATTCTGAAAAGATTATTAAGTAAATCGTCGAAAGTAAAATCAGCAGTAGCGGTATTAAACAAATATTTATGAACTGAAACGGCGATAATATTTACCAAATTGTTATTGGTTAAAAATCAAATGGGAGATAATCCTAAAAACATTTCAGGGATCATGTCAAAACGTCTCCGATTAATTTTCAGTGTCTTTATTAAAAAAAAAAAAAAATTATTTTTATTTTTAGAAACAAACAACTGTATTCATTACCATTAATTTATTCATACTGTATTAAATCATTTTTGTAAATTTTATTTTAATTTCATTTTTCCCCAAGTGTAGATTCTGTAGTATGTTCAATTCAGTACATTTTTATTTAGGGTTGTTTCCCTTGCACCATTTTTTTTTCGAAAATGTCTCCGTTGATACCGTTATAATTAGACTATTTACCTATTTCTCGTTTTTATCAGTTTTTTGTTGTTTTTAGCTTTTTTTTTTTTTTTTTTTTTTTTTGTAATAAAAAAAACCTGAATGCCGCTACTATCTCGACTATCAGCAGGATACATTTTGTAGATGTACTTTCCAAACACAGGAATGTACGTGTTCCTGCCATTGATAAATCTGATGTGCAGGGTACTGGTTTGAATGGGAATTTACCGAGTGGTACATTTATAAGGACTGATCCGTTTACCCAGTACATCCCTTTTCTATATTCTTATCCCGATCTTCTTGATGACCAAGCACACACATCAATTCAAATGGAAACTGTCTTAAATTCTTTCAGTTTAAAAAACTATTTAAAAATTCAAAACTTTACACGATACTTTACATTAAAATTGAATCACTTTGTATCAAAATTCAATTATCGTAGAGTGCTTTACCGCCACAACGTTATGCCGTAGCATCCTGATTTTGCCACTCACAACATCTTACACTAATCAAGTTCAGAAATCACAAGTCAAACATCAATATTTTCCGTATTGACATTTATGCAATTTATATGATGGAAGGTGTGTTCCTCGGCCGGAGTTTCACTATTATTCATGAAGTAAATTAAACAATGTATTCTCTCGAACACGATCGGACTGGTCATGCACGTCGGTTTGCGCCACTTCTGCAAATAGCGGCTGTCGTTAATTACGTTACCGATTCTTGAGCTATAACAAATATTGGTTCAAGATTGTTATCTGATATCTCAAATAGAAAATCAATTTATTTAATTATTTTTTATTAAATTGTAGCAATTTATTTGATCAAGTGGAATTTCTGATAGGAAAATATCATATCTATTGGAACGGGTTTTGGACGACGTCAAAATGTGTCAGACATTTTTCTTGCCAATTCTGTATTTTATTTATTTATTTTATTATTTTTATTTTTATATATATATATATATTTTATAATTATTATTATTTGCCATGATATCAAGATTTTGCAAGCGTGTTCCTGCAATTTAGTAAGTGTTTGTTTAAAATGGTAACAGTATGTTTCTTTTCTCACCAAGTTAAAAATAATTTTAAATTCATTAAATAACATTCTTTGTTCTTTCATTGTCAATATTTAAAACAAAATAGATTACTTGTAACAAACTCAGATTGGTAATGTAATATATTTTTATTTTGTAATTACTTCAACTTAAATATTAACCAAAAATTCCAGTTCATACAAAACTTTGAATCTAAATTTTAATTATTTAATTTACTAACCTAACAATTGATTTTTTTTTTGTATTTTTATGTTTTTATTATCTTCTAAAATTTAAAAAACACTATATGTAAATATGGTTGAAACCCCATTGTGTTGATATCACAGGAACCAGAAACAAATACTGACTTGAATAATATTATGTAGACAGTACTTTGTACAAAACCCCCCAACAAAAACACTTCTTAAATGTAGGTACAATTATTTTTATGAAATCATACAATTTCAATGCAGATTAATAATGAAAAATACATCAATTAATCAATCAATAAAATTAATCATTCACACTGTCACTATGACTAGTTCTTGGCTATGCTACTGACATGCTAATTTAATTTAATAATCTGATCTTAATTTTAAAGAATAATTATTATTTGTATATACAAAATATGTATATAATTTCTTATTGATAATTTATAGATCCTTGTAATTTGATCTCAGTATACAAATCACATAAATAAAATAAAATAAAATATTTTTAGTCTGTAGATTAATGAGAAGATATTTTAATATTTAATGTATCGAGGCTAACTCAATTAACTATATGCCATGACAGGCTCATCCATGCTCAAGGACAGAAAATAAAGCTGTGAGAATTGATCAATGTTTTAAAATAGGGAGGAGTCAACATTTGCCTGAAGTGTGCATTGTAATCACTTGGCTCTAAGAAAGCACTTTGAAAAAAATCAAAATAAAAAAAAAAAAAAAAAAAAAAAAAAAAAAAGATGAAGCTCAGAGGTTATTCAGTATTGTAAGCATTATTTGTATGTACCAACAAGTTAAAAAAAAAGGTTAGCTTCTTATTTTTTTAAATTAAAATTTATTATTATTTTTATTGTAGTTTTTGAAGTTGTTATTTTATTTTATTTTTTTTTAATTCTTAATTTTATAATTTTATAAAAAAAATTATTTAATTTTTTTAATTTAATTTTTTTTTTTTAATTTTTTAAATTTTTTTTTTTTTTTTTTTTATGATAGAGGGTGATTTCATATTTGATTATTTTTTGATTAACATAAATATTTCAGTTAGCGCCTGTAATAGTTTTTCTTTAATATCATTATTTAATATTTTGATGTGTTATTTAACATTTAAGTTGTTACAAAATAAAGGAAGGAAACCAAACAAAATTTTTTTTTTTATTTATATTCTACAGTTAAATGGCAATATACATTTTTAAAAACAATATACTGTAAGAGTACATCCAGTGGGTTGCTCAATTTTATTTTATTTTTTATTTTTATTGTTTTTGAAAATATGTTTTATTTTATTATTTTCTTGATCATAATAAAATTTAATAATTATAATCAACTTCTTTTGATTTTTCATTGGAACAAGTATAATATTGAATTTAATTTTTATTAATAATACAAAAATTTCAGATAGAAAAATTGAATAGCTTGTAGAGTCAATCCTTTGCTGTTTTATTAATAATTTTTTAAAATTTAAAGTAATTTAAAAGCTAGAAGAATCAGCCCATTGAAGTTTTATTAATAAATTTAAAATTTAAAATAATCAAATTTAAAAAGCTGGTACACAGCACTTTTATCAGATGACAAGGTTGTGTCTCGTGTGAGTTACAGGGCACATCTTTGTTACAGCTGTCAGCTAAGCCAAGCATTCCACTCCAGATATGTCATACAAAAATGGACAAGTTCTGTTTTCAAGTTGTTTCTCTTATTATCACAGCAAACTGACTACTGACTCACCAGTTACATTAAGAGAAATGAATTTAAAAAAAAAAAAATAATGAAACAAAAAAAATGAATGTGAAATTTCATTGTTTTCCAAATTAGCCTGAAGCGTACAGCATATTGCCTTGGTGTTTTTGTGATTGTGTGTAGCAGTGGGTGGCCGGTGCTAACTGTTGTGGAGCCATTAGTGGCGTCAAAGAACAAAGCACTTAACTCGTCTCGACACTTTCGGAATATTGTATTTGGTGCAGAGATGGAATTTTTCAAATTTTATATAGCTAGAAAATTAATTACATCATTCTTTTTTTCAGTGTGATCTTGCTGTTGATGATATTGTCATGGAAGCAGAAGTCAAAATTATGTGTTTTTTATTTTATAAACCAGATTAAATTCTTATTTTTATTGTTGTCATCATTACATTGTTCTCTGTATTTTAATTGCATAATCAGAAAAGAACACGAATTTAGTAATAATAAAATATTGGTAAAATATTTTGTTTATGAAAATACTAACATTTACAGTTAATAATAAAATGTCAAATTGAAAAGGTCAGTTTTGTCACTGAATTCTTTAACACTTTTCAGATCTGCAATAAATATCATTTCTCAAATGCTGATGTCATGTTTTTCTTGGAAATGGAATATTCAAATTTCAATTGACTTTTTAAATGGATTAATTCGAGTGTTAATACTGTTAATAAAAAAAACTAATCTGAATTTCATGAAAACATTTACTGACATTAATTCCCATTTAAGTTCATGAATTATCCTTTGTCTGAGTTTGTAGGAATTTTAGCAGACATAACCGTGTTAAATTGTTTTGTTAAGTGAAAAATGAGTTTTACTTGTTTCTGAAAACAGTTCTGGACATGTGACAAGATGAACAGGGAAATAAATGTGTTGTGTTCTGAGAAATTAAGAAATACTTGAGTTTGATCAATGTTAATGATATTCCCAATGTCACATGTTTTATTAGATGAACATAAAGCTATTCGTGGCATTAAAGAGTGTTATTCTAATGGCTAAAAAACTAAAATTTGGGTGATTTTAAATTTTGAAAAATATATCAGTTTTTGTAATTGTTTCACTGATCTGAAAACAATTAATAATAGTTTCTGGATTGAATTTTAATAAAGAAATTCCTGTACATTCCATCTGTTTTATTATCATCGTTATCATCACAACCATTTTTGTTGTCATTACAATCATCATTTCATTATTATAAATGCACCACACACACACACACAAAACAAACAAACATACTGTAATAGATGTCCATGTATTTCTGGATATATATTAACTGACTAAACTTCAAGCCTATACCTCTGACACAATTAACTTGGAATTGGTTAAATTATCTTGATGTCCATCAGTATCATGAGAGAACAAAAACCCAAGCTGTCTTGACAGAAATATTTTGTCAAACACAACATTTTCATCTGCAAGTCTCCTGATTGTACAAGTAATCCTTGCATGATATGACTGTCTTATAGAATCTACTGACTCTCCTCAGATCTCTGAATGTGATAAACCAAATGAACCAGTGAAAGTTTGTGATCATATTAAGATAAAAGTTTATTGGCAATAAGTGCAAGTCTGTGTGCAGTTAATTCATGAACTCTTAAAGATGGACTTGAGAGGACACTGGACAATCACTATAATGTAATAATACACTTGTTTTATATCCATCAAGTGCAGGATTTAATGAATGAAATAAAAACACAGCTGAAATTGGTTAACTGTTGTCCATGTCATTGTCCTATAACATGAATGGATTTGTATGTATGAACACACAGGTACTCGTATGCATACAGATACTTTTACAAACATAGACACACACACACACATATGTACATACAGACACACAGATATATGTACATAAACACACATGCACATATATAATAAGGCACATGCACAGACACACATACTTGCATGCAAATATACACACATACAGGTATAGTCACACTACAGGAATCAGCTGTATCTTTATAGTTATCTGAAAATCCAGTATATCAAATGGTTTTTCATTTGATTCTTTGGAAATGTGAATCCCAGTAAGAGTATTACAGTAAGTAAGATTAAACCCGTTTGAATTCCTCTCATTCTGATAAAGGTCTGTTGAGCACTGAGGCTGAAATCAATTAAACAAAATTTCATTCATTAAACATCATAATATATATTTATTGTGATTACAAATCCACATATATTACATCCCTTTTTAATTTCCTAATTTAATGTTTCACTTCATCCAGAAAAATATATTTTCATTGACTATAGGTGTAAGGTTTCAATTAATGTAAATCCAGTATGTCATATCTTTTTTTTGGTATCCAAGGCATTGTGTATCACTAGATCTGGCTTGTCACATTATTTTTCAATTCTTCATGTATTATTTTTCATATTTTTTCATTTACCCATGTTATATTTCTCTGAATCCAGAATAACAAAACCTTTTTTAAACTATTCCACTAGATCCACTATAACTTACCATTTTTCTCAAATCACCTCTTCTCCACATTATATTTCACTTAATTTGGTCTGCACATGTTTTTTTTCTTCAAAATTCCAGGTGTTGCAGTTCACCGTTTCCATAAAACCTTTTTTCAATGTTCCAGGTAAAATATTTCACTCAATCTGCTTCACATGCTTTTTAATTTTTTTAAATTCCCATAGCATTTGAGTAGAGCATGACGGAGACATTCAGAAGTGTTGCACCATTTTAGAATTATGACTGTAACAGATGTGTGCTTTGCCTGGATGTCAGTTCTCTGACACTTCAAAGCTGGAGCCATTGTCTCTGCTGCCAAAGTTTCCCCATCATTAGGCACTGTTTCCACATGACTACCTTGCAAATACAATTGATGTTCTGCAGGTCTCACTTTAGATGGCTCAGTAGTTAGCCATGTTGATTATAGGATTAAAGAAATGATGTGATTTAAAAAAAAAAAAAAAAAAAATTAATTCACACAATAAATATATTTCAAATGAGATAAAAATAAGAATGTGAAATCTGAAAGAGGTTATGTTTTAGTTTGGGATGATGATTCTCCAATAGTAGTTTATGTGAAAAGAGACAGATAGGTATCTGAAATAACCTCTTTCTGAAACACATGACTCACAAGAGCAATTTTTTTTTTCATGCATTGCACCATTTATTTTTTGCACATTTAATAGCAAATTTCTATACAGGTCTGAAATGATTAGGTTTTACAAGATTATTTGATTGTTTAAGCATCAACAAGCTTTATTCTATCAAGATAATTATGTGAGAGTGCCAGTCCTCCTACAGGAGTAACATATGATGTTGTACCATGCTATGATTGGTCTTATTTTATATTATTCAGATCTGTCCTTAACTGATCTTAAATGTTTTTAAGTAATGTTAACATTATTTTAGAAACATTTAAGAGCATTCCTCCTGCTAAGATATAGTTAACCATTCATCTATCTTATTTATTTTATATTATTCTCTTTTAAATAGTGATCCTCCAATTTAGCTTGGGCATTTTCAGTATATGTTTATGCTGCATTACATTTTTTGGCATGCAATCCGTTTTCTCCACTCAGTGAAGACAGTTTTATTGTAATTAATGTGATGTAGGTAATCTTTAAGTCTATCTACTACATATTTTATTTTTCATGTTTTTTTTTAAAGAAACCAGTTTTTATAATATATTTTTAAACAATATTTCTATGATACATTTATTTACTACAGCTCTATACATCATTTTTTATTTCAATTAATTATATTTTTGAATTTCAGAAACTCTGAATATACACCTTTATTTATGTTTTATTTGTTATATTTGTAAAAACCTGCTTTACTGTTTTCTTTGTGTTGGGGTGTCATTAAGCATTAATTCATTAAGAATCAGTACTACAATATAATTCAATAAAGGTGGTAAATAAACTGAAAGAAGATATCTAAAAACCATTGTCAGAGATTTTAGAATGCAATAATAATGAGACCCTCAGGCATTTTACCAATTTTTGTATTTTATCCTGATTGGTGTTAAATACAATTTTCAGCCATCTGGAATGATAGCCATCTTAAAAATTTTAGCAACTATTTTAAACAGATATTCAGAACATTTATTTTTATTTAAAAAAAAAAAACAGTTAACAAACAAAAAATAATATAACTGACAAGGAAGGCCTCTAATACATATTTACCTTAAATATTTTAATCTTAATTTTTAACTGCAATAAAATTTGGTTATAATGTTTTCTTAAAAACAAGATGAAAGCTGATCCAGTATGCAATGAGCGAATAGTTAATAGATGTCAAAGATTTCTTCTAATATACTGACTTGATAAATAAAATTGTGTGTGTGTGTGTGTGCAACATACTTAAAGGAAGCAGAATTTAGGGTGTACAGACAATACTTCACTGGACAAAATCTCACAATAAAGTGAGAAATAAGACAATTGCTGACTTTGTTTATCAGTAAAATTGTCTTTTAGGTTACAAGTGTGTAAATGGTTGGGTGGGAGTGGGAATCTTTGGTAAGTAAATGAAAAAACTAAATTAATTTTAAATTATATATATTTCCAAATCTTTTTTAAAGCTTTAATGGTCAAAGTGTTGTCTTGTAGAGTAGTGACAAAAGTAACTAATACATAAGTCTTAACGTTTGATCTACCTAAACCAACAATAATGTTTGAGTAGTTATCCTAAAATTATAATGTAATGTAATTGGTAATTAATATCTATACCTGAAACTCATTATGTGTCTTTGATGTTCATAGTCAGAAATAACTGCTTCCTTAAACAATTATAGAAGCCTCAAAAACTTTAATTAAATTAATTGAATAATTAACACAACTTTCTAATACATATTTTTATTCTATTAGCTAATATATTCAGTAAATATGACAATATTTTCAAAGATTCAGATATATAATTTTTAAATAAATTTTAAGCATTCCAAAATATAATTATAACTTGTTAGTTTTTCAGAAACTATTCTATTTTTAGTAAAACTGTTTAATAATTAATGTTAACAGTTATAATTTATAAATAAATTATATGAATTTCAAAATTTATCTTTAACCATGAATTTAAATTATACTTTTAATTAGTATAATATATGCAAAGTAGCTGCAATAATAATAAAAATAATAACAATAATAATAATAATAATAATAATAACAGTTTTCAATGATTTCTCTGTGAGCTTAAATTTATCTGAAATGTTAAGCAGTAAAAGGGTTAATTCATCATTTATCCTGTGTAATCAGTCACCTCCTGTCTTTAAACAGGATGTCACAGTTAGGATTATAAGCGACAGATCTCATCTTAATGCAATCAGGAAATCCATGGCCAAGGATGATAATTCTTGTTTTGTTTTGTCAAAGATTTTTTTTGATACTATCAGTCGAATATCTCGGGGGTAATTTCTTTTTTTTTTCTTTTTTTTTCATGAATTTACAATTAACAGCATGTAATTGCTTAGATAACAGACATGGATGGGACTATCTTTCCTTGTGGCTAAACAACAGAGTATTAACCCAAATTATTTCGGCTCTAATCCTTGGCAAGAAGCTTGCAATGATCTCAGCATTCGAGGAAATTCACGCTATCTGTCACTTGTGGTGGATATTCCATTTCAATTTATGTCAAATTGTTTCTTTTAAAGAAAATGTTTTCATTGTGTGTTGGTTTATCTGGGAAAATCTGTTAAGCTGTTTAGGTTGCAAAAATCATGATTAAATATCAACCATTATAACACAGATGATTATTATTATTATTTTTGTCTTTTCAGAAATTAATATTTGTTTGCCAGTTATTAAGTATTTTAAAGAAAGAACAAAATACATTCACCCAACAAATAAACTGCATAACATTTGTTACATGTCCAGTGAAAGGTAAATACCCAAACATCTCCATACCTAAACTTTCTATCATATAATGTTCAAAATATTAACTTTAAAGTAAATGTAAATTACATAAAATCTCATATAAAAATAATTAATTTTTTAAACATATAATGGTGGAAAAGTCAAATATATTAATATGCACATACATACACTCAGTTGGGTAGAGAGCAAAGTTTACATATATTGAAACTGAAAATAAATATACAAATAATATGACTGAACATTTTTAATTATGCTTTATGACCTTTCCAGGTTTGTTGATGTATAATATTAATGTTAATTATTGTGGAATTCCGAATCCACAGAGAGTTTGATAATGAGAGGTCACCATCTCTAACTGACTTGACAGAAGACAGAGGTGGAATAAACAATGTTAATTCTATTATACCACTGATTAGTGCACCCTTTAATGATGTCAAAGTGAATATCATATGACAATTTCATTTTTCATTCTTTGCTTCCTCTTTCTAATTCCCTGAAGAAAAAAAAATAAATGATGAAATGAAGCTTTCCAGTCTGCAGAGATAACTTGACCTTTGTCGTGACCTTTTTCTGAGTTTTCTTTTCTGCTTTCTCATTATTCTTCATTAGTGGTTTTATTAAATAGGATTTATTATAAACTCAACATGTCCTTTCAGCTTGTTAAATATCCCTTCTGTTAAAAACATTTTTTACTTGTAATTAATATTATTAATGACTTCAGTTGTTTAATGATATAATACAATGCTTTGCAAAATTGTAAATGATTTTCACACTTGACATCTTCTTTTGGATGACCTTTTTTGACCAGTGATTGACTAAGCCATTGCTCAGTGGACTAGCATTTTCCTGAAACCTAACAGGTTGGAAGATCAGTCTCTTTCAGTCCTAATGAACTATTTTAAACATTCAAGTTGCAATTGCTGTGATATATATTATCCTGCTTTTAGTAAAATGCAAACTAATTATCCATTGCTGTTAACAGTTGTAGTCTTGTGGAAACAGATGGTTTCTTAGAATTTAAACAAGAAAACGTATGAAATAAGTATCCATTGTCTGCTAAAAAATAAAGAAAAAATATTAATTTTTCTAAATGATATTATGTATTTGCAAGCTTATTTATTTCACTAAGCATTATCTCTAAACAAGTTAGTGTACCTATCTAAGTAAGCTATGTTTTCACTTTATACATTAATATAGTGTAATTTATAGCCAGAGTTGCATCCAATTCAAGAAACTTTTGTTGTAGTTGTTATTTTTTTTGTTTTACATCATGGATTGTTGTAATTTTTAAAATAAATATTTAAATAACATACGATATTTTAAATTTATTTATTATTCTTTATAGATTAAACACTAAATTAAATAGTTAATTTCTGTTATATAATATTCCATTAATAAATAGTAATAATAATAAAATAATTAAAATATCACTGCAACAAAACAAAAATAATAATAATAATATATGTAAAGTTCTGTTGGTCTGTTTGAAGGAGAAATTTTACATCGCTGTTTCTGTTGTTGTTTGTTTGGTCGGTTGAGTCTTTTTTTTTCTTTTTTTTTCTGATTTACATGTCATGTTTGTTCATCAGTGGTTTTTTTTCCCAATAACTGTTATGTCTTTTTAAGCTTCCCACTGGGAAAACAGACTGTTTTCCTTCTTTTCCATAAATTTGTTTCCTGACTTAATAATTGAAATGGAATTTTTCAGAATCCTGTTGGGGACAATTTAACACAATGGGCATTGTTCTCACCTTCCAGTTTTCTTTTCTTCAACTTCTATTTTTTCCTTTCGAAATTTTTTTTTTTTTTCCCTCTCCTTCAAAATTGCAACTTTCAGTCTTGAATTATGACTCTCCCTGGAGAGAAATATAATTAGCAGTACAAGTAAATATTGCGTAGCATCATGAAAAGATTTAGCCAATTTTGGGACGTCTGCTATTGACGTTTTTGATCGTTATAAGAATTTCCTCGCTAGCTCCTGAACACCATAATATTCGTTGATTTGGAACAACAGTCATTGTTATTCAGATGAAGTTGTTTTTGGATGTGGGTCAGTAATAAATGTAGTTATTATTGTCTGGACACTGGAATTGGCTAGTGGACATTGCTGTATAATCTGTATAATTGTCTCTTTGATTACTATTGTAAATACTGCTTCAGAACTCATGGGGCATTATCTTTAGAGATCTAATGTTTAGGAAAACGATGGTGATGGATAGAAACTTTGTGGTTGAAATCTTCAAGGTTTAATTGTCTGGTGAATCAGAGTTTAAGAAATAAAACACTCTAATATTTTACTTACATGTGATATACAGGTGTAATCATGTGAAGTTACATTTAGAAATGCCAAACAGACCCCTACACACACACAGACACACACACACACACACACACACACACACTTAAAAACATCACTAGCACACAGATACACTCAAAAACAGAAATACACAGTCTGATATTAAATGTCCTTTTTATAACTGTTGAAAACACAAGTAACTCTGGATAGTTTCAAAAGAAAATGGTTTATTAAATAATTCCAGTCAGTGCTTCATATTACACAAAAATTTATGTTACATACTTTCCTGTTTATGTATGTTTAAAGATTCCTCACAGTTAATCAGTAAGAATAATCCACTCAATGCTAGCATTGGATGTCCTCTCAAATATCAGTTTACAAGTATGTGTGTGTGTGTGTGTGTCTGTGATACTGAACCATGTTCACGATTCATTAAACCAACATTGATTCATTTGTTTTCAGATAGAAAGTAAATAATTCTACAAACTGCTTTTGAATATTTCAGAAGTCCAGTGACATAAACCAATAAGTTTACAATTTCATTTTTTTATTTTTGTTTGCTTTCTTCATTTTTTAACACTACCTCTAGACTATTAATCTAATATTTTAATGCAAACATGGCAGATTCATTAATATTGTGAAATATTTTAATTTCAGTTTTTAATTTGTCATGTCACAAATCAGTACACAGAGTGCACTTGTTTGTGGCTTGTTGTCACATTGTACTGAAAAACTTATTAGTTTTTCAAAAATATCAATCCACGATCTGCTGAGATGATGAGAAAAGTTTGATAGGGAATGGATATAACATTTGTCAGACAATTTGATCAAGATTATTTTTCTAATTTGTTAACCTCTGAGAAGAGAAAAATGTTCTGGTTTTGTGCTAGTCTCAACGGAAGCTGAAGTTTCTAATTTAAATTTCATTAATAAATTATTTGATAGTAATTGTACAAATCTCATGTGTTACTGAAATTAACATTTCGAGGACATCATGTGGTTTAAAAGTTTCTTTGTGGAAATAGAATTCAAGCAAAAATCAGATGGATATTTCAGAAGGAAGTTAGCATTTTTTCGTTATTAATTATTAAAATTTGAAATTAACAATTAGTGAAATAAAAAATAAATAAATAAAAACATAACACTACGATTTTCATACAATTAATTTTTTTAATAACATTTTTAGATTTTTTATGTCTATTTAAATTTATTTCATTTCAAAAGAATTAATATTTAATGAAAAATTAAATTTGGATGTTATAATTACACATCACTGTTAGACAAATAAATCAACAATATCCAAACATGTAATTACTGAATGAATAATAGACACACACATACTCGCTTTCTATCTGTCTCTCTCGACATAGACACATACCCTCATATGTAAACAAAAAGAGATACTTGAACTCATAGAGATAAATGCACACTGACAAACATTTCTGAGATTAAGAAAATTCATTAATAGAAAATAAGTTTAGAAATTAGTTCAAATCTTTAGATAAAATGAAAAAGTTATTACTTCTGTAATGAAGTTATATCTCTGATTTCATTATCAATATAAATTATTTATATTTTAAACTCATAAATTTATTAAAGACCAAACCCAGAGTTCAAATATCAGATCTTCCTTTAAAGTTCTTTAATCAAATAAATATTTCTTGTATAAAGACTACAAGCAAACTAAACAAATAACATTTCAAATAATTATACAGTTTTCCTCTAAAACTACTAAAGTATAATGTCAAATAATTATAAACTTTGTCTCCAAAATTAGCCAAACAAAACTAGAATTTCAAATACAATACTACCATCTTTAAAAGTTGTTCTGACCATGAATCAAACAATAATTTGAAATAAAAGTGACAAGGAATAAATCAACTCAGATTTTAATTGTTTAAAGTTCAAGTCAGCCATTGTTATATTCATGAAGAGCGTCTCTGTGCATGAGTTAACATAAACATGACAGTCAGTTATATTAACATACATATTGGTCACAGGAAATGAGAAGCAAGGTCATGTACAACAGCTTGAAGGAAAGCAGCAGCTTTTTAATTGTAATGTCCCATGAGAACAGACGACATTTTCTGTTGACAATTTCACAACATCGTTTGCCAAGCCTAAATCCAGTTCCTGCAATAATCAGCTAGGTAGATCATGTTTCTTTTAATCTGCAATACCATTCCAGTAAAGGAAACAATTGATCTCTCCCAGTCATATCACAGCCAATAATTAATTTCCTAGCTCCCCTCAAAAAAAGGAAAAAAGAAAAATTAAAAAGAACTGATGCCAAATGTCAGCGACTGGATTTCTCAGCCAAACTGCACAGATATGTTATTTCACACTGAGGCATGACTGACTGAAAAGACGTAGCTAGTTTGTGAGATGAGTTTAGTCTGGGTTAATATTCTTCTGCTGTTTTAACACTCAGACTGTCTCTCTGCAAACACTGTAGACTTCCAGGGTCACATCCTCCACCCAGTGATTCACGTTATACATCTCCTCAATATCCATCATAACGTGTCTGCCTGCTGTTATTAAAAAGGTATTTTTTAACGTCTGAGTACGATAATTAAATAGACGGGATACGTCTATATGAACACGTTCAAAAGTGTTTGGTTTTTGGTAAAGTTCTGGCATGTTCTTCATCAGGAAAGTAAACATAAGGAAACTGATTTGAAAGCATATCGATCTGATTAATAATAAGAAATCAGTTTGAGTAAATCTCTGTAGAGATTGTTCATCAGTGTTTGGTCATGACCAGTCTCAGGGGTACTGAGGTTAAGTCACCAGATTTGAAACTGACTGATACTGGGATGAAATCAATATTATGACAGGTAGTATCTCTTAAACATTAACCTAAATGTTGTTATTTATTTTTTTATTTTTTTTTTTTTTTTTTTTTTTTTTAACTAACATTAGTTTTTGCTATACAAAATGGTCATTCTCATTCCCTAGTTCTTATTCAAGAAATTCACTCCACATTCTATTTAAATCACTTTAGCATTTCTCTAATATTCTATATAATCGCCTTTCTAGTCATTCTTTGACTATATAATCATACTCACTGCCTCATGATTTGCTGATTTCTATATCGTTGTATCTTAGATATTTTTAGATGTGTCTAATAGTTGTATTTTAGACATTTTAAATGTGTCATAACAGCTGTACCTGAGACATTTTAGAAGCATGATAACAATTGTAATAGAACCAGTTTATTCTTCTTGTGACCAGTCTAATTTTCTGATTCTGGCCTTTGCTTTGTTTCTAATCTAATCACAGTGACACCACTGGGAGTAGTGAAAAAAAAAGTTTTATTTATTATTTTTTATGGATGTTGAATGAGTATATAACTGAAAGTTTAAAAATAAATAAAAAATAAATGAATAAATAAAGTTAATAAGTCCACCAAAATTAAATGACATGTTCTTCTCTTTCCAGTTTTTAACAAATTTCAGGACATATTAAACTTTATATATTGCATAATAACCAAATTTCAGGCTCGATTAAGGGTTATTATTTCCGTCTTGACATTATTAATATCTCATTTTTAACTGAAATTAACTTAACTCAGTCTGGTGGAGAATGATATTCCAACATTAATTTGTTATGTGGCTCTTTAATTTCAATAAAACTGTCAGGATGCAAGATTCTCACAGTTGTTAAAAATGAAGTAATTCTTTTGTTCTTCTCAAAGAAAATCATTTAAGAATAAAATATGAATGAAAGGAGATGATAATTTATTTGGAATGTTCGCTCGGATGTAACAATTAGTTTGAAACGATTTTGTCTTCAGATTCTTCTTGTCGTGGACATGTAACCCAGAACATGAGAGCAATAATTGAAGAAATGGTGTATTAATTCTGTGATGTCACTGTTGCTGATGTTGATGGTGCTGATGTTAATATTGTAGTTATTACTGGAGTTGAAGCTGATGCTGGTGTTAATTCATTGTTGTTGTTGTTTTGATTACTTTAAGAGGAGATGTAATAATTTCATGGCATTGTTGTAGTTCTTATTTGTGTTTGTGGTGTTGATGTCACTGGTGCTGTTGTTATGATATTGTGATTTAATGTTGTTTGTGTTGATGTTAATTTCATTTGATTTAAAGCTGTAGATTAACTGAAGAGGTGGTATGTTTTATTATGTCTCTGTAGCTTATGTTAATGGTTATGGTATTCTGAGTTAATTTAAGAGGGTTTTTGTTTTCTTGTTTTGTTTTATATTGCTTTATAATTCTTCTATTTATTATGTTGTTGATGGTGGTGATAGCATTATTGATATTGCTGGTGTTGTTATTTGTCATGAACCCATGAACCCAGAACCATAAATAACAAAAGCAATAACAGTTAGAATAGTAATAATAATAATAATTACAACAACAACAACATGACAAATATAATAATAATAATAATAATAATAATAATAATAATAATAATAATAATAAATAAAATATAGTTTTGAATATTTATTTTATTATTATTTCTTCTTATTATTATCAATGGAATGATATTCAACATCATGAAAATTAACATATCTTTATCCAGTATTAACTTCCTCACACAAAGGCACTGAAAACAAAATAATTTAATATTTTCACAAAAATTCTCCTCTATTAATGATTCATCTTGTCAAAGTTATTTAAACATTTCAAAATTTTAATACATTAATGAGTTATGAAAGAGTTAATTTGGCTCATCAAAGCAAGCTTACTCACAAGATTTGTCATTTTGTAGCTGATTATATTACTAATTTTGTGTGTTTGAGAAATAACCCTAACAGGTGTATGATGCAATCTGGTCTGTTTGATATCACCTAATGTGTATTTAACAATCAAAATAGTAGTAATTAAAATCTCTTATAGCTTTAATATCTTTTTTCTTTTATTTTCTGGATATTTTATTGGAGAGTGGAGAACAAAGATTGCCTTTTTAGCATTTTTATTTGTTTATGTTTTTATTTAATTATTTTTTTTAAATTTATTGCTGTTGGGTTTTTCTGGTGGGGTTTGTTGGTTTCTTGGGGGTTTTTTTTAGTTTTTTTTTATTATTATTATTTTTCTTTTTTATTTAATTGAATTTGGTTTTTTTTTTGTTTTTTTTTGTTTTTTTTTTCAGGGTGTTTGCTTTTTGTTTTTATGTTTCTTTAATTTTATTCTTTCCCTATATTTATTTTTTATTTTAGATTTAAGCTATTATTTTTAAATTACTATTAATATTTAATTTTTAAATATTTTTAATTTTTATTATACTTTTCCACATATGTACATTTAATACATTAAAATACATTTTCTATATAAAAAAATATATGATTGATACAATTACAAGTACAATTATGCAACATACACATATTATACAAACACTGACATACACACATAGTATACAAACACTGCAATACACACATATTATACAAACACTGACATACACACATAATATACAAACACTGATATATATACATAGTATAACAAACACTAATATATATACATAGTATACAAACACTGACATACACACATAGTATACAAACACTGACATACACACATAGTATAAAACACTGCAATACATACATAGTATACAAACACTGACATACACACATAATATACAAACACTGACATACACACATAGTATAAAACACTGCAATACACACATAATATACAAACACTGACATACACACATAGTATACAAACACTGACATACACACATAGTATAAAACACTGCAATACATACATAGTATACAAACACTGACATACACACATAATATACAAACACTGACATACACACATAGTATACAAACACTGATATAAATACACAGTATACAAACTGCTATACACACAGTGTACTAACACTGATATATATATACATAGAATAACAAACACTAATATATATACATAGTATACAAACACTGATATATATATATACATAGAATAACAAACACTAATATATATACATAGTATACAAACACTGACATACACACATAATATACAAACACTGATATACACACACATAGTATACAAACACTGCAATACACACATATTATACAAACACTGATATACACACACACAATGTACAAACACTGACATATACACATAGTATACAAACTGATATATACACATAGTATACAAACACTGATATATACACATAGTATACAAACACTGATATATATATACATAGTATAACAAACACTGATATATATATATATATATATATATATATATATAAACATATATATATATACATAGTATACAAACACTGATCTACATATACATAGTAAACAAACACTGATATATATATATATATACAACACATATATATACAAACAAACACTGATATATATACATAGTATACAAACATTGATATATATACATAGTATACAAACACTGATATACACACATAGTATACAAACTGATATATACACATAGTATACAAACTGATATATACACATAGTATACAAACACTGATATATATATACACATAGTATACAAACACTGATACATACACATTGTTTACAAACACTGATATATATACACACATAATATACACACACTGATATGTATACATAGTGTACAAACACTGATATACATACATAGTGTACAAACACTGATATATATACAAACACTGATACATACACATAGTATACAAACACTGATACATACACATTGTTTACAAACACTGATATATATACACACATAATATACACACACTGATACATACACATAGTCTACAAATACTGATATACATACATAATGTATAAACACTGATATACACACATAGTGTACAAACACTAATATATATATATATATATATATATAGTATACAAAACACTAATATACATAATGGCTGTGCATATACATGTATGTCATAGAGCAATTAATCTAAATTTGCATTTCCAGTACTTTTTTCTTATCACTAAACATTTTATCACAAAGCTAAATATTTAGTAACTAAGATACTGTTTCACTACAATGTTTCAAACTAACTTGTCTGACATAAATACAAATTACTGTGCACAAAGGATCATTCTTTATGTCTGCAAAATAAATACCCAAGAGTTAAATAAAAGACACATTTTTATGTAATCTACAGACAAGAACTTTTTTTTTTCCTAAGAGACCAAAATATATAGCAGATAAACATGACTGTACATAAAATAAAATAAGAAAAAACAAAATGATAGCCAGATTTATAAAACATATCTGTGAGTATTGTTATACTGTGTGTGTGTGTCTGTCTGTTTGTCTGTGTGTGTGTGTCTGTGTGTGTGTGTGTGTGTGTGTGTTTGTCTGTCTGTGTGTGTGTCTGTCTGTGTGTGTGTGTGTGTGTTTGTATGTGTCTGTGTGTGTGTGTGTGTCTGTGTGTGTGTGTTTGTGTGTGTGTGTGTGTGTGTGTGTGTGTGTGTGTGTGTGTGTGTGTGTGTGTGTGTGTGTGTGTGTGTGTGTGTGTGTGTGTGTGTGTGTGTGTGTGTGTCTGTCTGCGTGTGTGTGTGTTTGTATGTGTTTGTATGTGTCTGTCTGTGTGTGCGTGTCTGTGTGTGTGTGTGTGTGTGTGTGTGTGTGTGGTAAAGAAAAGCAGAAAGAAAACTGTTGGGGTACATGTAATTAGATAAAAGTCATAGACTCACTTAAACATACAGAATATATATACTTTTATAATAATGAATATTTTACAAATTATTATACACACATATTTATACTTAGTGTATTACTTTGTAGAGCAGTTTACACACATCTCTGTGGGCCTGACTGTTTTATTTTTTAATGAATTCTGTCTTTGTTAACAGAATCTATGAAAACACACAGAGGGTACCATGTTGTGTCATAAATAGAAAAGTATGACAAATGTAAGAGACAAATACAGAAAAAATATAATACTTCACTTATTATCATCTGTTTACCTTTATTTATTTGTATTCCTTTATTACATTGTTGTTGTTGTCATAATTACTGTTGTTATTATTGTTATTATTACTGTTGTTATTATTGTTATTATTACTGTTGTTATAGTTGTTATTATTACTGTTGTTACTGTTGTTGTAGTTAGTTGTTATTGTAGCAGTAGTAGGGTGAGAAATTTAGTACTGTCATTCTGATAAATATCATTAATTATTGTTAAGATTAAGATTATTATTATTATTATTTTCATCATCATCATCACCATCATCTCATTATCATCAACACCATTACTCCCATCATTATTTGTACTTTAATTATTATATTTTTCATTTTTTTTAATTTCTGACACACTGACACCCAGTATGGTTATTAACTTTTTCAAATATTGATACGAGCCGTGGCATAAAATGTATAATTATACCTCTGTGTCATTCCATGTTCACTGTCAGCTGCTGGTTTCAAGTAATTGGAAAGTTGACACCCAAATAAAGTTTGCTTAACTAATTATCTCCAGCAAGCCATTCTCTGCCTTTGTGAAGCTAACAAAATATTGAATTTTTTTTTTTTTTTTTTTTTTGCTCTTTTTTATTTTTTTATATTTTCATTAGCAAAGAGATTGTCTAATTAAATATGAACACTGACGTGCTTAGTTGGCTGTGTCCATCCTGGAAGGAAAGGTAACTATGTTTTATGTTGTGTATTTCTTTGAGAAAGTAGTGCTGGCTTGTTAGGGTGGTGTGTGTGTGTGTGTGTGTGTGTGTGTGTGTGTGTGTGTGTGTGTGTGTGTGTGTGTGTGTGTGTGTGTATGTGTGTTGTGATTAAGAGAGAAAAAGATATTAATATTTGTTTGTGATTACTGGTGTAAAATGAAATTATATTAATTGTTTTTCTGTGTATACTGGTGTGTGTTTGCAGATAAACTTGTTTTTCTGTGTATATTAGTATGTGTTTGCTAATAATTACATGTGTGGGACTGTGTGAATGGATTTGTGTGTGTGTGTGTGTGTGTACTATAAGTTCTCTCCAATCATACCACTCAGTCTTTTATATTGTCTGGTCACAACATACTTGCTACCTTCTCTGCATATACATGTGTATGTGTTTAGTGTGTGTGTTTGTGCGTGTGCATTTATATGTATATATATATTAAATGTTGGCTGATTATGTGTTAATATTGCATTTATTTGTATATAAAATTTATTTAATTGTGAAATATTAGATGCAATGAACCAATGGAATTATTCCTGGGCATGAAACTATGAAGACCCGTGGTACATATTTGTGCAAACCTGTCTATATGGTTTTCTCTTTTGTGTATCATTAATGGGCTTTTTCTGCGTTTTCTTGGTTATTCAGACATTGTCAATGGTCTAAATAGCAAATTATTCAGTGAATGTGAATTGTATTACATTAGCTATATTCATTATTATTACACAAATGTACACACATGCAAACACAAACATATCCTCACACACATACACACATCACATATGTATGCAAGCAGATGAAAAGAAGTTATAACACTGTATAGACAATTTTTTTCAGAGATTTGGTTAACATTTATTTTTTTTCTGAATTAAAACTGTGCTCCTCACACAGACATCAGCTGAGAGGACACAACAAACCACAGACTTCCCAGCCATTCAACTGATGTTCTTTAAGAGTAGTCACTATTCAAATAATATAACTTTTATATTGTCAACATTATTGCCTTACATGAAAAACATCTATAAAATATCTTTACAACTAGTTTTCTACAATAATAAAAAGTAAAAAAAAAAAAATTCTGATTTAATATTCTTATCAAAAATTAAACAAAAAAACAAAAAAAAACAAAGGAAAGAAGGATGGCAAAAGAAATTTTCAATAGTATTAGTTTTTTTAAAATACTGAAGCTGATATTGTATGCATCAGTATTTATGCATTCACAGAACAACTGCAAAAAGAAAGATTAAAAATATATATCAAAGAAAAAAAAAGGTAAGAAAAAGAAGAAAAAAAGAGGAAGCATTAGTTGCATCTATATATCTGAATTCATCCATGTTTCCAAGGGGAAACAAAATCTTTAAAATGTTATACTGAACAAAAAATAGCTGTTTTAATTATTAATACACAAACTACCATCCATGTCTAAAACATACATACATACACACAAATATATATATATACCATCTCACTCAAAGAATTTCTTATAACATCAATAATTATAATAAAAATAATGATGATGATGATGGTAATAATAATCATGATCTTAATTATCGTAATAACAAAATAATAATAATGATAATATGATAATGATAATAACAACAAAAACAACAAAAAGAATATTTAACAAATACAATAAATAAAAACAAGAACAAAATTGGAATACTGGAGTCAGTTTACTTTCCATACAGTGATCCATTTTACCACTTCACATCTCACAAACTTCCTGTATCATTTTCTATGCATTACTAACTTCATTCTACGCATCATGCTGCTTAATGATGTATTTTCCAATATTATCTCCTTTTTTTTTCTTTCTTTTTTATCATTCTCTCTTTCTGAGACAATTTAATTAGATAGAACTAATACTGGTCACAAGGTCTTTGCAGACAATTCAAACGTCATCCAGGCCCTGTCATATCGAGTTTCTTATCTACATGGAAAATCATGCAATATTTATATCTCTCTGTGGCCAGCCAAGTTCAGATGGCTTTTGCAATGATCCCCTGTAGTTTCTGTTGGTGTAATTACAGACCTGGGATGAAAGATTCATAAAACAATATTCTCCATCTCCTCTGATTATCATCTAACTTGCGCTGGGGAGTTGTAGGTTTTGACGTTTTTAGCTGAATGCAGACCGAAGATAACACCGAACAAACCCACTGTAAAAGTTTAACCTTTATTCTCATATTTGTTTTGTTTTATTTATTTAGTAGTTTTTATTTAATTTCTGATTATTATTACATTTATTATTACTGCTACTATCATCACCACCACTATGACAACTACTATTACTACTGTTACTACTGACTTTATTAAAAACTTCATTAGTTGTGATAGTAGTAGTTGTAGCAGTAGTAATAATCCATTCTGTTTGGACAAAAAAAAAAAAGGAAAAAAAAAGAAGAAATTTCACAGTTGAAACGAGTAATAAAGAATAAGAAGAGAAAATAAATTTTAATTTGATGACAGTTTGTCATTGTAATTTAATATTTAGTTGTTTTCTCATCTGCACTGGATCCAGTTACATTTTCAAACCAGAATAACTTAAATTTATTTTTTAACGTGTGACCTGCATGGATAAAAGGTACATAAAGTATTTAGTGTGGGGACATACTTTTTGTTTTACATTTTAGATATTCAGTAAAAAAAAAAAAAAAAAAAAACACAAGCAACAATGTGTTTTAAAAAGATATCAGTTTGCAAGTTGTGAAATTATTTAATTTTAAAGCCCACTGTTAACATTTAACATTTTTAGAATGTTAAAGTTAGGTTTTACATACAGGACCACAATTAGAAATTAAAAAAATTTGATATCATATTAGATAGAGTAAAATACTGTATAAAAAGAATTTAATAACAGAAAACTGAAATTGTAAAATATAGATGCAACTTATTCTGAGTTACTTTATATGCCTTTTATAGAAACAGGTCGGATAGCACAGACTGAAAGAACTCACATTAACCTTAATTTTTTTTTACCTAATGACAAGCATTTTTATTTTTCTTTTTTTTTTTTTTTTAGCTCATAATCTTTTATGATGAATCTCAGTAGAGAATTCATAACATTAATCTGTCTGCTGTCTGTCTGTCTGTCTTTCCTTCCACCATCCATCATGTTTTGAAGTTTAAAAAAAAAAAAAAATTCCTTTAATTAGATATGATTTCAAATGATGTCTTTTCTGTCTTAGAAAAAAAGAAAAAAAGACTATTTTATATTATAAATTTGTTTTAATTATTTTTATACTTTTCTTTACACTTCAGTTCACTTCATTACATTCACTTGATTTGTACTTAGTACACTTCAGATAAATATGATTTCATTTGATTTGTTTCGTTCAATTTAGTGTATTTGTCTGGTGTTCATTTTATATTTTCTGTTTGCTCTATTGTATTCTGTTATTTATTACATTCTTGACATTTAAGAAAGTAATTCTTATACATATATATACATAATTGTTTTGAATTACTTCTGAGAGCAAATAGAACATTTTAGATGTGTACATTAGTATATTATAGGTAGCTTGTTAGCTAGTTAACAGTTTAACTGTTCAAAAGATCAATTCTTAGTATGCTCAGTGGGACTTTTCCTATTCCAAACAGTATATTTATGACAGGCTTTTACTGTCCATATGAAAGTGCAATTAAAAAATATTCCTACTGCTAACCTGTAAAAGAGGGCATGGAATAGCAGAATAAAAAAGTGGTGACACTGATCATTATTAATATTATGTTGTATATATATTGGTATAAATAATAATAATAATAATAATAATAATAAATTAAATCAGAGATGTTGATGATAAATATTATGTTGATTATTATGAAGGTTATTATGATAATAATACATACAGGTAAATAATACATTGTTATAATTAAAAGAAATGGATTAATGATTTTTCTCTCTTTGAGTCTTTTTTCCCTTTCCAATAATTATCACGATAACCCATAGAACTGCGAAAGTTCAGAAGTGGGTTTCCATATTTGGCAGCATCCATCTGTGATCTCTCTGACTGTCAGCTTTGATAAATTTGAACTTTTGAGTTCTAACATAATTCCACTGACAATGGTACACCAAGTAATATTAGTAGCTGAGTGACAGCAGCATTGTCTGACATCATCATTCTACCGATACGATGGCACCGTGCTCTTCAACATACAGCATCCTTAGGGACACAGACTCAGCCATTTGTGAGCAAATGAATTATTTTTCTCTGTCAGTGCTGGTTATGTAACATAATGGAAGATATTTTGTTAGTTTCTTTGTCTGTTGGTTGCATGTTCAGGAGGAGTTAAATACAGATGAACAGCACTTTATTTAAATAATTAATTTATTTGTCTCCATTGTATTTTATGATACATGTATTTGTTTTTAATTTCCTCCACTTTAATTTGGAGCATTCGGGTCTTAGGGATGAATTTGTTCAAGTGTTGCATTGACGAGGTTCGCAGTCTCGATTACCGTATTGTCTTCATATTCGGTAATTTGTTCTTAATGCAATTTGTGAAAACAACAAAACATTTTAGTTTCATTTAAATGGATGAAACCTAGTGGTTGAATTGTTTCATTTATTTTTTAAGTATCAGCTGTTTCTAAGTTTGTTGAGGGAATTAAAAAGATGAGAAAAAGATTTTCATAATTACACAAGAAATTTTCTCTAAATAATTAACATCACGTTTTTGTAATTTCTTTTCAAGAGTTTGGTTTTTTTTTTTTTTTTTTTTTTTTTTTTTTTTTTTTTTTTTTTTTTTTTTGCTTGCGAGGAAAAAAGTAATTTAATCTTGAAATATCATTGGATTAGGGTAACATGGAATAAAACTTGTTTGTAATATCAGTCAGGGACTTTGTGCATGAAAGGCATGCTTAAACATCTGATTGTAAGAAGACTATACTTGCTCATATTTTATATAATTAATCTTTGTATCTAGACAATGATAAAACAGAGACATAAAGCCTACATGAATAGCTTTAACATATGTTATTAATTTCATGATTTCTGTTTCTTTGTTTTGTTTGTAGTTGGGAAATGAATGAAATGAAGAATGAATAAGTAAATGAATAAAAGAATGAACCAGAAAATGAATTAATGAATAATTAAATAAAATTCTTATATCTTTTATATGAATATGTATTGTGTTTATGCACAGTACAAAATTTTATAGGAAATTCATTGTTACCATTCCTATGACCTTCACTTAACAAACAGAAACAAGAAATTTTTCATTTGAATCTTCCCTTATACAGGAAAGAATATAAAATAGCCTCCAATACTCCATTTTTGGAGTACATATTGGAATGGGAGATTATCAATGAAATATTAAGGCAGATTTTGTGACATTTACATCTGACGTAACAATTTATGATTCTGTTATAGACAGCGTAAGAGAATTTTATCTTTGATGAATTAAGCAATAATTCTTAACTGCAAAATTAGCTGATATTTGATTTCACCTTTATGAAATAAATTTTTGCTAAAATGCTGCAATGAAGACATATGAGTCAACAAGGTCAGTATTTGGTCAACAAATAAGAAAATTACATACGAATATTTTGTGAATATTATTTCCACTTTTTTTTTTTAAAGAGCTAGAGTTCATATCTGACAGATTGGTTTTTTGATTCCACTGCAGCATCTCAGTAAACATTTACCAATAACCTGACCCCAGCCTCATCTTCACATGTCCTCCCAGCTCATCAGCAAGCTTCCTGCAAATTGGTGCTTGTCGACAAAATGGAAATTTCAGAATATTGGAAATGTAATATATTTGACTGGGAATCTCTGATTAGTCCATACATCATATAAAAACTGGTTTACAAATACACTAACACATTGATTTTTCTGATAAGAAGGAAGTGGAATTGCAGAGTGGAATATTGCACTCTCTGAGATGGCCCGAGTCATATTGGGTAATTTTTTAATGGCATCACCTTTCCATTTTGATGTCCTGGCCTCTGCTTCCTATCTGTGTAGATAAGATCTTGATTCTGGCGCCAGTCGCATTTCGAAGATGTTGTATGTAACCACAAATTTCCATACGCATTTATTGTGCACCTTATCTTGATGGTTGTGTAAATTATGAAGCTTACTTCAGGCTTGAGAACATAACTGTCTGGCTTCAGCAATTTGTAGTTTTCAAAAGGAAGTTGTGATTCAGATTAAGAACTTAGCTGTGGTACTTAACTTTTAAAGTGATTAAATTGAACAAATCTACTTGACAAGTCTTGGAATTACTTTCAGATAATTTTTACACAAGCACTCTGTAAGTCAGTGGTAGATTTCTCAACTGAGGCATACAAGATCCGAGGATCTATTCTCTCTGGTTCACTTTCAAACTGTTTTGCCCATTCCAATCAATATTAAATGATAATTTGATAAATTCTGGCTGTAACTTTTCCCACCCTATAGCAATAGAGTCTTAATAGACAAACTGTTTTATACTGTTGATATAAAGCTGCATCAATTATTATATATATATTTCCATATCTTATTACACATATATGTACATTCATTTATTAGATAATAGGTTACAATTATTTAAAAATAATTAGCAAAACACTAACTTGGGCAGACAAAAATTCTGATATTAGCAGAAGATATAAGCTTGATCCATATCTTGTTTAAACATCTATTAAATAGCTGGTTGACAATAACACTTTAATGTTTCATGTGTTAAGTAATTAAATCAGTAAACTGAAATTAAAAAATTAAAAAGTACAGTCTTTCACTTTAGTCAAGAATCTATCCTTAAATCTTTAAATTTGAAAGCCTGACCAAACAAATTTCCTTTTCCTGTACCCACTATTTTATTCAATATCAATAAAATCAAGAAGTTAAATGGTACTTCCTTGAAAGAAAATAAAGATGGTTTCATTAAGTGTTGAATAATCCAAACCACTCTCACAGAGCAACTGCAATCACTCTGATAGCCTGCAATAGCACTGAACAGAGGTGTCTTCATTAAGTATTAAACAATCCAAACATGGTTTTATTGTGGCACTTTGTGATAGTTTGTGGCATGCAGGTATGAGCAGAAATTTGAAAGCAGCAATAATACTAATTGAAAGATCTAATCAAACTAACAGAAGAAAGCTGAGATTCTCTTAGTTAAAGCTGCTGTATTGATTATCACATATTGAGAAGCAGAAAACAAGGACAGAGGAAGTTGATATCTATGATATATCATTCACTCATTCCAGCACCATGCTTTATACTCACTCATGGTGTACATGCTTATAGAATGATTGGTCAATGGATCAATCCTACTCAATGCTCCAGTGAGAATATTTCATGCTAAAGCCTGAACTATGTAACTGGTAGACAGTGATATGTTTTCCTGTTTGTAGAAAAATAATTGACTTGGTGTTAGATAACAGGCTTCAAGTATCTCTGGTCACAAAATCAGTCCTTGTTAAAATCAGTTCAAGTTAGAATATTTTCTGTTCTAGCCAATGCTCTTCAATTTATCCAAGGCTGTAGTGTTTTCCAGCCTGTGGGAAGAAGGTATGACAGGTTCCCTGCTGCAAACTGGTATAAGGCAGCCAAAGGTTTCCTCTCATTTTATCTACATATAAAATTGTACGATTCCAAATAACTTTCAATATTAAAATGTCTTGATGATTTGTTAGACATTCAGTTGTTTATACAACAGATTACTGGACTTCCACTGGAAAGAATTGAACTGAGATCCTCAGTGTGAAAATCCAGTGCTCTACAAATGTGGCATATAACAAATCCACATTATTTATTTCTGATTATTCTGATCTGTATCTATCACCACTATTCAAGTCTTCATTCTTTCATTGATTTTTCATTGATTTTATTCATTCTTTTTCTTATTTCATTCCTTCTTTCATTTTGCTTTTATAATAATCATTCATTCTTTCATCTACTCATTCATTCATTCATTCACTCACTAACTCTGACAGACTGTGTCTTACAGTACACAATGTCGGTATTGGAGAAATGGATGAATGTTTAACACCTGCACAAAAAAAACACATCAGCTATTGGGTATCAAACAAAGTAAAATATAACAAAAAGGTGAATATTTTCTACATAAAAATTAGAAATTAAAATTAGTTAAAACATAGTATAAAGAGTTATATTTAAATTATATTTTGTAAAATTCTGTAACTGTCACAAATATAAAAACAAAGTTCAGGAACTGGACAAAGTCAGCTATAAATTTTCATTTGCCCTGTCTCATACAATTGCACAGCGATATATTCTTTAAAAGCCTCACTGTTTCTGCTGCCAGGCAGATTTTATAAATTTAATGTGACAGGCCTCAGTGTGTCAGGGACTGATATAAATGTGTATTATCCATATTGATTGATGTTCATGTTATACAAGATTGTCTTACAATCATTTGGGGAAAAGGCAATATTGTTTTAATGTTACTAACGTAATAGTAATGTTAGGTAAAACGGCTTTTAATTTTGAAATGGAATTTTTGAATGTGAATGGAATGAGATTATTAAAGTAATGTAATACAGTTATTATACACTATTCCCAGGCCTTTTTTTATTGAATTTTTGTAGTCTGGATCTGTGTTCAGAATTGTGTTTATTGTACAAATATATGCATGTGTGCAAGTGTGTGTATGTGTTTACTCATATAGGTGTGTATGTGTGCAGAGATGCACAAGTGATTCCAAAAAAAAAAAAAAAAAAAAACCAATGCAACAACAATAATTCTTTTTGAATTCTTGAAGTTAACAATACTTTATTGCTGTGAAAAAGAGAAAAAAAAAATGCAGTCTTCCTTTTCAATCCCTATCTGTAGTGGTAACAACAATTATGATAATAATAATAAATTCCAGTCCCTCTTTAATTAGATAAAATAAGATTTTAACATTTCAATAAATCTCTTAACTTGTTATTAATTTTTTTATTTTTTTTTTTACATTTGTATTTGTTAATTTAAAGGAAGAAAGAAGCCATTTTGAAGAGGTCTTGAAGTTAATTGATCTCTCTTTATTTTAATTTTTAATTTTTAATTTTTTTTTAAAGAAAAAGAGAAATTTCTTTCTTTTTAATTTTTGGGTGTGAGACTAAATAAACACGAGCATGCAATGAAGCCATTTTGAGGAGATTTGAAAGTAATTGATAAAAAACAATAACGGCAGGTGTTGTAATTGTGATCTGACACCACATTATAAATTTGATGGATGAAGAACGAGCGACTCCTCCCTGCAACAAAGAAAAATCTTTGGAAATCGCGGCTCCTAACTTGATTGGACAAAGCATGCATGCACATCCTTTTAGCTGAAAATAAAGTCAGTCACGCCAAAACTTTATTTTGCCAAATGACAAGACGCAACCTGCACGTTTTGTTAGTCGCAATTTCAATTGTAATTAAATCTCGTTATCCTCTCTGGATTAACATCACATGGATGGATGGACGGAACTTAATAACAACTCGTTTTATTAGGTGGCATGCGATGATTCACGTTCATGGGCATGTTCCGAAGTGCTGAAATATTCATTTCGAAAGTGCAGTTTCGAGAAACAAACATATGCCGATTATTATGAATGGTCGGAGAGAGCCCGGGAAATCCCACTAACACACTAAGAGCGGCCCCCGGAAACACGACGGCTGGTCTCAGACAATAGTTTTTTTATTTTGATTATTTGAAGGTGATAAATGGGAGAAGGTTTAGGTTGATAACAGGAGCCCATGACTCGTGGATTGTGTGACGACCTACTTGTGGTGACGAGTGAAGAAAGATTTCTCTAACTAAAGATGTCTTCATTAGCCAGTTTAGTCCCCACTTTTCGTTCTTGAGACACTTCTCTAGCACAGATTTCTGACAGTTTGTCTGTCATTCCGTCAGCTAACACAGAAGATGAATGACACTTCTGTACAATGAATTTATAACAGCAGATGTAATTAGATTAGTAACAAAAATAGAAAATGATGTAGAAACAGCGTATAAAAATACATTATTGTCTTTTGGTTTATTGTTGATGTTTGTCAAATTATTATCATCATCATCATCATAATTACTGTCATTATCATTATCATCATCATTATTATCAGTTTTTAACAGTCACAGATAAATTCATCTGTATGGTTAGTTGCTTTTTATCATCATTATCATCATCATCATCACATTATTATTATTGTTGTTGTTGAAAAAACAATGATGTACACAAAGTACACAATCATCATTACTATATTTCTATATTGTCATTAACATCATTATTGTTATTACAATTTCATCTTCTCAAATGCAGCAGTCTGGCTTTCATTATTTGTTTCTGTTGACACACAGTAAAACAGTATTCAACCTTTTCATGACTCACATTAAACACCTCCCTCTCTAACCCTGTCTTAACTCTAACTGTTTAACTGAGACAAATCAATGTATGATTTGAAACAAAACTCACAGCTGAGGTTAATATTATCACACCATTTTTTCAACACACAGGGTTTTTTTTTTCTTTAAAGATTATTGTTTTTAAGCAGTTTGACAATGGGAAGGATTTTATTTCTCATGAACGTTAATGAGGTCAGATAAAATTAATATAAAATCTCAATAAATTTCAGTCCTTTTTTCACAAAAGATCAAATCCAGGCAGAGTAAATTTTGATTTAAAACATTCTTTTCAATCCCGGAACACCGAATGTTAAATCTGGAAAATTAATGACAAAATGATTGCACAGAATCGCCATCACACTCTGAAATGTGTTCCTCTTAATGGTGTTTGGCTGAAAGACACACAGTGCAATTGTGTCCCCTGGACGAGCTCTTTGCCATTAAAAGTTGCATAAAGTCGAAAATCAACTGTCAAAAAGTTTAATAAAGAACCATGCCTCCTGGCTAACATTATGCTGCCTGATTAATCTGTTTTCTTGTTACTGTCCCGCCATATTCTTTTGGCTAATTAGCAACACCGTGGTGCATCTGGTTCAAATGGCCGTAGCAACAATGGAAATAATCAGGCACATTTCTAATCCTGTTAGCTTCACAAATATTTTTGAGATTATTTTTAAAGATTATTTTCTTAATTCCTGCACATTCACACCATTGATAGGCAAGCGAAAATGATTGACACAGATATCTTTTTTTTTTTTTTTTTTTTTTCTTTCCCCTTTGGCTGAAATTATTGACGATTTATTTCTGTCAAAATTATCATTTTGTTTTTATATTTTTAATCTAAATGATAAACATAGTGAATGGATATGGATCAAGTAACAGCTCAGTTGATGGAGCACTGACATGAAAAGTTGTCTTTTGGAATATTTTCCCATTCCAATCACTTCAAGGTATATTGAGTTTTATATCTATTATACTGACTATTGGAATCAGAAATTAAAAATCCTTTCTTGTTAATCAAGAAGACTAACCTCTGGTTATTATCAGAATTTTCTATAATCTGTAATGCCACAAGACTAAACATGGCTGAATTTAGTAGGAGGAGGGCAAATAGTATGTGTATATCCTATCTGTATAATAAAAGATTTTTTTTTTTTTTTTTTATCAAATGTTTGTATATTTAAAAATGGTTATCATGTATTATGCAAAGTATTATTTTAGAAGAAAGTTAAAAAAAAAAAAGAAATATACTGTAATGCATATAAAACAAAGTTTATGAAAAGTATTGTTATGTGTTTAAGAAAGTTTGTATGAAATGTTTATTGCAGGAATGAAAATTGAAGCAAATTCACTTTGATTTTAACACTAGCTATTTATGTAATTAAAATATAAAATTATGATAACACTGACTAAAATTTTCTGAACTTAAAGATACTATATTACAATATTTCTGTATTATTGTGATAATCACTGATCATGTCCTTGGATTACTGAGATAATTATAGACTACTCTGATGATCTCGGTTACAGAAATACAAATTACTTTTATAAACTGGAGAAACGTGATAACTGTAGGGACTATGAGCTTAAATAAATTGCCTTATATCATTACATCCCTTGTTCTGAACTTTTTTTTTTTTTTTTTATTTTTCATTTTACTCTGTTTCTAGGTCCAGTGAAAAACCAATCTACATTAAGTTTAGTTTTAATGATTCAGATTTGGGCCTGAAATTCTGATCAGTTTCAGTACATAAAATATGTATAAGACCAAAATTCACTGATTGATGTGTCATGGACATTTTGTTTTATGGGATACCATGGTGATTAGAAATTAACATTCAAGAGATTCAGACATGTTAATTTAGTTTTCTTTTCTTTTCTTTCTTTTCTTTTTTTTTTTTTTTTTTTTTTTTTTTTTTTTTTTTTTTTTTTTCAACAACAAAAATGCAAAAGTAACGTCCAAAACATTTCTTTGCATCTAAATGGAAAATTTCCCCCCAGTTATTTAGTGGAAAGATTGTGAGAAGATGACATCTGGTTTCTGATTCATAAAACACAAAATGAAGTAGAGATGAGTTTATAAACTTGTATCTGATCACTGGCCCATTAGAGTCAGAAATAACATTAAAAAACAATCAGTCATCAAAACACTGAGAACACTGGCAGAACGGGAAAAAATGAGTTGTAAAACTGAAACAATGCATGAATAATGTGATTTTGAAAAGATGGTTTGATGTCAGAACACTGGTTTTTTGATTGATATCGTTTATCAAAATGTGCAGAGTAATTTTATTAATGTTCTGTACAGTGTAATCAATCATTTTGTTGTTAATGTCCAAAAAAAATTAAAAAATCAAAACTCTGATAGAGATAGCTAATTAAGTTATACAACAATAAAATCTCCATTTTGCTTTTCCTGAATCGATTCATGAGACAAAACAAATGAATCAAATTTGACTTCTGTTCTGAAATCTGTTTTTCATAGTTGTCTAAACTATGCAGTATTAGAGGTTAATATGTAAAAGATGAAATAAATCTACAGACTTCATTCTGTTTTGATAACAGCTAATTATTTTCAGTAATGCAATGATAATTTCGTCTGTATTAACTTAGTTATTAATTAAAACAGGTTTAAGCTGTTTTGTGTCAGTGTAAGTATGACTGGGTATTTTTAATGAGTGAATATCTTGTAGTATTCCATTCTTGTAAAACAACGTGTTTTAATCACATATGGTTTAATAACTGACACATTTCAGAAATGACTAGTTAGAGGCATACATACATACATACATACATACATATATACATGTATGCATACATACGTACATACATACATTCATACATGCATACATACATACATACATACATATACATACAAACACACACAACAAAATAAGCTTAATTGCACATGAGCAGAAACAGTAAATATCACTTGAGTACATTGGCTGTTATTACCAGGCTTCATTACAGAATGTTGAGCTGTATAATATTTCCATGTTAGGGAACAAGGTCATATCTTCAATATCAAATTTATAATGTTTTATTACACACTATCCTGGGATGGACTTTTCATGAGCATCACTCCATGTAACAGGCTAGACTTTTTGATGTACTTGACTACATGTAACAGGCTATACTTTTTGATGTACTTGGCTACATGTAACAGGCTAGACTTTTTGATGTACTTGGCTACATGTAACAGGCTAGACTTTTTGATATACTTGGCTACATGTAACAGGCTAGACTTTTTGATATACTTGGCTACATGTAACAGGCTATACTTTTTGATGTACTTGGCAACATGTAACAAGCTGTACTTTTTGATGTACTTGGCTACATGTAACAGGCAAGACTTTTTGATGTACCTGACTACATGTAACAGGCTATACTTTTTGATGTACTTGGCTACATGTAACAGGCTAGACTTTTTGATGTACTTTGCTATGTGTATTGAATTCTACATCCTTCCTCACTGGCTTAACACCAAGAGAGGTTTGATATTTCTTGTACTTAACTACATGTGCTGACTGAAACCTGACAAGTGTGGCTTGCTTGACTTCCATGTGTATTTAACTCCACATAACAGACGTGTATCCTTACAGTTTCAAACAACAAAACTACAAGAGATTGATTAGTTTATTTCTGTTTGACAATATCCTTAACTTTAAAATATTTCATTACTTATTAATTGTAAATAACAACTTTTTGGACCAAAAAAATACTGCACGCCATTTTGTTTTATTTCCAATTTTAATCGATAATGATTTATTTATAAAACAAAAATGAAAACAAATTTTTTTCATTGATTTTGTAAAGTTTGTATAAATTGAAATCTAAATGTGCTTAGTTTTTTATCTTTTTTTTTTTTAAATTCTTTTTTTTCAAATCAAAATTTATTTTAAAAAAACCTGATTCAAATGAAAATTATACCATCATTTCAACAATTTATTTGTTTTCTTTTCTACCTCATTTTATATATCTTTTTTTTTTCTTTCCTCACCATTTCATTAATTTTTTTTTTTTTTCTATTTTTTTTTTTTTTTAAATTGTGTCAGCCATGATCTTGTGGAAATATTATTTTTGCTGTCCCTGTGGAATATGAACATATCAATCTTCTCCAGTTTGATATGAAGGGTTCAAATCATGTTAACCATTTTCATTGTCACCTAATTGCAGAATGCAGTCCATGTTTACACAGAAGAAATCTTTTATGAGATATTTTGTTATTTATTTTACTTTTTATTTCATTTCAATATTCTGTCTTATTTCCCCAAAGGTTCATGCCATGGGGTGTGTTACTGCATCTAAATGACATTTGCTCTGGGATTATGCATTTTGAGGTGGTTTTTTATTTTCAGATATTTAAATTATTGTTGTTGTTATTATTTTATTATTACTGTTTTATTTATTTATTTAATTGCTTATTTAATATTATTTATTTATTTATTTATTTAATTCTGGACAGTGACAGTCAATATTCAAATCACGTGAAATGCAACTCAATAACCGTACATGTCAGTGAGAAAATTTTAAAATTATTTCTCTTTGAAATTCTACTTTTTACCTGCAATTTTCCTTTTTATTATCACCTGCAGTGACACATACAGGTAAACACTGATCAAATCTGTTCAAGTATATTTTAACAACACCTGCACTTAGAACCTTTTTTATTCTCTCTTTCTGTGTGGTCAGATTCTTCACGACTGATTTCGTGGTTGGATTGCATTGTCATGGTTGATTTAACAGCTTTTTCCAGGTGAATCCTTTCAGACAAAGGTTGTCATGCTTCATTAGACCGTAGACAAACATGTCTTTTTCACAATGACATCAGTCAAAGTTAATTCTTGGGAAAATATTTTTATTTTTAATTTTTTTAATTTTCTACTGACAAAAGGACATTCAGCTGAAAATTTACCTTTTGACAAGAAATTGTTTGATAATGATAGCATTTAAGTTGTAGTTTCTAAATTCTTGAAGTTGTAGGAAAATAATAATAAGCTTTATACTTTTATTGTTAATAATCACAGATTCATTATTACTACAGGTTCCATGCTGTTATTATGTATTATATAATTACTACTACTACTACTATGACTACTATTACCACTGCTACTACTAGTGTTAGTTTTATATTTGTTATTATTATTGTAATTGTTGTTGTTGTTGTTGTTATATTCTTTGTTATATATACAATCATCCCTTGGCTGGTATGATAATAACTTGTTTTCTTAATGGACAAGTATTATAAAAACTCTCTTGATACTACTCTTTGGTATGAATAAATTCTAGGTTTTCTTTCCTTCATTTATTAGTAATAGTAGTGGCAGTAGTGGTAGTAGAAATAGTTGTAGCGGTTGAAACAATAGTACTGTAGTAATAGTAGTTGTAATAAAAGTAGTAGCTGTAGTAGGAATGGTACTGATAATAGTAATATTGGTTGTAGCAATAGTAGTGGTTGTAGTTGTTGTGATTGTTGTATTTGTGATAGTAGTAGCAATAGTAGTGGTTGTAGTTGTGATTGTTGTATTTGTGATAGTAGTAGCAATAGTATTGTTGTGATAGTAATATTAGTAAAAATGATATTGTTGGTAGCTGAAGAGTAGAAACAATAGCTCTAGTAGTAGTAAAACATTGTAATACTGTAAGAAGTAGTTTTAGTAACCTGAAGTAGTAGTAAAGGCAGTAGTCAGTAGTAATTGTATCTGTTTAGTAACAAAAACATGCTTTGCTTTACAGATAAACGCATTTAATAAATCAACACTGATTAGAATAGAAAAAACAGTGAGTACATCAAATGCACACCCCAGGGAAATACTTCTGAGCTATAGCCATCTCCAGTAACATGTTAGAATTAAAGTTAAGTAATTATGAATAACAAAGTAAATATTGATATTTGAAACAGTGTGTTTTGTACTAATCTGAAACTGTACCAGTTATTACTGAGGTAAGGCAGTACTGATGTATTGATACATTGTAGTTACTTATTGATACAATGTAATTACTTAAACTTCATCGCATAATTATGAATAATTGAACAGGTTTAATAAAGCCAAAAACAAAATCATTACAATGTATATTGTATACTCTATGGTTTACTTGTATATTAGTGTGTGTGTGTGTGTGTGTGTGTGTGTGTGTGTGTCTTAAAATTGTATGTCCATCTTGCAAGAAGCAAATGGCTTTAATTATTAAACTTTAAAAATTCAAAATAAATAAATAAATAAAGCCAAGGAGAAACACTGCTAATAAATAAAGGTTATAAAAGCTAAAATAATTATTTGCAATTCAAAAATAAATAAACAAATAAAAATTAAATTTAAATTCGGGATTAAATAAATAGGTAAAAACATTTTTTACAGATCTAAAAAAGATAAAAATGAATTTTTGCAATTGAAATATAATTTTATATAAAAAAAATATTTTAAAAAAAAACAAAAAAAAACTAAATATGTTTCAAAATTAATAAATAAAAGTGCAGTAACAATAGTAATTTAATTTATTGCACAGTGTGTGTCACACCATCTCATGCATGCACAAAGCTTATTAAAATTTTAACACAAAAAAGAGATTTAAAAATGCTGCCTAACAAAAATTTGTTAAAAGGGCAAAGACAATACAAAGACAATACAAAGACAATGAACACACATGACGTGCATGAGAATTAATTTACTGAAAAATGTCAGACAACGGCAGGCAATGTTATCTGCTTAGGATGACGATGATAGAGCAATGATGTAGCTTGTAAAAATTAAAATTAAAAGATGTTACTGAACAGTCTGAAAAAGTGATGACCTTAATATTTAATGTTTTGTTTTTGTAATAGTAACTTTCTTCTTCTTCATTTTTTAATGTTCAGTCTTAAAAATTTATTTTTATTGTTTTCTTTATTTCTTTATTATTATTATTATTATTATTATTATTATATATATAATATATATATATATATATATAATGTTGTTTTTTTTGGAAACAAAAATATATAAATAATTAATGAATAAAACTGTAAAATAATGCATTAAAATAAAAATATAAAAAAAGAACTAAATTATATAACAGCCAAAACATAACTGTTTTAATTATATTATTGAAAGAATAAATATATAACAAAATTGTTCTTCATTAAAGAAAATAATCAGGTGATATGGCATTATAAAGATATCAATTTTCTTCTGATGTTATAAATAAGTCCTAAATGATTATATATTTATTGTCTTGTAACTATATCCTAAGTAGACCGCCACATTATTATGATATTTTTAGAATACTGATACTTTTCTCAAAATTGTCTCTCCCTGTAACAAATGAACTATTCAGAATGAGCCTATTGATTACTTTGCTGTTTTTAAACTGTACATGACTGAATGCTTCAGTAAGACAAACATAGTGTAGCTTCTCAAGAGTTATCAGTAGTCCAGTGGTTAGAGTGCAGGGTATACTGTGTAAATCATGGGATCAGGTCTCTTCAGTATACAGTTTCCCATCCAACCATTTTAAAAAATAATTTTTATTAAAGTTTTGAAATTCTGTTATAATATAGATTCAGTTCCAATATTTTAAAGACATTAATTATAAATTTCACTTAAAAACTTTATTATTTTTAATTGTCCATAATTACAAATCAACAAATGTCAAAAAATGAGTTCTGTTGTTTACTAGAAATTTCTTCTGTTTTGAAGTGCATAAACACACAAACTGATTTTAAATGCACAAAGATTTAACAAATGTATGCACATGCATGAACATTCATTTTGGTTATTTCAATGATATTAAAATCGTCTTGCCTGAAGTTGTAAATTAAAAAAAAAAAAAAAAAAGATTTTTATTACAAAATAAATTTATTTTAATGTTGGAGGTGGTCGTCATTGTAATAATTAATATGTAAATATGTACAGACGAAATTTCTAATTGTTTGGTTAACTCCTCTGCATAAAATTACTGGTGTAGAACAGGACATGATAACACATACAAAAGCAGAGAGAGGAGTAAACATACACACAGACCTTATTATATATATATGAAGTTAAGAGATGTCATGATGAAGAGAGAGAGAGAGAGATTACAAGGATAGAGCTATAATGATTAAAGAATTTATTCACTGAAATAATATTTTGAGAGTCTGTGTGTATATGAGTGTGTGTGTCTGTGTGTGTATGAGTGTGTGTGTCTGTGTGTGTATGAGTGTCTGTGTGTGTATGTTTGTGTGTGTGTGTGTTAGTGTGTGTGCTTAGTAAGGTAAGACAGTCTCACTGGTGTAGAAATGTGGAAGTAATTTATGTCACAGAGAAATAACACTGAGTACATGCATAATGGAAATAACCAACCATGTCCAGACTATGGTGATAGATTACATAACAACAATTAGGCAAGTGAGAAATACACTGGGTGATCTATGGCCATCCTTCACCACATGGCATCTGCCCTTGGTAGTCTGTCACCCATCCCTGTTATCACTCCCTGGGGTACCATCAGCTTCTTGACAGATGCTTCTATGCAGGCAAGAGATAACTAGCCACATTTCTTACAGAATTAGTCAGATGTTAATATACTTAGCAAGTATGTAATAACGTGGTTATCTCACAGTGCAGTAAGGTTACATAAAACTTGAAATATTGTCAGTTTATGATGCAGTACATGGTATATCCTGGGAATCCTTAAAATAACCAACTATTCAAATGATTTTGTTCATTTCTATGTCAGTTTGTTCAGTGTTGTACATTAGAAAACAAAACTAAACAAAACAAGAAAACAGTAAAAAATCAACAACAAAAAATCAAACAAACAAACCCAACAAGAGTATAAGGTAAAGAAGATAAGTAGAGAAATAAATTAATTTTCATTTTCATTCTAGGATACTGAGACTCAAGGAATAACTTCTGTATTTATTTTCTATTTCATTATATAATAGTTGTCTTTTCTTTAGTTTTTTTGTTTTTGTTTTTGTTAACTTTATTTAATACCTCAACATTACATAAATTAATATTTTTTCAGAAAGTATAATGAGGTATCATATATGTTAAGATCTGAATTTTTTTTTAAAAACTTGTACTGAAACAGTTAATTATGATATAAATAATGTTGGAGTACTTTCAACCTTTGCTATTTTTTATATTTTTTTTTTCTTTCTTCTTTTAATTTTTTTATAATTAGTGTCTCAGACATTTGCCTGAATATCTGCATTTTTACAAAATCTTCAGATATTTTGGGCCATGGGGAGAGGTATTTGTTTCCTCTTTAGAACTGAATCTGTGACAATTCAAGCATTTGGATGTGATTAAACGCAGATCCTGGTTTGCATGACTGATGTCTTTAACTGCGTAATGGTTTTCACAGCACAACATGCTACTGTTACACAAAATACCATTGTTTTCTGTCTGCTGTAAGACTGTGAACATATCAAATGGATGTGAAGAGATACAACGTATACAGAGTGAAAGAAAAATACAGAGAAAGATAGAGAAAAAAAGAGAGAGAAATGGAGGGAAGAATGGAGAGAAAGCTAGAAATGAATAAAGATATAATATGATTTTTGCTATATTAAAGTAATAGTTTGGCATATCAGTTTTATATTAAAATAATGTGTTTAAATCAAGCAGATTTAACATAGTGTCTGTTGTTGTTTACATTTAATTTCTCACTCACACATACATACATGTAGAAAAACACAAACCTTTGACATACACACCTCTGTGTCTAGTGTGTGTCTACCTACACTAGTCACCCTTGTCACACTCATCACCCACCCCCCACTCAACCCCCACACAAACACACACACGCATACACCCACATAGATATGTTCTGAAAACAGAGCATCATCATATTTGAGATTAATTGAAATCACAAATTAAATTATTAATTCATCAGAATTTCCATGCTAATAATAAAACTCCCATTGGTTATTCCATAAGTAATTACTTCAGCTGATGGCTTATGTCAAATGGAGACAGCCAGACATATTTATTAAATAGAGACTTTCTCCAGTATATATTTGATGTATTGGATTCTGTTTCTCTAACATACAGATCAGTAATTACCATCATCTCTTTGGCATTTTAAAAACTCATCTAGGTTTATAATGTACATTTCTTTCGACATTGTTCCTTAATGGCTGACTGTCTTGTGTATTGTCAAAAACACATCTAGAACAGAGAAAAGTGTTTATTAATTTCACTTTTCACTGTATCCTTTGTATCAGTCTTTCTATACCAACTGATTAAAAATACTAATTATCATTTCTACAGGATCATCTATTTTTAGTAGTTCTAGAATGTTATAGGCTTTTTTAATATTATTTTTAATACTCTGTTTTGTATTTTGAAAATGACAACATTTTTTTGAGTAATATATAAATATTATTTCAGAATGAACCAACACACATTAATTACCTATTGATTTTCCTACTGTTGTTATAAGAGTATACTGTGGGGTTTTATGTGTATACATATATATATATATACATGTGTGTGTATTTGTACATTTCTTTTTTCTGTTGTTTTAAAACATGGATTACATTTCTTCAGTACATACATATTTTAATCTATAACAATATTAAACAATTATAATAACTCTGAAATTGTCTGTGCTGCAGTTTTTATTATCAGAATTCATTTTATGTGCATTTTTCCTATTAAATATATTTCATTCTGATCATATATATCAATTCTCTGTATCTGTTTTTGTTTTGTTTTTTATATATTCTTTTGGTTTATAACTTTACATATATATATATTTTAAATATTTATTTCATAATATATAAACAATTTTCTGCACACATATTATGACTGTATTATTAATCTCTCTATTCAACAATTATGCACCTGAGTGTACATATATTTTCAAGCAACTTTTTCTATTCTTCTTAACTGGGGATAGATATTTTTTTACCCTCTTCTTCTTATTCCATATTTCCACTGTCAAAAGAAAACAGCCTGCACTGATGAACAGAAGTGAATTCCAGAAGCAGTGCTGTAGTAATAATTGTTGCTTTCTCATTCTGGGCATGTTTTGACTCAAGCGTAACCCATGGCTTCATTTGGTTTGATTATGCACCCCTTTGGTCTCAAGTGGCTGGCCAAGCAGAAGAATGTGAACTGACAGTTGCTGCTTATTGGAATTTGATTCTTGAGTGCTTGCTTGAATGCGTAAGTAGTGATCTGTAAATACCCAGTTCATGCTACCTGAGAAAGGACTCTGAGGAATTTGGTGTCTGTGTGGTAATGTTAAGAAAAGCAGATTTACTTCATCATATCTCTGTTATACAAGATGACATCTAGAAACTATCGATGACAAAATCTCATCAGGTATTGTTCAAAATTCATCTATTCATTCCCATAGACAGGAAAGAACTACCTCGGCACACTGGTTAGAATGGGATATAGCTCACTGGTCACCCACCATAGGGAGGATTGATGCTTTCAAAGCTTAGGAAATGATGAGCTTTGAAATCTGATTATGTAGTTTAAGTAAATACAAATAATAAGTTAATAAAATGAAATAAATTATAAGGCACACAAAAAGACCACAATTTTATAAATTACACATTTTAATTATTAACGTGCACCACAATGGACATTAATTATGATAATACATAATTATCACCATTATTGTCTGAATCGTGTTTACCCTGAAGCCATTGATTCTCTGACATACTGGCTTCGGAGTGTTAATGGTTTTCCACTGTATTTCTATATTTGTTCCCTAACGATTTTGTTGCTAAGGTAATTAATATGGGACCTGTCAGTGTTTCCGTCTCAGAGGGCTTTGTGTGTTTGATGGATTAATTTGAATTAATGAACAGGTCATTATATACAAGATAAATATTTAACACCAAGGACAAAGTTGGTAGATGTAATTGTTTGACATGTCAACACGGTTGGTTTGAAACTAAAATAATTTTTAGTTATGACAAAGAGAGACAGACAGACACAGAGATGGATAGACAGACAGGCAGACATAGGGATGGATAGACAGACAGGCAGACATAGAGATGGATAGACACACAGAGACATAATATATGGAGTGAGAGAGAAAGAGAGAAAAGAAAACATCACAAAAGTGATAACAGGAGAGAGAGTGAGAAAGAGTCCAGGAATAATGCATCTACAAAGCAAATTAAAAATGACTAACTGTGTATATTACAAACCACAGTAATGTGACTTTATTTCAAACAGGCATCTGTTTAGTTATGTATTCGACTCTTACAAATGGTTTTGTATTAAATGCTCAAATATAAAATACAGTCCATTGTTAAATCAAACAAACTCATTTAATACATTTTATTTTGATTAATATTTTTTTCACCTTCATGTAAACCTCAAAGAAACTTCCATTCAAAAACAAGCATCCTGTAACATCTGACATCACATTTCATTAGTGGATTGTGGCCATTTTAAATGAGCTTCATTCCACTGTGGGATATAACGTACACATCTCTGAGAGCTTCTCTTTGTGTGTTTGATGGATTAATCTGAATTAATGAACTGGCCATTATGCATATAGCATAAAATATTTAACAGCAAAACAAAACAAAAGTCAATAAACTAATTGTGTAATTGGTTGCCATGTAATATCAAAATTAAAAAGAAATCCAGAGAGGGTCAGAGGGAGAAAAATGGAAGATATTTGGATGAGATATAAAATACTACTACTACTACTACTACTACTACTAATAATTTTAATAATAATTTTAATAATAATAATAATAACAACAACAATAAAATTTACATGATTTTATTTGGGGTTGTTTTTTTTTTTTTTCTCTTTATCTAAACTTTTTTATTTTTTTGTATGCTGCTGAAGCCATCCTTCCATAATCATACACTTCTGTGTTTTTCACAATCACAAACGGCTTTCTTTCATTTAAAATTTTTTGGAATTTAAGATAATTATACCCATGAAATGCAGGTTTTGTTGAAGAAGGTACTTTGAATATAAATTTAATCATCTCCACAAAAGGTACACATATTTCACTGATTCACACTCATGCAAAAGGCATGATTTAACAGTGGAATAGTTTGAACATGTAGTCAGTCTCTTTTAATCCCAGCACTGACCTTGAACTGGTTTCAAAGCACTTGACACTGGCTGAACATTGTAATGTTTACAGCATGTGTGATTACACAAAGAGTTATATCACAGTTTTTGTCTTGAAGCTGGGTGGACAATAAATTCCTGTATAACACACAGAGCTGTGATGTATTAACTACATGTTGATGAGCTGATTGTTTTCCACTGTCCACTGTAAAATGGCAACATAAGAACTGTTGACAAGAGCTCCAATGGGTCTCTTGCCCACTACTTATGTAACCATGGATGCCAGCTGGTGTCCACTTGTCCGTTCAATAACCTGCCAAGTTCTGAGTGCTGATACTACAGTATCAAGTGTATCTGTTATTACATAAACTAGTGATAACCTCATTAGAGTTCCCAGAGTCCAGTGTTTGTCCATAGATTACACCAGCTGCTGGGTTTTTTCTCATTGTACAGTGGTCAGGGGTCAAGGGTTATTTGTACTTAACATTCAATATTTGCTATTGTCCAGTGGTCAGTTGTATATAATATTCAGTATTTCTCATTGTCCAATGGTCAGTATGTATGTTATATTCAATCTCTTTGATTGTCTAGTGGTCAGAGGTATATAACATTCTATGTTTTTGATTGTGCTGTAGCCAGATAAAGTACTGTATTCAGTGTTTGGTAGTCCAGTGATCTGTCCTGAGTGATAATGTTTCAGACTGTCCAGTGTTTGTAGGTAATGTTCAGGTTTTTACTTTAAGAGAACTGTTCGAGCATGCCTGACGTGGGTACAGTACAGCCTTGCTATCAGACTACAATGAAAAGGTAGTTTTGATTAATACAGAAATGCAATATTCACCAGCAATAGATCAGAAAATTGTTCAAGCATGCCTAGCAGTGTCAGGAATTCAGCAGGGAGTTAACATGTAATTCTAATACTCTATTGAGACATGATGATTAATGCATATTATGTAGTATTATGGGGCTGTAGTATTAATGCATTATCAGCATTAAGTGATTCAAAATGCTGTTAAACACTGGGGCATGCTCTTGGGATTTCTTGGGATTTTTTAGGTGTTTTTTTAAAGTTCTGCTGCCAACAGGTAACAGATATTTTACTTCCTTTTTGATAAATTATGATTAATACATGATGCAATGGGCATTTATTTTATTTTATTTAGGTGTTTTTTGGTTTTTTTTAATTAATATATTTTTTTTTTTTTTATTTAGGTTTTCTTTTATTATTAATGTTTTTTTTTTTTTATTTAATTTTTTTATTATATTAATTATTATTATTATTATTATTATCATTATTATTATTATTTTTGTTTTGTTTTGTTTTGTTTTTTTTGTTTGAGGGGGTGGAAGGGCTTTGTCAAAACTTATAATATTTTTTATTTTCCCTCAGAAATAATCTTTCTCCGATTTCAAAAACAACTTCCAGTTAATTAACGATTTTCGTTTGTTGGTATTCTCAAAGTATCAAGTTTAGAGTATTAGCTGAAAATTAATATCCACTATCGTGACTACATACCCAAACGGTTTCCATGTAGAAAATAAATTAAGAAGTGCTATCGATCTGGCATAGAAAGGTTTCCTTCTGTCCTTGTATCAATATACTAACAACTACATTTGAACTGTTTGAATCTCATCTTAATGTCAGTATCAAGTGTACTTCAAATAGCCATGTGCTGTTATAGTAATTCCTTTCTGTGATATTTATTTATACGGCCGGTCACTGATCAATAGCAAGTGAAGGCCGCCACCTACTGGAGCGTGCTTCAAACTGTCATGCGAGACCCTTCCTGTTGATTACGTGAGCCGACATGACAGCCTGGCGTCTACGAGAATGAGGTGTAATAATAAGGTATCGCCCGTTATCCGTAATCATTCATACGGACGCACTTTGTTTTTAATAAGAAGTCAGAATCGTGCGCTCTTACTTCATTATTGTTATGACATTTGACATTATTTCCAGACTCGTTTCTCATTACGTTTTTCCACACTAGGTGGGAAATAAGAGAATTGCTCCTACAATGACACTGCCAATTATTTATATATAAGCAATGTAATGATATAATAATAATAATAATAACAACAACAACAACAACAACAACAACAACAACAACAACAACAACAACAACAACAACAATAATAATATATAAAAGAATAGTAAGTCATTTTGGTAAACGTTATTTTGTAACTTGTGGGTCAAGTTCATGATTCAGAGAGTAAAGTTCAATGTCATATTTTAGATCACAAGGTCACGATTCAGTAGCCAAGAAAAGGGAATAATATAGATCAAAAGTTTAAATATTTTCAGGATAACGTTTTCAAATGATTTGTTTCTCCATGTTTATTTGGGATAGCACATACCTTGGATATTTATGTTTCAAAATGTTTCATATTAATAAATAAAGCTTGTTAAATAGTTTCAAACATTATTTCGTAAGCTGCATGAAAGTTAACATGCTGAAGCAAGATCCATGTTATCCAACAATTGAAATTTTACAGTTCTACTAGCTGATTTAAAAAAATAAAATAAAAAAATAAAAAACCCAGAGAAACTGAACAGAATATTAACATTTACTGTAACACAACATTACTACACTCTGACCATTAAACCTACACACATACTGGAGTGATCAGAGCAAAGTCCTGTGAACTGTAAATCCGTCTGTATCGGCTGCTGTCCACTCAAACCAGGCTCACAACTCTAACGAAGAGGCTAAGTCAATCATACCTGTACAGTGAGTTTGAGTGACAGGTCAATCAGCTCACTCTCCTCATCACATCAATTACACATCTTTATGACAGTGTCTACTCGAGGATGAATCTAATTCATTCTCATCTATGCCCAAGGCCAAGTTAAAAAAAATATATATCTGTTTATATGTTAGTTTGATTTTCAACTTGTAATTTTTTTTATTTATTTTTTTCAATCACTGATTACTAAAAATGATGAGATTACTATGGCAATTTCCTGATTTTGCTAAAACGGGCATTAACAATTGGTAGGCAGCAGTGTGTTCGTGGTACCAATATGGCTGACATTTCCTGTCTGCCAAGCAATCATTGCACTGAGCATGGAAAATTGCAATCATTTTACTGGATGTAAATGTAAAATGTTCATGGATTTGTTTTGATAACAAGGATTACCTTTTGTGCAGAGAGTGGGCAATTTTCACCACACGTTCACTTGTTTTTGCATTTATGGACACGATTGCTGTATTGATGTGCAGTGGTTAAAAAAACAACAACATGAATTTTGTGTTTCCTTACTTCAGACCGGTTGACAAAACTGATTTTGTAATTATAATAACTAAGATTAAAGATTTCTGATAACTGACGTTTTCTATTTCGTGTTTCTTTCGGTGTTCTTATACAAACACTCTCTGGCATTGCATGCTACAGTTAATGGAAGTAAAGAAAATAACTTGCTTGTGTTTTTTTTAATTGTTGATGTTTTTACTTTCTGTCTTTCTGACTGACACAAACATTTGGTTAAGATTAAGCAAGTTAAAGAAGAGTAAAAATCAAAGTTGACACTCAAGATTGTTACAGATATCGTTTGCTTTTACTGTGGCAGATCTTTTTTACCTTCCTTTTTTTAAAAAGTAAATGCAAATAAGACAAAGTAGTAATGTAAAAATATTTATATTTTTATTATTTTTCCAATGTATAATATTAAATGGTGGTTAGTTAAAAGAATCCTGCTCTCTCTCTCTCTCTCTCTCTCTCTCTCTCTCTCTCTCTCTCTCTCTCTCTCTCTCTCTCTCTCTCTCTCTCTCTCTCTCTCTCTCTCTCTCTCTCTCTCTCTCTCTCTCTCTCTCTCTCATGTTATAATGATTACCCATAAACCTTAAAAATCTAATTCCATCACACTCTACATTTAAAAATCAAAATTTTATTCACATACTATCAGCAGAACATCTTCAGCATTTTATTGCATGTTCAGGAAATTAGTCTATTGAATTTTCAGACCCATTAGCTCAATTTAGTTTTGTTCATTTGTTTGAAAATATTGAGTACTTTATCTTTGTTCAGAAATTGTTCTTATCAGGTGAATCTGCCCCAAATAATTCAATAATCACTGAAATACTTTTTTCTTTTTCTGCTGCACTAACAATGCAGACATTCTCTTCCTGTAATTCAAAGTGTGGATAAAAAAGTTTGATTTTATTATAGATAATAAAAAATGAATATACATATTGATCAATTTATTTACATTTTATTTTTGTTCTGTGTTTTAGAATAACCCCCCCCCAGGAAAACATTATTATGTTATATTATTATATGATTGCTTGATGTCTGGGATGGAAAATATATGTATATTCATCAGCTTTATGCTTGTAAAAAAAAAACTTGCATATTTATATTAATAAAATAATGCACATGTACATACAGATTTGCATTCAGAAATAAAAACATGCATACATATACACTGACAAAGAAAATAAAAATATTTTCTTCATTTGAATTCTTATGAATTACTTTTAAAGCAAATCAAAATCTTTAACCTTTGAAGTCAAGCTACCATGGCCAGCTGTTAAGCTTTGACCTTAAGATGGGTAGATAATGGGATCAAATCTTTGTTCTGACTCCAGATATCTCTGCCTGATATTCTAAAATGCTAATTGACCAAGAAAAACATGCTTGAACTTTTAGAATAAATATATTTAAAATGATTAAGTAATAATATTTTAAATTGGTTAAAAAAAATTCTTTAGTATTATTATTATTTTTTTTTTTTTCCTCTACTTATTTAACTGTTGAACCAGAAACTGTAACTGGAAATAAGCAGATGACACAGCATGGAGAGTCGAACTCATTACCATTGATTCACAGGTCATGATTCTAATCACCAAGTTACATCAACTCCCACACACCTCAGGAACAAGTTATAAAAATTATATTTCATCCATTTCATATCCGGAATTATAAAAAGAAAATGTATGGGGAAAACAAAATAATAATAAAAAAGGGGGAACTGTATTAGGGTCAATTGATTTTACGTCTTGTTGAAATGTGAGAATGCTTCCAGGAATTACTTGTCTTGCTTCTGAAAGAGAAAACTGCTATTTGTGCCTATGTTTGGTCAGCCTGACTTTGAAATCAGTCATGTTTGATGTGTAATTGGAGTCATTTCCCTTGAGATACGAGCAACAGGAACCATTACTCATGAGTGAACTGTGAAAGATCTTTAGAGTCACGGTACTCATCATCTGAGTTTATCATCTCAAAGTTCATCATACCTATGTTAATCATCTCTGAATACAATATCCTTGAGTTTTATCTGTGAGTTCATCATCATTTTACAGTTTCTGTGTTCATCATCTCCCAGTCCATCATCTTTGAGTTTTATCATCGGGTGACTTCCTTTTCTTTGAATTTTATCTAAATTCATCATCAGATTTGATCATCTTTATCATTTAAGTGTATATATTTTTATCAATATTATAATCTCTGAATTCATCATCTGTTTTGTCATTTGTGATTCATCTAGATTAGTGACAGGTTGAAGCGTTGTTGTTTTAATTCCAGTTTTAATCAGCTGAGCACCACTGGTCCTGTTTACACATTTCACCTCTCTACATGATGTCTGTCTGCCACTGATCTCTGTCTCCAACAAAAATTTCTATTACTCATCTTCAATTTCCAGACATTGTATACATTTGTATACTTCTGTATAACTGTTTTACTTGTTTGAAAGTGAGAGCAATCTTTGCTAACAATAAAGTAAGACAAAAATGTGACAAGCCTGCAAAGAAATTTAGAGCTGACATTTTCCCTTCTTTCTCATGTATTCAAAACATCACGTCCTGCATAGAAATGTACACAAATCTGACAGATTGATTGCCAAAGATTCATTCAGTCAGATGTAGGTAAACCTGAAAGGTTTGTCTACATACTAAAAGTATTTCACTCAACAATGCTGTTTTGAATTGCAAAGATATATTTGAGGAATGTTATCAGGCCATCAAATGTGCAGATACAACCCTTTAAAAATGATAATAAAAACAAAAGTAGATGAACGATATTTCATTTAAATGAATTTTTTACCATCAGCATATTAAATTGTATGGATTAGTTATTGTCTTCTATATTAGCAAATAGAGGGAAAACCTGTTGTATTTAATTTGCAAGGAATTTTTTTTTGTCAAACTAATTTTGAAATGTGATGTGTGGTTTATTATTAGCATACGTGTACACATTCACAACTCAAATGACAAATACTGCAGCAAGATATTACTAGATATTTTAAAAGACACTGATGTTTCTTTGAAGAATCATTTTGTGTTTTTATTACAATAACAGTCAATTTGAAATGGATGATCAAAATGTTATCTGAGTTTTATTGTGGAGATTCTTGTCTGGGTTTATTTTAAGTTTTTTTTTTCTTTCAAGTTTTATTATTTTAGTGTTTTTCTTTTATCTCTTGTTTTCTTGTTTATCTAAAATTTCTACAGCTATTACCTGACAATACAGGAATTGTAAGATACATTTAATGTATTTTACACAATGAGAATTTTATGCATTCCAAAGCTTTTTGAAAATATTTAATTATTAAGTTTATCATTAACATCATCACCATGATCATTATTATTATTTGTTTTAATTTATTTATTTTATCAGTTAGTTGTTTGGATTCTATTTTTCTAACATATCATTTTATTTAATCTTGATATTTTTCCTTTGAGGATAGTACCCCATTGTACCCCAGTATCCAGTGAGCATTCTGTAACACATAGTTTTTATTATTTATTATTATTATTATTATTTTAATGCTGGTTTCCTGAGTTGTATTTATAACACTGACAACCGGAGTCGAGAGATCTCACAGTTGAAAACAATTTTAACACCCGCTGGACAAGTCCGATGACAGAATCAGTAAAACATGTTATCACTTTTCAACCGGAAATTCCTATTACTCAACTTTAATTTCCGGACAATGATGTTTTATCTCCCCATTGAAGTTTTATCTAGCGAGTTTTATGTGTCTGATAGCGACTAGTGGGGAAATCCATCATATATTTTCATGTCAGAGGTTAAGCTCTTTGTCAATACAGGAGCAGTGGCGGTGTTTATAGATAAGATCTGAGGTACACTTAGCTGACGTTCCCATCTTTTGTTTCCTGTGTTGAGGAATAGTGTAGCAGGTTTGTGAGTGGGTGTGGGGGTGGCGAGAGTATATTCGTGGGTGTGGGTAGTTTGCTCTCAAAATGTTTCATTTGGCAGAGCCATTCTGTGTTTGCTTGTGTAAAGATCAGTCTAAACATATCTTGTAATAGCATTCTAGTATGTTTAAATATAATAACAACAACAACAACAATAGCTAATAATAATGACAATGGTAAAGAAAGCAAATAATAATAATGTAGTAGGAAGCTAAGTATAATTTTAAGCTGTGTGAAAGCAAAGTAAAGTACATTTACATTATATTAGCATGGTACATTGAGCAGAACATGAATACAAACTTAGAACTTAATTGAATGTCATGCATATCTGAAAAATCTAATGCTAATGGAAGTTTGGGGATTTTTTTCATGGTACACTAACTTGAGAAACATTTTGATTTATATTTTAATACAAGGACAGATCTAGGATTTCAGAAAGGGGGTAAAAGGATATATTTTATTATTTTAAAAATTATTAGGTCACAAAAAAGGGATATATTGTCTTTTTGTCCATCCTTAGAATAAATAACTAACAGTAAATAAACTATAAATAATAAAAATACATTAATACATAAATCAATATAAATAAGAGGGATGGTTGCTTGGTTCCCTCTGTTCTGCATGCTGACTGTATTTTCTGATGTAAACTATGGGAACCAGGTTCTGTTTACTCTGTTATTTCACAGGAATGAAATGAAGCTGTGTTCAAAGTGTGTGTATGTGACATTTAAAACAAAGTGAACATCACAATTAGACAGAGATCTGAGCAGATTAAAGGCTTTATGTTTCCATGTTCAGTGATGTTTAATGTGTGTGTATTGATGGTAATGTAAAGCAACCCAGTGAAAACAGACTCTTTGACATTTAATCTCTTTTAATGTGGTTAATGGATGATTATTATTATTTATATTTTTTATTTATTTATTTTATTTTATTGTTGTTGTTTTTTTGTTATTATTTTTAATTTTTTAATTTTATTTTTTTCAATTTTTAATTTTTTAATTTAATTTTTTTTTCAATTTTATTTATATTTATATGTATATTTTAATAAAACTGGATTGTGCCAAGCTTTTATGCTAAGTTTATTTTTATTTAGTTTGGTAGATAATGAATTTTATTATCTTAAACTAGTTGGTATTCTTTCAGTAGACAAGAAATTTGTGTACATGCTTACTCATTGGATATATTTTTAAGAACACTCATAATTATATTGTGTGTGGTTGACTTCACTTTATGAAGAACCATGAAAATAGTGAAGTTTGGTTATTTTGTAATGCTATTAATATATTGTCACACCTTGTTGTTAGTAAATGTTGTTAAGCATGAACTAATAAAACAATAATTTAGAAATAACAATGATATTTATGTCATTTGTACAACAGAGGTCAGAGTGTAACTTGAATGACAAAGAGAGTTCCTTTAAAACTCACACATATATCAAATAAATAAATAATAAAAAAATAAATAATAAGTAAATAAATGATGATAATAATAATAATAATATATATTTTTTAAAACAAATACAATAATAAATATATAAATATATATACACACACATGCACACACATATAAATGAATGAATTAATGATAATAGTAATACTTTTTTTTTTTAATGACAATAATAATAATAATAATATTGTAATCTGGAAACTTCAAAGACAGACTTTATTTCTTTTATTGCCTGCACTGACTAACACATAGAGACCAAACAGTCAACTGACCATATTGTTAGTTCTGAAGAGAGAATTATTATGAATTTCATTTATCTTGTCCCAAACAGTTTGTGTGTGGGAAAGCAAACATGAGTGAGTTTTATTTGTGTCACTGACATAGTGCAGAGAACATACTGATACAATTTTATCACCATTAACACAGACCTGCTAATGAATGTGCACCAATCTGTAGCCAGTAACCTCCATACTGAAGTCTATTTACAGTGGTATGGATATAATATAGACTATTTCCAAGTGACTGTTTTGTTTGATCAACCTTTGTTAACAATAAAGTATGGCACTAATGTAATGTTTGTGAATAATGTTGGAGAGTGCCGTCACCTTCCTTTCTTGTGTAAATAAAAAGACAACTCAAACAGAAATATAAAAAAAACCTTTTAAAGTTTCAAATTTAATACATATAATATTTCTTCAGTTATTTATTTCTGCTTTTCTGTCCTGATTACTCATCAGTAAGTTATTGTTACTGATAATATATTTCTTCTCTTTTACTGAGATACAACCATGATATCATCGTGTATTGTACTGTCCCAGTTTTGTATTCCTCACATTCAGTTAGCAGTAGAAATAGATTAATATCATATTTCAGTTTGTCTCTTGAGTTTTCATCTGTCTGAGTGTGGTGCAAATCATGGTAAAATGATTGTTTTCTTTTTGAAAAATATTTTTGTGAGACTGGTATGTTTGTCTACAGAAGGACATAAATAAACTTTTATACTTTTTTGGTTAGTTTTCAGACAGTTAATGGAAAAAAGTAAATAATTAAGAACAACTTTGAATTCCTTTGTGCATTTGCTAATTTATTGTTAATGCTTTCAGTGCTACTTTGTGAATAAATATAATACTTTCTAAAACAATAATATATATATATATATATTACACTAATTTATTTGTTAAATTGTTCTTTTCTTCTTTTTTTTTTAATATTTATTTTTCTGAAAATAGCATATTACTTGTTTAATAAATTTGGTATACAATCTGAGTTACCTCAAGAACATGTTCTTGGCAATGTTACTTAATCGTACAAATTACGAAATGCGTTAGTCATTTCCACCAAGCAGACCTTATCTTGAAGAGGTGATAGATAAAACCTACCTGAGTGCCAAAACAACTCCATATCAGTGACTAAACCATCTGAACTATCCCAATTATGACACTCTCCCTGCCAATTGTCTTGTAACCAGGACCACAAATCAGAGTCTGGCATGTCTTAAATAGGCAAAAAAGACCTTAAATTAACACTTGGCAAGCTGAAGGAAATATGTTAGTTAAAATACATTGAGTCTTGGGTGGTAAAGGAAAACACTGATTCCAGTATAAAAGAGTTTTATTTAAAAGATGAGTTCTGTGCACACTTTAAAGCTTGTTACTGCACAGTGCTGCTTGGGCCTTTGGTCCATAAAACTAAGATTTTATATAGAATAATAAAAAAAAAATTTTTAATGAGCAAACAACTTGTCATCACAGATATCATTGTCTCAATCATAGTTCCAACCAAGTCATTTTCATTGCCATTTAAGGTACTGATGCCACAATTTTTTGTGAACATCCATTTGCTTTTATTTCTGTAGATAAAGCAGAACATTACCTTAATGTATATTACATAAATTAAATTGTAGTATTATGACATTAATAGATTATTAATTAAATGCTTGTTTACTAAATAATACCATGTGAAAACAATATTTTTCATGATAACATAATAAAATTATTATTTTACTACAGTTTACACTGTTGAAATTCTAATACAATATCCTTATTACAGATGTTACGATATTATTTTAAAATGCATTATATTGTTATGGTATTAACATATTAAAATACATATACATACATATATGTATATTACAAAATATATGTTAATACAGTATTATGTTAGCATATTACAGTATACCATACAATATTAACACTTCTATTTTAGCATGTATAACGATATAATACAGTGTTACATATCAGTCCAATGTTAAGTTAACTTGTATTGCACATCTCTCTATAATTAAAGAACGTTGTGGGCAATGATCAGTACTTCTGCCATTCCCAGGAAAACTATTAAATATTAAAGTGCAGAGCAGTAAGTTAAACTGTGTAAACTTGCTAATCTTGTTGTGTAACTGTGCATGAGAACCCCGAGAGGTAGGTAAGCAGGTCCGTGGAGTTAGTTGTCTCTATCGATTTTGCATCCATAGTGGGCCAGTGTCGGCCATTAATTATTTATACCCCATCTGATGAAAATATCTCTGGTTGTTAACAACACAGTGGCAATCTGGGAAAGTTGGAGATGTTATGAAAAATAAATGACCATGCAAATCACAATATTAACTTGAAACTGGAGGAGCAGAAGAATCGAGTTGTGTAAGGTTTTGTGTGTGTGTGTGTGTGTGTGTGTGTGTGTGTGTGTGTGTGTGTGTGTGTGTGCATATGTGTGTGTATGTATCTGTATGTATCTGTATATATGTGTATGTATGTATCATTGGCTTTAAGCATGTGTATGGTTTTTGTGCAAATTGCTTATGTGTTGCGTTATAGTTACTAAATTTCCTTTTTGCATATCGAATGTAGCTGATGTGTAAATGTTTCTATTGTTAACATGATATATTAATAATGATATTGCAGTGTTTAATTTGAGTATATGATATATAATTAATGAATATAAATGCAACTTTGTACAGTTGGTGATACAGAACAATAGAATTAATTTAACAGAACATGTTCTTAATGCTTGGTTTGATACATTTGATACATTTGATATGTCAGAAAAGAAAAGGGATAGTTTTCCAGTATTCATCTCTTTAATAAAACAGAAATGCTAATTTAATATGCAAAAAAATGCAAGCATTGTGACTTCTAACTTTAAACAGAGAATATTTATTTTCACTTTCAGAGCATGTATAACAAAGCTGATTCTAATTTTAAAATCACTTTATCAAATATTTAAACATTTCATTTTAAAACTGAAAGTATTTTTAGAGATCATTCCCATGAAATCTATTTTATTTTTTTTGGAGTGGATTGTTGTTTTTTGTGTTCTGAGTATTGTATTGTTTCCCTTTCTAACCAGTGGACCATGAGATGTTGGTGAAAAACTGAATGTTACACGTGTATATTAAAAAATAGCCTGTACATTTTTCTTTCTAATACCAGATAATCAAATATTTCTTCATTTACTACTGTGAATATTTCTTATTGTTAAAAATATGCCTTATTCTGTATGCATAGTTAACTGTTAGCAGAGTACTGTGTAAGAATACAAAGGATAGGCTAGATAGATATTATTGTTTTGTAATAACTGGTAGCAGGAACTGATCCCTGTTCTTACTGCTCTTAATTTTCAATACTTAACCATTGTACTTGAGAGACTTTTATTATATTGAGATGTAAAGAAGTGTTGTTAATCAGTATTATATATTTTTTTCAAAATAGCTAATGAGGATTTGAACTCAGATCCTACCATTTTGAAGAGTAAAGGTTTTCTGACAACATCCATTGAGATATTTTATATTGGAGAAATTAGAGGAGCTACTTAAACAGTAACATTAAAATGTGTATAATTAGCATTTCTTTTATCTTTAAATGATTACTGAAACAAATTCCAAAATACTTATTATCAATTAAATTAATTAACTTTTCTACCTTAGTGATAATGTGAAACATACAGATACTCCACTTTGTGAGAATGAAGTCTTTTCATCACTGATATATTTAACTTAATCATAACAGATAACAAGGAGTTGCAAATCAAGGTGTATACTGAGGCACCAGTCAAGAAATAATCTTTCTTAATTTGCCTGCTTCAATCAAACAAACTTTAACCAGGACCTGATCCCAAAGTCTAAGATATTTTTTTTTCACACTTTGATGACAAAAGTTAACAACCAGGCACAAAGCAAAGAGTACATCAATGTTTCATTTAGCAATCATTCTTTTTAAATTCGCCTGATTAGTCAAACAAACTGTAACCAGAATCACTGCTACAACACTAAGGCTTTCTTTATCACAGCTTAATGACAACAGGTAACAAACAGGTGCAAATCAAAGTGTTCAGCAAGGTGTCATTAACAAGACATTCTCTTTCCGTGGAAACAAACTGATAACTTTTCAGTGAGATATCTTGACTCACATTTTTACTAAAAGGGTTTACACTACTGAACTGTAACCCGTCCAATCGGCTACCTTTCTCTCACCTGTCTGACTCAACTCAACTCAACCAGTAGCTGATAACTCACAGGTAAAAGCGACAGGTGTGTAGAAAGGAGGTGGCTGTGAACTGCACAGCTGAGGGGAGTGTTGAAATAAGCAGTGCTCAGAAAGCTTGGCTCTTAGAAACTTGTATTCCTAACTGAATCAGTTCACTGCTGCTGTTTTGTCAGGACGTATTTAAGACCAAATTTTTAAAAATTTTCTTTCACTTACGAGGATTTAACAAAATTGTTAAGTGAATATTTCCCATTCTTGGAAGTACAGCTATTGTTCAGTTTGGATTATTATCTTCTTTTCTTTTTTTACGCTGTCTTGTAAATGGTGAGTAATTTAGCCTCTTTGTGTTTTTTAAAATCTTTTTACTGCCATTGTTGTTTAATTATTTTATTTCCACTCAGGAAGTGTAATCCTTTTACATGAAATCTCAGAGTTTGTAATATTTAAAAATAAATTTAATATAATGCAGCATTTAATACCAAATAAATTCAGAAATGTTTATTTTATTTCATTATCTCTTTTGGATATGGTAGTGTATTGCTTCTTTTTTTTTTTTTTTTTTTTGTCACATGACAGCCATGGCTGAACTATTTATTTCTATATAAACTTGTAATTAGTCACTAATTCATTCATTTCTATATATTTCAGTTTAATTTTATATCACTGTTTAATTTTCTTCTGATCACAAGTTAATATTAAAACACAGGCTTATTTTAATTCACTGCTTTCATGTCATGGATCATAATTTCTGAATTAAAATCAAATAATTTATATCAACTGAAAAAAAATAAAAAATAACAGCAACAACAATAATAATATACTAGAATTAAAAAGAAAGATCAGTATTTTTTTTTATTCTATTATACAATTTTTATTATTTTTTTCCTTTTATGGTTTCATGGAAATAGCTAGCAATTAATAATAGCACTGCACTTTTTTATTACATAGAAAATAACATTTAATACTGATATTTATACACTATTAAATAAAAACTGATTCATTTGTTTATTGAATATATATGATATAAACAAAATTTGAGAAATATTTTAATATTTTTATTTGGGGGTAAATAAAGTATGAAAAAAAATTGATTATAATTTGTTTTATTTATTATTATTATTATTATTATTATTATTATTATTATTATTATTTTAATTAGTTCTTAACATTTTTGGACATATTTTTAAAATTTTTATTATTATTATTATTGTACATTTTGGTGGGTTTTGTTTTTTAATGAAAATGAATAAAAAAAAATTAAAAATTAAAATCTCGTACAAGATTTATTACAATATCTAAAGTCATGATAAATAACTGGTAACATTTTTATTAGGTATAAAATAAAATTTTAAAAATTCTATCTTGATTTCATTATTATTTTGTTAAAAAGAAGAAAAAAAATTAATATTTAAATCAGTTTATTTTAAATCCCTATGTATTTTGAAAATATTTTCTTTTTCACTGTGTTTGCAATTCTTTAACTTTGCTGCTACCACAAGCCATTACTTGTTTTTGTTTGGCTACCAGTTACTGTTGATATAAAACATTAGTTTGTCTATCAACCATGTTTCCTTGAAAAACATCAACTTTATCTCTCTCTCAGTTTTCATCATTCCTCAAACCATGGATGGTTTCAGTTTTATTTTGTTAGTAAACATTGAGAAACTTGCTAAAAAAATAAACAAAAAATAAATTGCTTCATTTCAGTAAATATTGTTTTTACTCTAAAATGGATAGTTTTGGATTAAAAAGCTATTAAAAAATTGGATGGTGTTAATGTTGAATTTTATCACATGGAGTATGAGATTTGAATCAACAATGAAAAAATAGTTTCAGGTAATTAAATTTTAAAATGTGTTAGCTGATGTGAAGTAATAGGTCTGAAGAAATGTAGGCAACATTTGAAACTGTTTAGGATAAGTGCATTGATATCAGACAAAATGGATTCAACTGTGTGTGTTTGTGTTTGTGTGTGTGTTTCTGTGAGGTTGGATGCATTTGTGGATGGAAAGAAGGAAGGATGAATGGAGGAATGTATATCTTTACTCTGCATAACTGAGCCACAACTTCAAACACACACACATTCACACACACACACACTACAAACATACGGATACACAACTGATGCACACACATGTATTACACAGGATATGACATTGCTTATTATACTTTTAAATTGTTAATTTGAAAACACTGTGAGAGAGGATTAATGCAGACAAGTGATTCTGTTTCAGTGACAGTGTGTGTATTTTTTACACAGGATATCACATAACTAATCTGTTTCCTCACCCGCACACTCACTGCAGGTTATTAATGCAAGACCAAGTCTTGTACGACACGCCGCTGTTTTCAAACCTGAGTTTTTCTTTCTCTCGGGTGTCAGTGGGTCAGGCCAGGCAGGATGTCATGTCCTCGTTATGATGCGCTGATTAACTTCTGTCCAGCATTTGACATACCTGTCCAGGTATTAAACACTTGAATGCACACCTGTAGATCTTTGCACAAAGAAGATGTGTAAGCATTTATCTTAACTTTAATAAAAAGGAACGATCACAGAAATGTACACTGATGCTTGGACTGTATTGTAATACTGAATGTAATCTTTATAAATATTCACACTGATCACAGCAGTATATTATATTATGTTACTGTCAGATGAGCTCAGATTCTGTAGCACTGGTCCACAACTCTGGACATACATACAGTTATAATAAATGTTTTAGAAGGGCAAGATTTATTATTAAAGCATGCTTTGCAAAACAAATTTTTTATCTAAAGTGTAAATGAAAATGATAGTGTGAATAAAATGATGGAAAAAGAATACTGATGTTTTTAATGTCACTTTTTAAAGCATAATAATGAAATAGATGGAAAGAATTTTGAAGAATAGATAGGTAATAGAAATTTAATTAGAGAGATATAGGATGTTTCTATATATCCACACACACACACACACACACACACACACATTCTTATTCTGTTTTTTTAATTTAAAAAAAAAAAGAAAAGAGGAAAGTAAAATAAAAAAAAACTCATTGGTATCTCCTTTATCTACATTGGACATCTCACTGTCTACTTCATCTACACTGATAGACATCTCCAGCCACTCCCGGTGACATCCGAGCAAGGCCCATAATCTCACCGGTTCAGAGGTCAGAGGATTAAGTTGATTCACTGAGAAGTATCTGTTATGAGTGGATTCTGTTACAATTACTATCATTAGATCAGAACAAAACTGGGTTAGACATTGCAGGAAGAATCCGTCTTTATTTCTGCGTTCTGATCAATGGAAAAAGTTTAATGTGTTAAAATGGATTTTTTCATTAGAATTTTAATTTTTCTTTAAAACGGAATTCAGTAGAATTTATAAAAAGAAGGAAAAAGAAAAGAAACAAAAGAAATTGCTTGTTTTTAAATATAGTGTTAACAGTACCAACATGAAATTATAATCAAGGCATTTGTTTAGAAATTATTAGATACATATGAATGGATGTAAATTTAAATTGTTTTTGATTCATTACAATGGAAAAAGGAAATGAATGAAGAGATAATGAGATAATTTATTTTATTGATTAAGAGTGTGATGTCAACAAGAACAGAGAGAGAGAATGTTTATAGTTATGACACAGTCAGACTTAAAAGAGAGGTGGAGTTGTTCAGATGAAATATTACAAATGTGTAAAACTCCATCAAAACAATAAAAATAATTCTTATATTACTCTTTACTTGCTTTATAAAATGCAAGTAATAAAATAATTTGTAAAACAGTATTCCTGTTATGGTGAAAGTACAAGTTATTGCTCTTTTGTTCTTTTTCAAAGTTTAATTTTAAAAGCTGTGTAATTTATTTCCAGTGTGATTTTAATGACCAGTAATCAGCCACTTTGTGTTTTATTCTGTGGTCGCGGATTGTAACAAAGCTACAACATTAATGTTTAATTCGTGCATCAGACGCCACTGCCAGGATTATGGCTGCCAAAATATGCAATTAATTTTAATTAAACTCTCGAGCAGAAAGCCGCATCTCCATCAACCTGCCATGTCGTACAGACTACAACAGCTCTGACGTTCACTACGCTGACAGTATTCCTCTGATGTTCCTGGTAATTATTACTAGTTATGGTGGGAGGGTAATAAACACTGCTATTGTTTCTCTTTGCTCATCTTTCACACCCAGAAATACCTGACATCAGTCCAGTTATCATGATTATGTTTTCATATTTGATTTATTCCACTCGAGGCTTCTAATATAATTTTCTCTTCACTGTAATTGGCCAGTTATGGCCTCCGGCACCCGCGGGCTTGTTGACCCTGTGCACACTTGTCCAGCCGACTGGACAATGGTCAGCCAAGTGGCTGGAGACTGGACATTAGACGACACAGCTGTATCTGCCTTATCAAGGCATCGGGGAGGCCTGCCTGTCTGTTTGTGTAACTGGAATTACACTTGTGATAAGCAGAGATGTTATTGCTGGTGTTTGTATTGATGTTCTGCAGTCAAGCATCTGAGCTGAAATAAATCATGTCTTGTAATCTGAATTTATCAAATTGTGATTTGTTCTTCTTACACACTCCACAGTCAGGGGCTCCGTTTGATGAAATTCATGAAGTGGTTGCAAAAATTTGAAAAATAATCTCTTCATACATTTATATAGAATTTGAGTAAATTGTAACAAAGTATTTATGAGTATAGTTTAAAAATGTAGTGTTTGTGAGTAAATTGCAAAAATGTAGTGTTCATGAGTAAAGTGTTACAATGTAGTGTTCATGAAACACATACCAAATGGAGCTAGGGGAGAAAAAGTTGGATTGGGAAATAACACAAAGGATGATGTACTAAGGAAGTTTAATAGGCTTGCATACTAGATAAATATGTCACCATAGCCGTATCATACTTGTTTTGTTCAACAACAGACTCAAGTAAACATTAATGTGCAGTCTGTTTATATTCTTGAATAAACAGTTTGAAATAACTGTCTGGAATTATACATGTAAAAGTTTAATTAATTATTATTATCAGTTACACTATTACAATGAGAACATGTAATTAAAGTTTAGGTGTTGATAACAAAGACTTGACAATTGAGAAAGATTGTGCTTCATTAACAACAGCTTATCGCGATGTAATGTTAAAAAAACACCCCAAACAAAGCTGCTGAAGACAGTTGTGTGTGTGTGTGTACAGAGAATCAGCTTTAAAACTGTGAAATGTCAACATAGATTTTAATTGCAGAAATTGGCAAGAAACACGTATCATTGTGGATTTTTAACAAATTGAAAAATAGTGCAATGCTATAACATTTGTGAATTTCATCAGATATTACACATCTACTTGCATCTGTTTTTCAACACTGACAAGTACATAACAAATTTCATGAAATGTAGTTTACAACCTGAATGCAATATTTGAAGATGCAGTCTCATAATTTGCTCATAAACACTTCATTGCTCCAACACACAGTTTACTCATAAACGCTACATTGTTTCAAAACTCATAATTCTCTCATAAACATAATTAAAGTGTGTGTTTTATTGCTCAGTTTGTTTTTGTTCTGTAGATTACGTTTCTTTGCGGTTCATCACTAAATCTCATTAATAGGTTTCCAGCCACGTGCTTACTGTGTTGGGTGTTGGGCTTGTTTGCTGTCAGGTTCAGAGGTTCAAACCTCTCAGGTTCACACTGAAACCTTTTGTGAGATTAAAAAAAAAAATTATAGTATTTTTATCCCAACAAAGGATTTGTCTCAGTATGATGTCTATTGTTTTTGACATCATTAATTTCTTTTATCATATATCCGCTTTCCTTTTATTCGCCTTCTAGTCTTTGGAGTTTATTTAATTTTGTGGTTTCCCAAACAATTGTAATTTCATTAGTTTTCTCTTTTATTTATTTTTTCATCTGTGGTGTCCAGATACATTTTGTTTGCTTATTTGTTTATTCTTCTTCTTATTTAAATTATATTTATTTTGATGTATTTTTTCTTGTTTACAATTTTTCGTTTTTTCTTCTTTAAATTTGTTTATTATGTTTTTTATTCTTTCTTTCTGTCTTTATTTTTAATTTCATCTTCACAAAAATTATAACCTTTAAATCTATTTTACAAGCATTTTATAAACTGTCAAACTATTATTATTACTACTACAACTACTACTGCTTCTGTTACTACTACTACTACTACTACTACTACTACTACTACTATTATTATTATTAAAAATATATAAATTTGTCAAATTTGTCATTCATAGTACAACGTGCTGGTTACATCTGCTTTCTTTCCACTGGTTACACGCCACACGGTTTCACTGGTTACACGCCACGCGGTTTCACTGGTTACACACCACACGGTTTCACTGGTTACAATACTTCAATGTTTTCATTTCCCTGTAAAACATGGCAACAGCCTTCACAGTGGACAATTAATTAATTACAATTTCAAATAAGTTTGTGGTTCTTTGCTGTGTTATACAGTAAAACATGGCAGTGAAAAGTTACTCATGTGTTTGAAAAGACACATCTGTTGTACCTTGTTTTTTTATTGTGGCTGTATTATCTTAGTGTTATTATAATTCAATATTACTCTGGAAAATGCATAGCCATGTTTTTGTTGATGTGAGTGATTTGTAGAATATCCATATTTGTCTCTCTTCAGTGATCCAGAAATCCATTCATCCATCTGGATCAAACTGAATAACAGACACAAAAATAGACATACAAAACATAAACAACCTACACCACACATTCATTCACATACACACACCAAAAACACACACGCATGCATATATACATTTATCCAAATATATTTACACAAATGCACATATATTATATACATTACACATACAAAACATTCATGTAAACATTCTGTATAGCCAAACACACAAATACATATAATAAATAAACTTGCATATAAAGTACATTTATAGTATGTATGTGTGTGTGTGTGTGTGTGTGTATTTCTGTGTATATATATATATATGTATGTATGTATGTATGTTTGTGTACATGTCTGTGTATGTGTGTGTACATATGTATGTATGTGTGTGTATGTATGTATGTGTGTGTATGAATATGTATGTGTGTGTATGAATGCATTATACTCATATCACATGTGTATCTGTTAGACATATTTCTGTTATCATTAAACTTTCATCATCTCTTTTCTTTCTTTTTGAAACTTTTAACAACAGTTTATTGCAGAAAGTCAGGGCTGAACTCAGCACCTGTCTGTGTTCAAAATGTCATTTTTCAAAGAAAACTCTTCAAGTGTAGCAGCCTCAGTCTCGCAAACAGCTGCTGTATCATACAGCCTTTGATAGGCCTGTTCTAGAACAAGCAAACACTCGACTGAGAGCACTCAAGAGGTTTGATCTTATGACCCATCAAGCCTCAGGTGAAAATCTTAGCATACAATATAATAATTAGGTTTAGTAATATAAACAGCTGTTTGTTGTGTAAAGCTTTTGATTGTTCAGTAGTGGAGCCCTGGCTGGAACGAGAAAAAAGCCTACTGAGTCCACTCAAGTGGTTTGATCTTATAACCTGTCAAGCTTCAGATGAAAATCTTAGCATACATTATAATAATTTGGTTTAGTAATGTAAACTGCTTTTATCTTGTAAAGACTTTGATAAATCAGTAGTGGAGCCATGGTTGGATTGAGAAAACATCCTTGAAACTATTTTCACTGAAAGATATAACTTAACAAAACCAGTTTTAATCATTACACCTACTCACATGCATACACACACACACACACACACACACACACACAGAACAGCTGCACTGTAATATTTATCCTGGTAACAAAATATGACAGCATTTCTAAATCTCCTGTGAGATAAAGTCATCGTTTTGAAGTGATGGAAACTCAATTAAATTTTACATGTGACTGAATGACTTTATGCCTGGCACCTTTTAATACTGATGATAAGTGGGTGCAAAGCGTGTGTTTTTTACGAGGTGGAGATGTCTGATGTATTTGTCATGTCTGAAAATGTGCAGTCTATGCAGCTAACACGGTTTTACATACTTGAGAATGCCTGTTTGTTAAGTCTGGGAAAAATAATACCACACTTCTCAGTTCATGTGAAAATTATTTGTGTCAAGGGAGGCAATTAAACTGAATAAAAGAAAAAAATGATTTTCTTTGTTTGAAGAGCTCTTTAAAATGTGTAACACCGTTTTATGGGAATTTTGTAATGTGTATATTTTAAACTGATGATAATTATTATTGTTGTTGATCATCATGATTTGGGCTGTGTTTTTTTTGTGTTTTTTTTTAAACTTATTTATTATTTTAAAACTACTTAAACATTTAAATATGTTGATGTGAATAGAAAGAAATGGTGGTGTGGGACACTTTTAAACATTTGAAAATCTAATTTATATGTCAATACATTAATTTCACCTTCCAGTCCACCCATCCATTCATCCAGACATCTGTTTCTTCATCTCATTTTCCTTCCACACATACAATACTCAGTTCATTAAACTGTACAATGTAAAGATCATAGGTCATCTTATAATGAAAATCTATTTTAATCTTGCTAGTGCCAATCAGGGGCAGATTGGGGGTTTCAGAAGAAGGGGGAGTCTCATCAATAACAAGTTATTGCTTGTAAATTTTAAATAAAATATAATTACTTCAGTCTGGTAATTAATGACTAATGCACATTTTTGTGTTTTAGTGTTGAACTGTCGTTAAACCTTCCTCCTATCTGCCTTTTTTTTTTTCCCATTCTTTATTACTTTCCTCATTCTCTCCTTTTTCCATATTTCCTCCTTGTATTCCTTCATTTTTTACTTCTTTAATTCATTAATTCGTTCATTCATTTCCTTTCCTTTTCTTCTGTTTATATAATTTTTTTTTTTGAGTCAAAATATAATTACATTTAATAATAAAGAAAGTTAAAAAACAAAAAAAAACAAATAAGAGTTAGCCCCTAAATAAGGGTTGTCTGTTGAAGAGCTGCTCCTGAATCTGCCCCAGTCAGAACTGGTTGATACAGTAATCTTTACTTCAGAGCTATCTCAACACACAATCATTTTGTTTAACACAGTACAAAGCCACCTGAACACAACAGTTTTGGTTGATACCCCAGAAAGCCATCTGAGCACTTTCCCATTGAAAATGTCACTGAGTGTGTGTAATAAATGTGTGAGCACTGCAATGGAAGTAAATTGTTTCATTGTCACAGACATATCAGTGCAGCACAGCGGGGGACAAACCACTCTGGATTAGTTTAAGTATTTCCACTGAGTTTCACTTGTCCAGGCTTAGAGATGTGACTCTGTGACACTATTAAAATAACTTTTATGTATAAATGGTTTCATGATTGATTTATTTATTGTCTTTTTGTATATTGCATTTGACAGATTTATTAATAACAGCCCTAGGTACTTTGTTTTTACTTCATATAGGCTTCACACACACACACACACACACACACACACACACACACACACACACACACACACAGAGCATAGTTTTTAATTCTATATTTATAAGTTACTCATTGATATTGTCATATTGACGTCAGTTTGAAATGAACATATTGTAGCTTACTGACAGAGTACTAGCTTGAGGCATGGTTGGTCAAGAGATCAATTCTACACAGGTGTCACATTCCTATCAGTATCTACATCATGTGCTTGTATATGAAAAGCCATGTGATTTCCCTGTACACGAGAAGGTGAATATGAAAGATTTCTTGAAGCTAATTAAAAAGAGTATCTTTTATAGCTGGATACTCCAGACTGCTTTCTCATTTGTATGGTATTTAAACACATGTATGTATGATGTCCTTTTGATTTATAATATATTGGGTATGTTGTTAAAATAAATGTATCTGTATATGTATATGTGCTTGTGTATGTCTATATGTATGTGTGTGAGTGGTGTGTGTGTTGTGTGTATAGTGTTTTTAGATGAAACTCAAAGACATTTTGATACGTTATAGATCTATTCAGCCACATATGTGAAGTTTTGCTCACCATTCAGAATATGTATGCATGTCATGTATTGCGGTCACATCTGAAATGAAAGCATGTGCTCAAATGACATCTGTTGGAAAAATACTGAACTTGTGTTCCAAACTAATATGCATGTATGTGTGTATGAATCCATACCTATACATGTGTGTGTGTGCGTGCATGTGTGCATGCAAGCGTGCTATCATTTGATACATGTTTCTGATTTAAAGTGTTATTTTCATATCACTGAATGGTGGGAGGGGTCCACACATTACTGAGTGTCACATTGTTGATGATCTTCTTGACCAGTGTTAGTTCAGTAGGTGTGTGTGTGGTACGTGATTCAAACACTGGACACTGGAAAACAGGTGTGGGTTTCTTTCTTTCACTGTCTTCCTCTGTTTTCAGTCACTGTTTGTATTTCCCATCTGTTAGTAGTAAAGTAAGTTAGTAAAGTAAGTTTGTAAAGAAGATATATATTCATATTACACTAAAATGTGTTTGTATACAGTAAAATAAGATAATAATGCAGATAAGTGTTTTCACTGAGTATATTTTTTCATATTAAAGGTGTTGTCAGTTCATTCTTGATTCATATTACTTTCACAATGATTAGAGGGTGGCAAAGGTATACATAGACTGAGTCTTATTACTAAACTGTGATAAAAACATTAAAAAATCAAATAAAATATTATACTGCTGCTGCTATTACTACTATAACAACTACTATTACTACTTCTGCTGTTACTACTGTTATATTACTGCTATTACTACAGGTACTGCTGCAACTACCACTACTCCTATAATTAATGTAAACTTCATGAAGTAAGTGCAGTAAGACTAATATTATTTCATTCAGTTACAATTTGAATTCATGATTTTAAAACAGGACGTGGGGAAAAAAGAATTTTCACTTTTATAACAGAATTAATCTTCAGCAGATCTGTAAAATGAAAAATGTAATTTGAGTTTTATTACTTTTTGAATTAAACTTTTAGCATGTAACAGATATATATATATATATATATAAAAATGTGATTTGAATTTTGTTACTATTTGAATTAAACTCCACTAAACAACAGCTTTTTTTTAAAAATGAGTTTCCAGTTATTCACTGAGCTGTGCTGTGTTTCCCATCTGATATGAAAACATCATTGATTTCCTATAACAATTAAACAATACATAGCTACACTCCATATCAGCATCATCGTCATCATCATCATCATCATCATTCTTCCACACACTGCCATGCACTTCACATAATTCTCAGAATGAAACACATGTTTACATCGACATAAAAGGAATTTTTTTTTTTTTTTAAACGGCTTTACTTGTACAGCGCCGACTTGAATTGTCAGAAAACCGTATTAGAAGAATTAACCCACAACCGTTGTGGGACTGACTCTCCTGGGCTGCTCCTTCATCCAATCAATACTAATTCACTCTGAACACTACGGGCCAGCCTCTCCACAGCACACCGAGTCTCCTGGCCTTCTAATGCAGTTATGCTGCTGTTCTGCAGAGTGGTACAGACTTTCATCATCCTCCCGAAAGCTTTGCATTCGCGATTCTTTCGAATCGCATCATTCTCATTATAACTGACTTCAAATTGTGCAGTGTGGATGTGACTTGTGCATGCTGTACTCGAAGACTGCGGGAGCAAATTGTTGCACCTTGAGGATTACAAAGTAACAGTATACAGCTACACCAGCATAGCAGTATCCCAGTACAGTTATATGTGTATATACACATACGTATATGAATAATATATATTGTTTGGGATCTTTTCATAATTTGCTGGTGCTTTTTGAAAAATAGGAGAATTTAATAACAACTGTAGTTGTTTAATTCTGGTTTTGACAAACTACTGAGAAAGTGGTGGACTGACAGCTAAAAAATTTGTGTGTGAAAAAGCTGTGTGATCACATTCACTAGTGACAGTCCATGTGTGAAAATGGACTAATTGTGTTTATCTGTTACTCAGACAAATTGTTACACAGGACTGATGATTAACTGTGCTGATAAACTGCAGCAGTTTCTTACATGTGCAATGGCTCCGTGCAGGTAACATTTAGTTTTGTGTCTTTTATTGTTCATGTCAGTGATGTGATTTAAAAAAAAAAAAACAATATTATTACTATTATCATTATTATTGTTGTTGTTATTATTATTATTATTATTATTATTATTATTATTATTATTATCATTAATTTTTTTTTTTTTTAAATTAACAGATTAAATGTATTATGTATCTGGAGGTATAAGGTAAAATGAATTTTGTAAGTCAGATGATTTTGTGTTATAAGGTAAAATGAGTTAAATATTTTGAACTGTTGGACTTGATTTAAAGTTTTTTGTTTTGAGGATAAGACAGTTAAATGTTTAGTATTTCATTTGGTGCAGTGGAAACTTTCACTTGTTTTGAATTATGAGTGTAAAATTTATTTTTATATGTTGACTTACATGGTTAAATGAAATTTGTATTTAGAGTTTGTTTAAGATTTTGCAAGGTTTATAATATAAATGAATAACAGTAATATTTTTATTTATTTATTTTTGATTTAATGAAGGACAAATTATTTTAATACAGAATGATTTTTTTTTATTTTATTGGCTAAATATAAATTTATTATTTGCATTCAAATACTGTAAATTTTTGTTATTATTATTTATTTATTTATTTATTTATTTATTATTTGTGTTGTTGATCTGAGGGTGAGATGACTGGGTTTTTTTTGTTTAAGATAAATTTATTTTTTCAACTTCGTGCTGATATTCTGATGTATTTTGGCGATACAAGTTAACTTATTTTTATTTTATGAGTCAGGCTGACCACAAAAGTTTTTAAATAATATTTTTATACAGGTATTTTTTAGCAATTTAGATTTATACAGGTAAAAATAGTTTAAGTTTACTGAGATTAAATTACCTTCTCATTGTCTCTTGGCAACAAAAAAACATTTAAACAAAAAAAGAAAGAAAGAAAAATCAATGTTTTTATATTTAGGTGTATTTATCAGTGGTAATATGATCCATTTTAAAATCTATAAGTAACTGCCATTAGTCATAGAATAAATTTAGAAATGATACAGAATTCAAAGTTAATGTTTTGATGTGATATAAATTTCATAGTTTATGTTTTAAAATGATACAAATTTCATAGTTAATGTTTTGATGGGATATTAAATTTCATAGTTAATGTTTTAAAATGATACAAATTTCATAGTTAATGTTTTAGTTTGATACAGATTTCACAGTTAATGTTTTGATATGATATGAATTTGATAACTATTTTAAAATGATATACAATTCATAATTAATTCATAGTTATATATGTGGTACTTTTAAGTGAAATCTATAAATTATTAATTTTACATTCAGATTTAATTACATTTGTTATAAGTTGAGATAAACAGTTTACAGGAACAGAAGTTAAAATGGTTATTATTTGATATATATATATATATATATATATATGTGCATGTATATTAGTATATATTTTATATATATTTATATTGATATATATTTTATATCTCTATATTAGTTTATATCTCAATGGCAAATCTCTATTAATATATATATATATATATATGTATATATATATATACCTGTCATATACCAGTAATAGTACATATATCAGATCTATTGTATATCAGTGTATATTTTATAGATCTGTTGCATATTTTGATAAAAAACACGTAATAGCTAATTCAGTTTTTGCACCTGTGCAGTGTGTTACATGAATCATTAATAATCTGACATGTATTGGATTATAATGATTTCTGTATAACAGCTTAATAATGTTCTGTTTCAGTATATTATTTTGATCCAAATTACTGCTGTCATTTCAGTTGAATCTGTATAAGTTTTAAAATTTTGATATGCATTGCTGAATAGATAAATACTTGACACATTCTAAGTGATGACAGATGATATGTGACAGTTGTAATGAAATAACATGTGATAGTTTGTAAAATTATCAGTTTATATTTTACATGAAAGTATTATTATTGCTGAAATTTCTGTTTATTGATACGTTATGATATCAGTAATGATAATGATGATGATAACGATAATAACACGATAATTAAGATAATGATGATAATAATAATATGTACAGATGTATAATTGTGTGATGTTTTCAATGATAGCAACAAGAGTGATATAGTAACTGCATTCATTTTGTTACTTTCATTAGTAGCAGTAACATTAGCATTATTAACAGTGGAACTGAAAACAACAGCAGAAGTAGCAGCAGCAATAGTACCATTAATAATAGTTGTAGTAATAGTAGCAATATTGTAACAGTTGTAGTAGTAGTAGTAGTAGCAGCAGCATCAGCACTAAAAGTTATATAATAGCAGTAGTAATAATAATTTGGTTTATCAAAAGCCAAGTATGTATTTTCCCATAAATGGGAAGGTGTGTATAAAAGATCATTAACTGCTATTTAATATTTATTTTCTTGTTACGTGTGTCTTATTTTACATATAGCCACACTTTAATATGTGTTGAGTGCGTCATTAAATAAAATGTTCTTCCTTCCTTTTTCAAGTAGCTGTCTTTCTTAATGCTATTAATGATGATGTTCAGATATTTACAATTGAATATTTTTGCTTTCAGGTATTTTTGATGAGGGACATTTTTACTTGATAACCAGTCTACAGTTTTGGATTTAAATTTTTGTCATCAGGAAAGGTAAGTGTTTTAATATTTTTTTCATGCACCTTTTCCTTCCATTCTTCCACCAACCCAGCCCTTAATCTCTCCATATGTCCATCCATTCATTCGTCCATCTGTCTGTCCATCCAGCCATTTCTTCATCCATTTATTTGTCCATTTGTCACTATGTCCAGTCTAGTATCCATTCATCCATCCATCCATCCATTTAACAGTCCTTCTTTCCATCCATTCTTCAGTATATCTGTCTGTCAATCCATCCATCCATTTATCTGACATCTGTCTATAATTACAGATGTTTGTTAATTACTACTCTGACCTGCACATTATTAAAGGGATTCTATCTGGTATATGAATGATGAATTAATTTTCCTCCCTGTATCAAACTGTCTGCTGGGATAATGATCTATTTGTATTGACTGCTTTATATTATGAGTGCACACAAATCAATATTTGTAACAGGAACACAGCTGCAAGGATTTGGATTTCCAGTTGATACTTGAAAGATATATTTAGTTGTAAATAATATTTTATCAAGGTATCACTGGATTGAAATTATATCTGTTATTTATTTGTTTTAAAAAGCATCAGTCTTTAAATGATATTTTGATTATAATAGATTATTTTCATGCCACTGGTTTAAATAATTTGAAAAATTTATATATTTTTAAAAGGTGGTCACATAGTATTCATACTTCTATTTTTTAAATATTTATTAAAATATATAAATACATAGATATGTCACTGAATATCACAACAAAACTATTTTTAAAGTAGTACTTAGCTAAAACTAATCTGATTAAATTTCATTAAACTGTTACATATTTTTAAAGTGATTTAGTCTGTTATTAGTATTGTTTACCATGGTACTGGAATGTAATATTACTGGATATTTCTTCCAGAGAAAAGAGAATATGGTATTTCTTCCTGTATATGAATATCACAGGAGTATAATATTTTGTTTTCTCATGTATTATTAACATGTTATCTCAACACTTATGGGACAGATTAACATTCATCTACTCTGTTTTTCTCAAACAGCCTCTGTCTGTAACAGTGGCATTGAGCTGCAGTCAATATGTTGATGTTTGCACACTGAACTTACATTAACTGTCGTTCACCTGTTACTTTTTTTTTTAAAGGGAGTCGTACATCTTTTCATGTGGTAGTTAACAGTAATCGATGCCATGTTAATTGTGTATTTTACGAATGTCTATAACAGCTGTACTTTGCATTAAATATATTTTTTTAATGGCAGTCATACTTTCCCAGTGGGCTGTGTAATACATGCATGAAAGAAGGGGTGACTGAAAGTTGTGTAAAATATCAAACAGCTTTAATTTTTTCTTAAATATCTATATTCTCTCTTTTTCTGTTTTATATATTTTTTTTTATATTTTCAAAGATAGTCATTAGTAGATTGTATTGTTTTTAAAGGGAATTGGTCCTACCTTGTATATATTATTAAAAAGAGTCAGTTTTGTGTGTTGGTATCAGTTAATTAACTGAATAATACAAGCCAGTGGGTTGTGTTATTTGATGATGGCCAATCAGTTAAGTCTTAATACTAACTGAAGTTGTTTATTGTTCTTGCTGGTGCAGAAGAATAAAACAAATATATGTGTGTGAGTACGTGATACAAATATATGTGTGTGAGTATGTGATACAAATATATGTGTGTGAGTGTGTGATACAAATATATGTGTGTGAGAGTGTGATACAAATATGTGTGTGAGTATGTGATACAAATATATGTGTGTGAGTGTGTGATACAAATATATGTGTGTGAGTATGTGATACAAATATATGTGTGTGAGTATGTGATACAAATATATGTGTGTGAGTACGTGATACAAATATATGTGTGTATGTGATACAAATATATGTGTGAGTATGTGAAACAAATATATGTGTGTATGTGATACAAATATATGTGTGTGAGTACGTGATACAAATATATGTGTGTGAGTACGTGTGTGTGAGTGCATTGATACAAATATATGTGTGTGAGTATGTGATACAAATATGTGTGAGTATGTGATACAAATATATGTGTGTGAGTATGTGATACAAATATATGTGTGATAATACAAATATATGTGTGTGAGTATGTGATACAAATATATGTGTGTGTGAGTATGTGAAACAAATATATGTGTGTGAGTGTGTGATACAAATATATGTGTGTGAGTACGTGATACAAATATGTGTGTGTATATGTGATACAAATATATGTGTGAGTATGTGATACAAATATATGTGTGTGAGTATGTGATACAAATATATGTGTGTGAGTATGTGATACAAATATATGTGTGTGAGTACGTGATACAAATATATGTGTGTATGTGATACAAATATATGTGTGAGTATGTGAAACAAATATATGTGTGTATGTGATACAAATATATGTGTGTGTATACAAATACAAATATATATGTGTGTGTGATACAAATATATGTGTGTGATACAAAAATATATATGTGTGTGAGTATGTGTGATACAAATATATGTGTGTGAGTACGTGATACAAATATGTGTGTGAGTACGTGATACAAATATATGTGTGTGAGTATGTGATACAAATATATGTGTGTGAGTATGTGATACAAATATATGTGTGTGAGTATGTGATACAAATATATGTGTGTGAGTATGTGAAACAAATATATGTGTGTGAGTGCATTGATACAAATATATGTGTGTATGTGATACAAATATGTGTGATGCTATATGTGTGTAGGTTTACAAATATATGTGTGTGAGTATGTGATACAAATATATGTGTGTGAGTATGTGATACAAATATATGTGTGTGAGTATGTGAAACAAATATATGTGTGTGAGTACGTGATACAAATATATGTGTGTGAGTATGTGATACAAATATGTGTGTGAGTATGTGAAACAAATATATGTGTGTGATGCATTTTTACAAATATATGTGTGTGTGAGTAAATTTTACAAATATATGTGTGAGTTGTGATACAAATATATGTGTGAGTGTGTTGATACAAATATATGTGTGTGAGTATGTGATAAAAATATGTGTGTGAGTGTGTGATACAAATATATGTGTGTGAGTGTGTGATACAAATATATGTGTGTGAGTGTGTGATACAAATATATGTGTGTGAGTGTGTGATACAAATATATGTGTGTGAGTGTGTGATACAAATATATGTGTGTGAGTATGTGATACAAATATATGTGTGTGAGTATGTGATACAAATTTCTAATAATTGTAGAACATCATATTTAGGTTGCTATTTTTTGTTGTTTCTTTCTTATTCTGTCTCTCTCTCTTTTGATCTTTTTTTTTTTTTTTTTTATTTAAGCTTGGCAAAGGTATATAAATTATTTCAGTACTTTTGTTTAACATTAAATTTTCAGTACTTTTTTTATACTTTTATTTCAGAATGTTTAAGGTTATTTTGGTGTGTCTGATAGTGTGAGGCTGTTTCAATACTTTCAGATTATTCCCACACTTGGGACTGTGTACACAGTGAATCATGTCCACTGGGTTCTTGATTAATTTTCTTTAATACCATTACCTTCAATAAATAATGTATTTATTAATTAGCTCATCATTTGCATGTCAGACTTATTTCTTCCTTAACTCTCTCTCTCTCTCTCTCTCTCTCTCTCTCTCTCTCTCTCTCTCTCTCTCTCTCTCTCTCTCTCTCTGTCTCTGTCTGTCTGTTCATTACCATCATTATGTTGTTTGCACATCAGTCTTTCTCAATCTTTCTCTTTCAGCTTCTCTCTTTCTCTATTACATTCAGTAAATCATGACTTTATTAATTAGTAGATGGTTTGTCTACCATCCATTCTGTCTGACGCTGTCAACCTCCCTTTTCCTGTACATATAACACCTATTAATTACATTTTTTAAAAACATTAATAAATTAAAAAAATTATGTTCCAATTTCTGAACAGACCATTCTGTAAATTTACTGCGATTCATAAAAGAAAAAAATTTCAGTATGATTTACCAAAAAAGGTCTTGATGGAAGATCAAGAATTGAGTAAGTCTAGAATTTGTAAGGCCCATTTCCTTATGAAGTTGTACACAATACATGATTACAAAACATGAGATATCATTATAATTTTTAAACATTTTGAAATGGAAAAACAAATATTCTCTTTTGATATTTTTGGAAACAGATGTTTTGGCTAAAAAGAAGATAAAATCAGAGTTGGTTACACTAATTTGTTTAAATCCTACAAGACTCATAAATGTAAAGACATCAGTATTTTTTTTATAATAAATTTAAAATAGAAAACAAAAATTCTGATTAGTGTTTTTCTGAACAGATGGTTTGTCTGGTTTATTAGATTGAAGATAAAGCTAGAGCTGGTTACACTCATTTCCCCATGTCCTACAAGACTCATAAAAGTGAAAAAAAGAAAAAGAAAATACCAGCCTTTATAGTATTTTCCAGAAAACAAAAAGGAAAAATGATTCAGTGTTGTGATTTTCAGAACAGATGGTTTGGCTGGTTGTATTAAACTGAAGATGATAATACAAAGTCCTACAAGACTCATAAATCTAAAAAGAATATCAAACTTTATAGTATTTTCCAGAAAACAGAATATCAGTGTTATGATTTTCAGAACAGATGGTTTTGCTAGTTGTTTCAGATTAAAGATAGTAATATTCTTTTCTTCAGGTCCTCCAAGAATAATAATAATAAAAAATTCAGCATTTATAGTATTTTCAAAAATGAAAAAAAAAAGAGTAAAGATATGACAATTCAGGTTTGGGATTTTCAGAACAGATGGCTTGGCCAGTTATATGAGGTTCTAGATAAGACCAGCACTAGTAACCATAATGTCTTTTTTTTCTCTCAGTGTCCTAGGAGTGTCATAAATCTGCTGATATCAGTGTAAGAGTTACTCATAGAAGTGTGGCTTGGTCTGATGGATCAGTTTCAGTACTGATACAATCTGCCTCAGAGAGATGAGCTGATTCAGAGGCTGAAAAGAAAAATTCTTTATGGTGTATTCCTCAGAGTCTACCCTCTGTGATGATATATGTTGTCTCGGTGATGTAGAAAGACCAACTGAAATGATTTCAAAGTGTTTTCTGCATGATGATATCTGTTGTTATGGTGATAAGGAAAGACCAATTGAAATGATGATATCTTTTGATATAATTTATCGTGGTTATGAGGGACAATGATATTTCAGATGATTTTGGGGTTTTTTCTGTAATGGAAAGAAAACTCACTTTTAAATGATTATAAGGTGTGTTCCATTGTGTATTTTATATAACCATATCTGTTGTCATGACGTCCAACAAAGGACAGTTTTAAAGCTTATATTCTAATCATATTATTAACAATATGCTTTAAAACAAATTTTTCTAAATTATAATAACTGAGGCTGTGGTAAAAAAATTTTTTTTTTTTCACTATTTTTATTGAAAATTCTTCATTTTTTTCTTCTTTTTTTTTTTAATTTTGCAGTTAATAGTTCTTTTTTACTTTTCATTTATATTTTAAAACCATTTTCCATGTTTGCAGCTGTCATTCATAATTTAATTTCAAAGCCTTTTTTTAAACAATAAATTATACATTTAGATATTTTTTATATTTAACTTGACATATACTGAAATTTTATTACAGAATTCTAAATAAAATATATTAATATAATTTTTATTGATAGCCATAATAGCCCTTACAATTTTTTATTTTTGGATATAAAAATTAATATTTTTTCACATTTCTGTTTACAAATTAGCTTCAGAATAAGTTTTATTTTATTTACATATAAAAAACTTAATTAGAAAGGAAAAAATATATTTTGGTATTTTTATTTAGTCTGGGTTGATATTTAAATTTTAAAATTTTAAGATTATATTTTAGAGGATTTAATCACATCTAGGAACTAAATGTCTAAAAAAAGTCATACTTCAAATGTCAAGGAAATTTGTCTGATACAAATGTAACGTGTAAGCTTCATTCCACAAGTTCAAAGTCTGACGTGAGACCCTGATTTGTTCAGAAAAGTATGTTATCAAGCCGCATAAGAGAAATAAATGCAAAAATAAAAGATTTAAAAATACAAAGATATACACTGAGGCAGACAGATAAATGTATGTTTAGAAAAAAAAGACTTTTACATAGACTAGCACAGAGACACTGAGATACAATCGCATACATGAATACTGTGATAATACTTGATATTATTAATAAAATTATTAGAATTATTAATGATGACAATAGGAACAACAACAACAATAATCATAATCACATCAACAACAACATCATCATTTTAATTTTTTAAACCTTTTTCAGAAATGGTCAACTTATTTTATTTATTTACTTTTTCTTAAATAACTGCATTTATATTATACAGATATATAAACAAATATATACATGTAATATTTAGTTTGTTTTTATACAACACGTATTATCCATGTAATATTTTCTCATATTTAATACTTAGTGTGTATAATACTTGATTCTGTTTACTGGGTTTGGAATAACAAACACAACACAAGAAACCCTAGCCACACTGATAACATTAGCTAAACAAATGTTCTTTGTTGTGTTATTTTCCTTTAGCTTGCACTCATTCACAAACTAACACGGTGTAATATACAGAACAAACATTACTACACAGGATATGACACCCAAGTTGTCTGACAGTTGCTAAAATGTATCATTTCAATTACCCATGGGTCATTATGTCACTGAAAGGAAATAAAATGTTAACAGTTGTGGTCCAGTGAAAAATGACCTCATTTTCAAGCTGTGATCATTAGTTCACAATGATAATGGCTGACAGGAAAATGGCAGGAGGAGATCTTTTGGTGTTGGAGGTACATAAAAACAGATCATTTCATTTGTTTCAGTTTGTTTTATTGTGATGTCGGTCAGGTGATAATGAGCACTGACAAGTGAAAACATTTACGTGCATTAAATGTTTTTAAATATTAGTGTATTAAAAACAAGCTTTTTTTTTTTATATAGGAATCAGATGGTTTCATTCATAATAGTAAACTCATTCACATAACCAAAAAAAAAAAAAAAAAAAGAATTCTTTAAAAGTTATATGTTTATCTTTCTAGTTATTGCTTTCTATTTTTCTCTTATTCATTTTTATGTATGATGTTAATTAACTCTTCACTTTGAAATTATATTATCATGTAATTATTTTTATTTTATTTTCATTTAATGCAGTCTCTAAATTTTTATGGGTTTTGAAAAAAAATAGTAAATCATTTCCATACAAATATATAAGAGCCATAATGATAATGCAACATTTTTAATATAATTCAATTATTCTATTTATACATTAGAACATTTTTTTAAATTTGTTTTCTTTTTTTTTTTTTTCCATCTTGCTGCCTTTCTTGTTTTCACTATTTTATTTCAATAACATGTTGCTTTCGCTATAAAAACAGTGTTTTATTTAAATTGTACTGTGTTTACAGTAAAACCATGCAAAGCAATATCAGTATTTAATATAAATAATACATTATTTACAATACATCGACACAAACCATATCAACTTTTATGACCAAATTAACTTGCGAGCGTCACCCCCTGTTTGAGATGTATTAAATTATCTCCTGGGACGAGGCCTGACTTAATATTTAGATGATAAAACTTGCATGAGTAGAACAAATATTGTCTATTATTTGATTTGCTTCATTTCTTCTTCCACAGCCTGCAAATCGATCTTTATTTTTTCCCATGATCTGTTAATGTCAGTTTTATACTGAGAATATATTGATAACTTATTCATCCAAAAGAAAGTAATTTTCTGCCCAGAGCTTCAAACCTTATACAAACTAAGAACAGCTGAATGACTCTGAATATAAAGACACAACTTATTTGACGTAAAATATATTCCTGACGTGAGACAAGGTCAGTGATGTGTAATGAATAAAGGATTTTTTCTCCATTTTTTTCTATCATTTTTTGTGATTTTTTATTATATTTTTTGAACATTGAAAATCTCTTCTTAATAGACTTTCTACTGATTACCATAAGTATTGTCTGAACAATGAGTTAATTGCAGGAACCAATAATCAAGGTGGTAGTTGTTTAACTTAAAGGTACTTGACCCAGAAAGCACTGCATGCTTGGAAAATCACATAATAAACATGTAGAACACCTGTACGTGCAGCAAATGTTTTTCAGGAAAATTGGGGTGGGGGAATAAAAAAAGAAATTACAGTATTTTAGATACATTATTTTTCTGAGGAATAAATATACTGATTAGTAAACATTAGTAGAAATAAATCATTATTTAAAAAACAAAATTTTAATAATTTTTGAATTTTTACTTTTGCATTAATTTTGTTTGTAATTTTGTTTATTTATTTTTATTTTATATATATATATATATATTTGGAAAGAAAGTTTTGAAAAAATACTGATGATAAGAAATTTTGAGATAAATAATTTTGTTATTTTGAAAATAATTACTGAATAATATGTTTCATACAATATAGAAAAATAGAAAATAAAACAAGAAAGAAAGAAAGAAAGAAAAAATAAATCTAGAAAAAAATTTTGGTTTACAATTTTCAAAAATAAATGTAATTATTTAATGTGGATGGTTTTGACATTAATATGAATTTATACAATTTATCTTCACATTATGTTAATTAAATGAACCACTAGATGGAATCTTAGCCTGTCTATATAAGAGGTTAATAAGCACTGACAGGATTGAGCACTTCTTACAGGTAGCTGATAGGTTCAAGTATGTCTTCAATGGAAGATATTTTTATGTATTTTGTATTATCATTCTTTCCAAATGTGGTTATTACAGATGTTTTTCAGGATTGTTTAATATGACAAATTAAAAAAAGTCTGAAAATATATTATATATCATTCTATTCTAATTGCAAGATATGCAACAATTTACTAAACTTCCATTTATAGACTCTGAACTAGAATCCTTAGTGTGAAAATTCCATTTTCTGCCAAATTTGGCAATTGAAAGTGATTAGTGAATTGGGAGAAGGTAATTACCTAACATATGTATGCTACTGATCAAACAAAACAGTTCAATAGACCAACAGGTCTTGGGTTCGAATCCTACTTTCACCTTCCATCAAATCTAAGTAGGGAGACACTAATTTATTATACATGTCTGTAACGTCCTAATAACAAACTAGTCTAGGCAGATTATCCAAGTGTCAGTTTTTAACAATAACTGAATTTATGCTGGCAAAACCTTTCTTCCAAGCCAATGTTATCTTTTCAAGCTGCTTCGTGGTACATTTGGTTGCAACTGTTTTAAATATTTAATAAATAGCATTACTAGCTCAACTGTTGCATTTTCTCTGTTCATTATTTTCATTGTATTTAAATTTTTAAAACTCTGAAGAGCACTGCTGCTTGGAAGCGACTGATGCAGCCTGGTGTGTACAGATGGCTGTCACATGGGGCAGTTGCACGTGTTTGTGAATAGCCAGTTTTATTAGTCACCAGGAGACATTTTGAATTTCATCTCATTTATTTCTTCTTCAACTCTTTTTTTTTTTATTTCCTTCATGTGCAACAGTCTTTGGCAGATGATTTTAAAAATCCTGTTAAATTCTTGAAATAAAAAAAAAGAATTGACAGTGTCAAGAGCATTCCAAACTGTTGACCTTTTCTAACCCCTAGTTTGAGCCTGTGGAGGACTCCCAGACAAGAACCCTCATGTTTATTGAATGCAGAGACCACTGTAGATGATTGAAGGCACTACAGTGTGACAGAGTCCCACGTTTGTTACAGCTGGTGTCCACATTGTTTCTAAATCCACAGCATTAGCCAGTGAGCATGGACCATTATCCCCTTAGTCCTGCTCACCCATTTTTGTCATCATGGAGACATTTTTTTTTTTTTAATTTTGCTTTCCTTTCATGAGTTCTTGTGAGAGTGACTGTGTTGCTGGTGTCATCAACATCATCATCATCGTCGTTTGATTTGGCGGCTGATGCTTTGTTCATCATGCCCCATTGTTACGCATTTCTAGCCTCATCCTATTACAGATATGGCAGCACTCAGAGAATGTCTTTTGTATCAGCATTCAGCTCCATTGTGTTCATCAATGCCTCGCTCAATACAAGCATCTTAACAGTGAAAACTGTTTCATTTCATGAGAGAAACCCACAATCAGCTGTCACTAATGAAATGCTGCTGACTTAAGCTTGGTAGCTGGGTGAATTGCATGCTGCAAGGACCGGAATCCTAACTAATGAATCCATTTATCCTGTCCAACAGTTGCTGAACTCGCAGTCAATGGCCACATATTGGTCCAATATTTATCTTCTTTTCACGTTAGTTAGAAGCCTGTAACGACACAATGGCTTCCACTGATTTCTTTTGTGACAGTGTCATGAATTTTGATTGTCACTGCTGATGTTGCAGTTGGCAGTGCAAACAGACATGTTCCTGTTTTGTGGGGTGTTTGGAGCACATGGACAGACACACAGACATGCTTAATGCAACATGCAGTTTTCAATAGAGTATAAAGAAAAACAAAATGTTTTTAATAAGATAAATTAAAACACCTTGCAAAATGGTTTTCTGTCACTTATTTTTCTATTTTTTGTATTTATCTCATTCTCTGTATCACACTCTATTTCTTCTCTTGTCTTCTTTATTTGTCTTTCATTCTTTCCTTTTCTCAATCTTCTCATTGTTTATATTTATTTGTTTTCTTACACATTACATCTGATTCTGTTTCCCTGTTTCTGTATTTCACATTTTGATTTGCAAAAATTATCACTGCCCATTTTGCCTTCTGCAGAAAACTTAATCTTTATAAATGTAATGCATCCCCTTTGTCAGTAATTTATACCTAACTTGTATATAATATTACTGTTCCTGTAGCTTGTATATAACTAATATATAATATTACTGTTTCCTGTAGCTTGTATATAACTAATATATACTATTACCATTTCCTGTAATTTGTATACAACTAATATGTAGTGTAACTATTTCCTATTGTTTGTATATAACTAATATATAATATAACTGTTTGCTATAGTTTATATATAACTAATATATAATATACTATTTGCTATAGTTTATATGTAACTAATATATAATATAACTATTTACTATAGTTTGAATATAAAATAGTCTATAATAATACTATTTGCTTTAGTTTATATATAATTAATTTATAATATTAATATTTCCTATAGTCTGTACATAAACTAGTCTATAACATAACTATTCCCTATATTCTGTATATAAACTAGTCTATAATATTACTAATTCCTGTAGTCTTTATGTAATTAATCTAAAGTATATTACTATTTCCTTTGGACTAAAAGCAACTTGTATACAAGACTCTATTGTTAATTTTGTTGGGCTTTTTTTTTTTTTTTTCAAATTCCGTACATCTCGAATTCTCAGGTTTCTTAGAATTTTCATCCCTAACCAACTTTAACAGATGCATGCAACAAGATTTGCTAGGAGAAAATTGAATCAAGTCTTCAATTTGTGATCTGCCAGGAACTCCCAGCCTGTTGAGTTTTACACAAGTTTCCTCCAAAGTCTTCTCCAACTTTCTGTTACGTATTGTTAAGATTATTTCATTTCATGAGAATTATTTCCAATGTGAGCTGACATCCATCAGGACTAATGTTTTCTTTCTTCTTATTTTTCTATTTCCTGAACAGGCTCAAACATGACTGGAATAATGTTTCCTTTTTTTTTTTTTTTTTTTAAATTATGTTTTTGTTTTTGTATTTTTTGTTACAATTCTGTTTTTTGCTACTGTGTTGGGATCAAGGTGGTTGGTGATGGTAATAATATGACATTTTGATATGACATCAGCTGAAGAGAATATCAGTGTGAACTGTGTGGTGAAATATTCACACAAAAATTGTATTAGTGTTTGTAGTTTGTTTGAAGTAAAAGTAAATGATGTTAGTTAATAAAAAAGTTACTTCAAATAAGAGCATATATAAATAAACAAGAAAATATACTTTTTTTTTCACTGATATTCAAAATATTCTCATCTGAAGTTATTGATCTGCTGGTCCATGTATTTTTCTGTTTGTGTGTTGGTGTTTGTATTTGTTTACATATGTTTGTATGTGTTTATATGTGTTTATGAATGTTTGTGAATGTTTATATGTATGTTTTTGTATGTGTGTGTTTGTGGTATGTGTATATGTGTGCACTTTATATACATATGTATGTTGTTTTTATATGTGCATATGTCTATGTATGTTTGTGTGTGTGTGTGTCTGTGTGTGTGCATTTACATATATTCAAGGTTAAAAAAATAAATTCTCCACTTAATTTCATAATTTAAAAAAATTGAAGCTTATGAACTAAGCATGTTGCTATTCAGTTTTCAATCCAATCTTCTCTGCAGTTCGATCTGTCTGTACAGGAGACATTTAATACAACAGGGGAGACTCCTCCAGTCTCCTTTTTCACTGAACATTTAGCAAAAATGAGCCACACAATTCAACTTGAGGCCACCTGATGCTGCCACTGCAGTGAAAAGATTTGAAAAAATATTTCATTTCACGACTCTTTTTCTTTTCTCTTCTTCTTCTGTTGTGTAGTTTACAGAGAAAAACGTTTTTTGCTTTCTGCTTTGTTGATTAAATGGATGAGCTATGCATTTAGCAGATTCACTTTTATTGACTGTGTGGATCATGTGATGGCATTATTGAACACATCAAGTCTGTTTGCTTGTTGGAACAGTCTCAATCTTTCACAATATTACTTCATCCTCCATAACATGTATCTCTCCACCGAAAATGTCTTCTGCTTTTTTTTTTTAAAGAGCTTCATCACAAATATTGAATTTATTCGCCTTATCTGATTGTGAAAATGTCAGGATGAAAAGTGAGCGGTGTGCAGATTACAAGAGATGTGAAGTGATTTCATTCTGCTGCTCAGACTGAATCCACTGCTCCTCTGTTTGTCTTGCTCTGTCTTGGTCGCTCAGGCAGTATCAGTCACTAAATCTCAGTAAAAAAATTATTTTTTACTTTGCCAAACTTGGTTTATTGTGACCTTTTGGATTTTTAGAAATTTAGAAATTTATCAGGAGATGTGTTTTTTTGATAAACTGAGACTGAATTCTGTTTGTAGATTGCTTATTTTAGCTTTTCAGAAAGTCATTTCATATGTCTGTGTTTACCCTTATTACAAAATCAGTTGAATTCTGTGTATTTTACCCTCAACAGAAAAATTATGAGATGTCAGTCTTCAGCCATTGTAAGTTTTGTTATTTATAAAAAAATGTATACAAGTTTGTGTATTTACCCTAAGTAAGGACTTTGTTTTTACCATTTTATGAACAGAATATGAACAATTTATATCTTTACCATACATAAAGTATTAGTTTAAATGTATGGTTTTGTCCTTTATAATTAGTTTAAAGTTAGAAAGTTATAATCTGAGTTAGCATGTTGTTTGTATGAGAAGAGTCTGAAACATAAAAAAGCTTGTCCATTAAACATCATCTGTTAGGTTACGACAGTTGAGTGTGTAGTTTGATTTCCATTGCTGGAAACAATACTGTACTTGCTGAATCATCGATATTATTTTATTATTATCATTATCATTATTATTTATTTATTTATTAATTTTATACTGTTCATTTTATTTGTTTGTTTCTATTATATTTTTCCGTCTATCCTCTTCTTTTTCAGTATTATTTTCTTTCTCCTGAATTTTTACATTTCTTTTTTGCTTTAATTATTTCATCCCTTCTTTTTGATTTCTTTCTAAAATTTCTTCTTTTTTTTTTTCTATAATTATCTTGATCTTTTTCGGAGTGTTTTCAGTTTCAACATTTTGTGACATTTTTCTTCTCGTTTTTTTTCTTCATCAATAAATAATTGCTCTTTTGTTTTGCCCTGTCCTGACAGACATTATTGTTATCAATTTTTATTGCACACGTAGAAAAATGGGCCATCATTGTTGTTTTTAACTCATGCATGGTTTTCAGCAGCCAACTTCATAAAACAGTATTGATTGTGCTTGCTGCATGGCTTCTCAACATTCAGGGTATTTGTTGTACAATTTATCATGTCCTCGGCTTTGATTTTAGTACTATCGTGGAGCTCTTCACATCAAGGAGGTAGAAATAGTACCGTATTAAATCCAGATCATGTGACATGGTGGAATTATCTATGATGCAAACTGAATGGATTTTCCATGTTTTCTCTGGATACATTGCTCATAAAGCAGCAGGAGATAGCAGCCATGGATTGAATGCACGGCAAAAAATATTGGCAAACAAATATTCTCGGTTTTCTCGTAAATCGGAGTGATAGAAAAAAATGGAGTCTGATGTCAGCTTTTAATGGTTGTCTTGACGAGTGTTTGCTGTTGTATCAAAAACCCTGATTGGTTGTCTGAGATCATGTTTCGGCCAATGGGCAACCTGTCAGTCAGAAGTTCAAAACTTGATTTTTTTCAACTTGTCAGTGAATATGTTAGTTTACTCATTTTGATGGTTATCAGAGAACTGTAGCAATTTGTAAAATGTAGATCTAGGTTTATTTATTGTGGCTTTGTCTTGCAAAATCTAATAAGTAAGAAGAAAAGCATTCTCATATGTGTAATATTTACAAGATGTCAAATAAATGTAAAAACTGCTGAATGTGGATGTCGAAGTTATTTCACAAATGTTAAATATTGAAGTTTGTTTTGTTTGTGCTACCAGAGCACATTGATTACTCTGACATTTATTATGACATGTCAGACATTTGTTATATCTGACTTACATTCTTAACACAAAGCTGTTACATTTCCTCAGTACAGTGAGTAACTTGTCTGTACATTTCTGTAATGAAGAAAACATATCCAGTGACTACAAATCAACATAAAAAAATAAAAAAAATAGAGAAAAGGTACAATTGTAGTTAGAAGGATTATCAGTAACAAAAAACCCCACCATTTTCCTTGTTTATAAATAATTTGATCATTATAAAACCAGGTACAAAGTAATCTTTAAAATATTTTCAGGCCCAAATATATTTTATTCTGAAGCCAAAGTACAAAAAAAAAAAAAAAATTATAATTAAAAAATTATAATTTTAATTAAAATCCATTAGAAATATTTATTGATATGAAGAAATGTTTAAAATGTGTATATTTTAAGAAGACATGACAGAGTGTACTTGAGATGTTCAAGATAACATGATAACTTGTGTTACACTGGCAAAAATGAGTCTGAGATTTGTTTGGTCTAAAAACAACATCCACAGTTGAAATATATCTGAAGATTCTTATCTTCATAACAAGAAATGTCATGTTTAATTATCTGTGTGTTCCAGACTTCACTTCACTGCTTTAATAATGTGGGGTTTTTTTTTCACATTTTCATGTTGTTGGTTTTTTTTTTATTAATTCATCAGCATGTGTTTTACTATGCTGTAAAGTCAAACATTCATCACAGATATTCTGTAGTAATAAAACTTGTGTAATAATAAAACATATCTCTGTGCAAACAAAGCCCAAACAGCTGTTGTGCAATAACAAGAAATATTATAAGAATAAAAATACAGAACACTCATAGTCTGTTCTGCAACAACAAAAATACTGTATCTTTGTACAAAGACCAAACATTCATCCCAGCTGTTACTTCATCAACATGTGTTCCATAATCTTAAAAAGTGCCTGAGTCTTTTTTTTTTGCTCTTTTCCAAAAAAAAAAAAAATTCCAGTCAATTAAACACAACACATTGATCTTATAAAGTGAAATCTTTTCACTGGCGACTAATGGCTTCTTTGGATATCCACTGTCAGGTTAAGTAAGCCATGCTGTGTGTGATGGCAGCAGATTAGCTAACCAGGAATGAAAGTCTGGGCTGTGTTTGATCTCGGAGAAGACAGTCCTCATTTCACCTCGGACCTGTTACATGTATAAATGTTTGATGCTGCAGGGACTCAATTAACTTGCTGCTGACCCTCGACTCACCTTCTCTCCGAAACGCTTCAGCGACTTCGCCACTGCTTGTCAGTTGCTGTTGCACGCACTTTGCTGTCATTATACATTGGCTGTCACAACCGATTTCATGTGACACGGCATTAACCCTTTCTGTGCGAGAACCCTTTTTGTAAAAAACAACTTTTTATATGATTTGTTTAATGATTGTCTGTGTGTTGTGATTGGTTTAATATTGCAAGGCTTTTTCTTGTACGACCACTTTAATATGACAAGGTGTTAACACTTTCTCTGTAAAATCCCTTTTTTTGAATTTTATATGTTTGATGGCAGATTGAAATAAATGGTGCAGATAAGCTGTATGATTGGTTTAGTATTGTGATATATTAATCCTTTTTCTTGTATAACTATTTTAATATGACAGAAACCTTTTCAAAAAATATTACATCCTATATTCAACTGCATATTTAAATAATCAGCACAGATCAACAGTATGCTGATTGCTTTAATATTACAGGATATTAACTCTTCTACAGAAACAGTTAAATGTGACATTAATATCAACCCTTTCTCTGCAAACCTTTTTTTTTTTTATATGAATTTCTGTTTTTAATGAAATAATCAACATTGTCTGTCTCTGTGTTGTGTTTACTTTGATATTGTACTCTTTCCTTTGTAAAACCATTTTAATATGTTGTTATTTTTTGTAGTAACATCTTGTCTGTGATTTTAATATGTCAAAAAATTAACATTTTTTTTTAGGAAATATTTTTAAAAAAATGGCTTAGTTTTTCTGTACATACTTTGATGTTATTATGATTTTATTTGTCATTGACAACCATTTCTATGTGATGTGACATTAACCAGTTCTCTGATAAAACATTAAAAAAAAAAAAATATATATATATATATATATATATATATAAATATGACAACTTGGAAAATATTTGGATATTGTTAGTAAAGTTATTTATGACACAGTGTTAACCCTTTCTCTGGTGGACTTCTAAACAAATGATCAAACTGCCCTGACAGCTTATTACTCTTTTATTTGTCCACAGTTATCACTTACATTGTTGTTGGGTTTTTTTAGAGGACATTTTAATGATGTTACTTCAATCTTTTTCGTGACAGACATTTAAAATATATAATTATCAGTTTTTGATTAAACTGCCATGACAGTGGTGAACTGTCAGCTTCCATACTGATGCTATTTTTTATTGTAAAGACTAATTATTGTAACCGTTATCACTGTCAAACTTTTTATATAAAATTCTATATTTCACGGAACTGCCCTCACAGTCTCATACTGTCAGTTACTGTTGCTCTCACACTGATGTGATGATTGCTATCTTTTAACTCTTTTAAGTGACAGCACATTAACCCTTCCACTGGTAACATTTCTGTGTGGATAAGGATAATATGCAGTTTTTAATGAAGTTGGCCCAACTCTTCAATTTTGTGTCATGTCTGGTATCTCTGTGCTGTGGCAGGTTTAATGTGACATTTCAGTCAAGTATTAACCCCGTCACTGACACAACTTTTTGAGAGAAGGGTCAGTTAGGAGTAGAGATAACAGCCATCTTTAGCAGAACTGACCAGACTTTTCAAAGTGGTCAGCATGATCCACTGATTTCTGTCTTTGTACTGTGACTGGTTTAATACTGATTGTCCATCAAGTGTTTTTAAATTTATGTTATTTTTATTACTACTACTACTCCTACTACTATTACAATTATTTTTATTTTATTTTATTTTATTTTATTTAGTTATTTATTTATTCATTCATTCATTCATTCATTCATTCATTTATTTATATTGGATGGGGATGGAGAAGGAAGACTGTATTTTTCTATTTTATAATAATAAAGTCTTTAGATTAATTCCAAATTTTTATGTCAAACACAAATATGAATTTAAATAAAACTGGAAAAAAAAAATAAAAAAATAACATAAATAAAAATTTTTGTTTTTAAATTTAATTTAAATAATATGCATGCATAAAATAATAAAAATTTAATAACATGCATCCATGATATAATCAATGTAAATTTAAATAAAATGCATGTATAACATAATAAACATAAATTTAAATAAAATGGAGCCAGAATATAGTAATCACAAATTTAAATACATTTCATGCACAAATTTAATAAACATGAATTTAAATAAAATGAATATCAATGATGTAAATATGAAACTAAATAAAGTGGATCCATAGTATTATGACAAACTTGAGTTATAACATTAATTTATATGAAATAAAATGATACAGTTGTAACAGGTTCTTATTGTAATTTATTTAATTATTCATTTATATATTATTATTTTTATTTATTTTATTTTATGATTATTTTGATTCCACACTGATAAGCAGCCCAGTAAACTAATACTGACAAGTTTTATTCTTTGAGGATGTGAATCTTTATTTAAAAATCAACATGAGAAGTGTGGAGGTGATGTCGGTCACTTTGATTTGATTGTTAATAAAACACAGCAGTCTGCTGTCAGTGCTTTCTTACAACAAATCAGTCAGAGAAGAAACCTGCAGTAGTAACAAGATGTCCCCTCTCCTATTGGTTTCACCTTCGTAAAGGAGGCTGTAGTCCAGTGGTTAGAGTGCTCGACTGACATGTGACAAGTAACATAATCTGTCATCTCTATGGTTAGCTTTGACTACTGTATGTGATTTCCCATTACGCACTGTTTAGATAAAAGTTGATGGTATCTGCTGTCCTTATAATGGAAATATGAATGTTAAAAAAAATTAATTTTATATACAGAGTGAAATCACTGACTTGTCTTATCTGTAATAAGATTGTGTGTGTGTGTGTGTGTGTGTGTGTGTTGCTATGAAATGATTTCAGTCCAGACAGTAAAATAAAACATGGTATGTACTGCAATTATGCATGAGTGTATGAATTTTATAAAATTGGAATTCACTAACATACAGTAGTTAAAGAAATTACTTTCATTGGGAGTAGCTGTTTGCCTGGTTTTGTCTATAACAATGTGACTGTGATAATGATTCACATATCAGAATTCAGTAAAACATCATGTGTGCAGACTTATTTACCAAAAAGTCAATTTTAAACACATTTCAATTACTTTCAGTATAATAGTCTAGCCTTAGCCTGTCACCATAACAACATCACTGAGTTGAAGATGCATGTATTAGAATTCTCTAAAATATGATAAGATAATAAAACACGGTAAGTGCTACACTTATCTCCAGAAAAATATATTTATACAAATTATTTTTACCAGCGTAGCCCTTTGCCTGGTTTTGTCTCCATAACAATGTCACTGGGTTGAAGATGCATGTACTGGCATTTTCTGACCAGAAATGGTTTCAGCCACGCAATAGGGCCATGAATCAGCTTGTGTAGGGAAACAATTAAGAGAAGTGGTTTGTGTAAATTTCACAAGTAAATATTCATGTTGCATGTCACACTGGAGTTAGGAGATTCAAATGCTGAATCTTATTGTTTGACTCTTGTTTACTTGTTTTTGTGTGTGTGTGTGTGTGTGTGTGTGTATTTCTGTGTTTATGTATGTGTGTGTGTTGTGTTGTTTATGTATGTTTGTGTGTATGTTAATTTTCTCCATTTGTAGAATTATATGTTAAAATGTGTTTGTCTCATTAGTATGTTTTATGCATATAGTGAATATTATACATATGTGTTGTGTGTATGTGTGTGTTTCTGAATGCATGTATGCATGTACATATTACATCTGTATGATGACTGAGTGAGTGTGTGTATGTGTGTGTGTGTGTGTGTGTGTGTGTCAGTATATAGATCTGTGATGTTTGAGAGAGAAGCTACATTTGCAGATTGCAAGGAATAAAGAGTGATATTCAGACTAACGCAAACTGTTACAAAACTATGACTCACAGTTGTAAATGTCAATAATCTTTGTAACCTAATCTGTTAAAACTCAATATTCTAACAATACTGTCACAAAACAAAACAAAACAACAAAAAAAAAACATGAAAAAAAATCCAGCCCAAACAAATCTGGATAAAATTTAAAAACAACAACAATAACATCACAGGGTCCAAGAACATAGCCCCTGCATAATTCTGGCTAAACTTGCAAGGACAAAATCAAATTCTCAGTTCACTGGTGGATTTCAATAATGAAATTAATAATAAATCTTCATTGCAGGTTTGAGTTATGGAATGCTTTAACTGGCACAATGCCACCTGATCCTGTGCTAGATTTACTGCAGATTTCTATTGTTTAGGTTGCAGAGTGATGTCATCACTGGTCTTTTTGTCACAAATCTCTCCACTGCTGGGATCTCTCATTAGCATGTGGTGTCATTGCAACACATGTTACAGAAATCGGCTAAATTAAATTTTCAGCTGACTCGGAATTTAAACAGTTGGATTGAAAAAGCTTAACAAAGAACTTCTATTAGGTCCTTCACATTTTTGCATCCTTTTTTTTTTTTTTTTTTTTTTTTTTTTTTAAATTTTAAATTGTAATCTTTCCCTTTTTCTTTTGTTTTAATTTTAATGTTATGGTTCTTGATTTTTTGTTAGCTCTTTCATTTTCTATTTTTCTTTTCTAATAAAATATTGTATTTTTTCTTAAACTTTTATTAACAAAATTTATTTAAATTTTTATTTATTAAATTTTTTATTTTATTTTAAATGTTACCACTTTTCAGAACATTTTCTTCTTTACAAAGCTTTAATATCTTTTAATTTTTTTCTCTGTTAAATTGTTTCTTTTAAATTATTTTTCCTTTCAAAATTTTTCTTCTAATATCTTTTTTCTTTTAAAAGTTTTATTTTTAATTCCTTTTAAAGAAGAAGAAAAAAATCACTATTGGCCCTATTTGTAAATTAATCCGACAATAAAACAGCCTTAGAGTGTGACATTATTGGGCATAAAATAGAACAATAATGTGTGATTCACAACATTAAATTGCTCCAACGACCTGGCAATCAATTGTGGGATTTCATTTAAATACTTGTGTGTTAGTGTCGCCAGCCCTCCCTCCTCCTCCTCCATCTCTCCCCCTCTAGAATTTAATTTAAATAATACCATCATCATTCTTTACCCCCTGCACAGATTTCATCTAAATACTTGTGTGTTGATTTTGACAATAGCCATTTGTTTTTCCTATTCCCATTACTCATTTCTTTTGTCAACTTTTTTTTTTCAGTTTTGTTTTTGGTGACACCAACTGTCCCTTCCAACCCTTCTAAATCCACCCTTAGATTTCATTTAGACACTTGTTTCATTTTTACCAGTTTCTCCTTTATCTCATCTTTTTAGGTCTATCCATCCATTTCTTTTAAATATTTTTTTCCTTTCCCCTATTCACCCTCCTAAAATCTCTCTTAAATTTTACCTTTCGATTTCATTTTTATATTCTACATTTAATATTTTGTGATTCAATTGTGCAACCTTCCATTCCATAGTCTCCTAAAACCCACCCCCCTATTTCATTATTCGTTTATTTCTCCCCCAGCTGACCCTCCTAAAAACCTCCCTTAATTTTCATTTAATCACTTGTCTCAGTTTTAGCAGCTTCCCCCTCACTCTCATCCCCCTGCTAATCCCTCTCTGCCTCTGTCTGTTGCGGAGTCATCAAGTGTTAGAGCACATTGTTATTGTGCTTGTGAAAATATTACCCCTCTGATTGCTGATTCACTGCTTTTTATTCATCTGTTTGAACAGCCTAATGCTCCCAGTGAATCTATCACTTAAAATGGACACCGTGCATCTTTGAGTGTTTAGCATTTTAAGTAGCTGCCTCTGTGCAAGAGCATGTCTCTTTGTAACAGGTTTATGGGAGTCTTGTTAGGGCTTTGTATGGCTAGGATGATCTGTGTGAGGTGTTTTTTTTTTATTATTCTCTTGGCCTGTCTCATTCAATTGGAGAGAAATTCTCATTTGTCCAGTTCAATCTGTTGGCTAAAGAGAAGTTTTCTTGGTGATGGGGTTGGATACGTGTTTTTATTGTGCAGCTTTACTGTTCACATGTGTGACACTGTGCAGGTCTTGTTTGTGTGTCTCTGTCTGTGCAGGTCTTGTTTGTGTGTCTCTGTCTGTGCAGGTCTTGTTTCTGTGTCTCTGTCTGTGCAGGTCTTGTTTGTGCGTCTCTGTCTGTGGATGGAAGCTTTTAAAGAGGGATGAATGTATTAGGGAATCATTTATTTATCATGATGTATGAAATAATGTGCTTGATATGTAATTTATGTAATATATAAATGCATGTAGTGTAATGTAGTGTTATGTTTCTATTAAGTCCTATTAACATATGTATGTATGTAAAGAAATGTGTATGTTATTGTACAAAAATAATGTATATGGAGTATATATAATCAGTATTTATGAATAAGAATGTATATAGATATATACTGGTACATGTGCATATATATATATATATATATATATATATATAATATGCATATGTGCATTTGTATGTAAATATGTGTGTATTTTTATACAAACATCATCCATTCAAAAGTATCTGTATACGTCACTAACAAATTACATAGTTTACTCAAAGCACTTCAAAGCACTTCACTACACTTCACACACTTCTCAGTCTTGTTGTTGATACCTTATATCTGTACATTATCCTTGGCCACTGTCCACCCATTACCCCAGTGTCCATACATTACCCCAGTGTTTGCACAAGGATTATCTGTAAGAGCTTGTAAGCTATCTTTATTTATCTGATTAATCTCTGGACTGTGAGTGTTATCATGCAGTTAACCCACCAGACTTAGGAAGCATTCAGACAAGCAAATGTTTATGTTGTGTGAAGTGAAAACACTTGTATTTTTTAGCCATTGGTGGGAGAGTCATAGTAGTTTCAAGTCAAGTGGACATTGTGATAGAACATATTTACTCGTTAAATTGATTGCCGTGACTCTCTACTGTCTGGTAAATATGTTAATAAAGTACATAATTTAGTTATGTCTTTAAAGTATTAGAAAGTAGCTTGTATGCATTTAGTGTCTATTCAACTGAGTATGTTGTTGGTACTAGGACATTAACCTGTACAGTTAATATAGTATCACAGTAATGTACAAGTTTATGAGAAGTTAAAGAAAACACTTTCTTTGTTTTATTAATTTATTGTGTGCACAGAAATATGACAGTATGAATATATAGAAATTTAGTAATTATTTTGTCTGAAAATACATATATTATAGATTTATACGTTTTATTTAATAAATGGTAAAAGAAAATGAAAATCTCTGTTTTCTGCTATCAAAGATTGGCAAGAACAAACACAAAACAAAATATTAGGATGCTTGTTTATTGCCAGTCTTTATTTTTAGCAAAGGTTTCTAAGGGAAAATATAAGCATTCAGTTTTATTGTTGAATGTTCTTGAGTCAAATAAGTAGGGAAAAAACCCCAAAAACAAAATTTCATTTGGACGTAAGCAAAATATTATTTGGCTCTTTGTACGCACCATCTAATGTAAATAAAATTTAATGAGTGAGTTATTACAACTGATTTATATGTACGTAACATTTCACCTGTTTGTTTTAAAATATTACTGCTCTTCACCTGTTCAAAGCAATTAAGCACTGGAACATCCTCGCAGAGTTAAACAAGTTATCTCTGTTGTATTTATCTTGTGAACAAGCAGTAAGTCTGGGTCAAGAGACCACTGGAATAATTTGCCCTTTCATCAAGTATGCTAGAAGCTAATTGGTGCTGACTTATCAAAGAGCTCTCCTGATTGGTTAACTAAGTACCTGTGTTTATCAAAGGCTTCGCGTGATTGGATGACTAAGTACCTGTGCTTATCAAAGCAATCAAATGATTGGATAACAAGATACATGCAGTGTCTGGCTGATAAAATTCCCAGTTTCATCATAATTGATAATTGGTAGCTGCTGACAACATTATCAGCTTACCACTGACAGTTTTCAGTTTTTATATACAGGTAATTGTGAAAAGGTGTTTTCAGTTTTAAAATGAATCATTTAATCCCATTTACAAATTTTATGCTTTTAATTTTACCATCATACTCTTTTTTTAACCCAATCAGCCTGTAGCTTGGTTCAGAAGTGTTCACCTGAGGGTTGCTGGTTCAGTCTTCTTGGTCTAGCCTGTAGGACTATATCTTGATCCAGTCAGTGTTTCACATTGGTGTTCAGTTTCCTCACCCCAGCAGACTGCAGATGAAAGTACTCTTGCTGCTAATAAAAAGACTTGACTACATTTAACTTTCACAATGATTATAAAATGAATGAGGTGCCAATGCAGAATTTTCATTCAATTTTAAAAAAGATGTATTGTGTAATTCAGATTTTAGTTTTAGTTTATTTATGCATGTTGCATTATATTTCTAATCTCCCATTCCAAATTTGCTGCATAAAGTTCCTGTGAATGTATATAATGTATTTATATTATTGACAAAACTACTACAACTAAAAGAGAGAAAGAAAAAATAAATAAAAAAATAAATATAAAGCTTTATTTCTGTACTAAAATGATTTGCTCATATAAACAAAGTTAATTTTGATCAGTGATGCTATAACAACATAGTTAATAATTTGCTACTGGGTGTGTTACTTCTCTGATAATTCTGATGTGAAGTTAAAAATACACTCAATCAACATCAAGTATTCATTTTTATTTACATCATTTTGTGTAAATCATTCACTGACTGCAGTAAACAACAAATCTTAGACGATATAACTATCAGTTGTCTAGAGAAACAGTCTCTCTCTCTCTCTCTCTCTCTTTAAATACATACATACATATATACATACATACATACATACATACACATGCACACATATATAAAAGAAACCAAAAGACACACATGGATACAATGAGATACTTAAAACAAATAGATACAAGAACATATATATACAGACACACATACAGTTAAACAAAACGCATACTGAGATAACATACATACAAACACATGCATAAACCACTTACACTCTCAATCACATGCACATAACTAATGTAAATATAACATATACTTCACACGACACTCATAAACTGGCCCCCTATCTTCCCTTCCCCGTATCTCACAGATGTCTATAAAGTGGATGCAGCTAAGTGTAAACTGAAAAGTGTAGTTAATCACAAAATTCAATCTTTTACTTGTTCCCTAACACAGATTATCACTTTGCAAAGGTTTTATGGTCAGGTTTGATTGGATGGCTATTTTATGAGGATACTTAGACGAGGAGAAATCTTTTTATGGAGACAGATTGTCAGTCAGAGCAGACTTTTATGAGTGAGAGCCAGATAAAAACACAGAACTGCAGGTGTGGTTTTCTCTCACTCACCCAGAGAAATGTCATATACAGACTGGGCTGGACAGTGTTGGAGCCTCTTAACTCAGTCTACAAGGAGTTTTGTGTGTACTTGCCTGTATATTTTTTTGTATTAATACTCTTTTATGTACGTATTGGTTGAGTTTTATTAAATTTATATTCAAAATCATAGAACATGTTATATTTATTTAATTTTTTATTATTTAGGTGTTGTTTTTTTTTTTTTTTTTTAATTTTTGTTTACATCTTCTTTTTAATATTATTGCCATGGTTTTGATTGTCTTCAATTTTTTTGTTCCTTTTTATGTTAAATTCTTGAATCCCAGATTGTTTCTTTTTTATTTATTGCTTATTTTTTTGATTTTGGTGTAAAAATTATTACTATTGTTATTATTTAATTAATTAATTCATTTTTTAAAGATTTGTTATTATTATTACAATTATTATTATTTATTTTTTTTGTTGTAAATAATATTTATTAATCCTGAATATATCTCCATTTTATATCACTTTGTTATTTTTGTCAATAATATTTTTCTGGTTGTTTTGACATCTTGGTTTTTGTGAGGTTATGAATAGGTGTTGTTCTTTGTTATGTCTTGGCTTTTCATTATGCACACTTCTCGACTCTCACTGAGTTCTGCTGGCTGCATGTCATCTATTTCCAGATGAAACTGATACTAAGACTTACTCAGCCAGACTCTTCTGTGTTTAACACTTGATGAGCATTCCAACATCACACCCAGGAATTCTCTGATCTATTTCCTATCATAGTTTTGAATTTCTACATGTCAGATGTCTTAGCAGCTTTGTCAGAGGTGAATTTCAAATATCTTCTAATTCCCCTCCAGACTTTATTTTATTACCTTTCACTTTTCACTTGGTCTCACCAGTGACAGAACATTGTGCTTTCGTTACACTACTGGCCCGAGGCATGGTAGATCAAGGGATCGAATCTTCTCAGAGTTTTTTCCAGAATGACATTTTGTTTTATTACATGTCTAATACCTTTCTCTGTCCATCTAGTGTTACTGAATGTGGGTAGTAGAGGTATGGTCAGACTGATGACTTGGGGCATCATGGATCAAGGGATCAAACCTTCTGAGAGCTCTTTTCAAGCTATTTCTAGAATCAAACTTTATTTATTACTTGTTTCAAAGCATTTCACTGTCAGCTTGGTGTTCAGTTAAAGGATATAGTGTTGTTAGACTGCTGGCTTCAGGTGTAAATAGTCGCAGGTTCATTTTCGTCTACATCCCGTTCCAGACTTTATTTCATTGTTTAAAGTATTTCACTCTTAAGTTGCTGTTACTAGAAACTGGAGTAGGATATGGTGAGGTAAATACAGGATCAAGGCATGGCGTGTCACAGGATAAATGTTCGTATTTCCTGTTTCAGACTTTATTTCATCATTTGCTTAAGTTTTTTCCTATTCCTTGATGTCTTTACTGATGTTAGTTTACAGAATTGTTTTGGTTAAAGTTCTTGGACTGTGCTGGAAAGATTGCAACATCAGATCATTGGGCTTTTCCCTTTCTATCCAAAGATTCTGACTGATTTTTAAATTTAAAACAAAAAAATTAATTTTTTTTTTTTTAATTTTTTTTTGAGGGAGTTTTTTTTTTTTTTTTTTTCTCATTTTTCAAAACAATGGCAAAAATAGTATTCATTCTCAGGAAGATGTAAATAAAAGATTTCTTGTTACTAACAGAATGAAGTAGCCAGTTGCCACAGAAAAGTTTGTTAGAACTTGTAAATATTTGACATTCCGCAGATAGCGTTAGAAAAATAATCAATATGGTTCAGTGGTGCCATTAAACTTTCATTAAGTGGTTTTAAATGTAGGAAAATAAGTTTTAAAAAAAACTGAAGTAAAAAAAATAGCCATCACACAGTATATTTAGTTAAATAAACAACCAATTATATAGATAAAAATAATATTACTGTTTTAAAAATCCGAAACAACTATGAGCCTCAGAATTTTTTTTTTACTAATTTTCATATTAACATTTTTATATAATATTATTTTTTTTAAAAAGTAAAAAAGAAATAAATAAATAAAAAAGAAAGAAATAAAGAAATAAAGAAAAAAGAAAAATTCAGATTTCAAATTAATGTTTTTGTATTTGGATGAAAGATTAGAAGATTTACAGCAACAATTAGTGGATGATCAGTGGTGTTTACAAAAAACACGAGAGCTCAGATAAACATGGTTGTCATTCAACCGTGTTTGAAGCGGTGGTTGATGTTTTTACCTGTTGCCGTTCTCTGTCAGTGGGTGCACAGGTAATCAAAACTAATTTAAACACCTGAACTGAAAGGTGTTTAAAAAAGTAAGATTTTAAAAAATGATGAAAAACCCCAGAGATTGTTGAAATAGTTTCTTAAAATAAATAAATAAATAAATAAATAAATAAAAAAGATACTGGTGCAGTTACATGAAATTCCAGAGACAAAAAATGTTTTCTTAGTTTATATAATTAAGTTTGTATATAATAAATGTGTATAATATTTTGTATCATTACCAGTTAGTTTTTTTTTTATATTGAAATAAATAATAAATAATAATTTAAAAAAAATGATGCCAAACATACATGTTTATACTGAATACAGTTATGAGAACCAGCTGACTGTTTATCAGTTCACAACATCTCATGTGCAAACTGACAACAATTATCTGATTTATACGTACACACACAGACAAACATACGTACACACAAAGTGTTTTAAAAAGATCAGCCTCAGTGGTTTATCTCATCTAATGTGAAATTACACAGACATGTTACACACATACCCAGATAGATGTACATACACTGACACACACATGTACACAGTGTACTTTAAACAGAACAACCTCACTGCTTTATGTGATAACCTCACCTAATGTGAAAATTGACCCCATAATAGTCATCTGGTTTTCATCGAAGATTGCCACCCAATGACATTTCGTCAATAAAAGAAAGATCTAATTGTTTTTTGCCTGTGTTCACTGACCCTTTTGATTACGTCGGCTACATTTCATGTCATTTCCATGCCCATTGCTTGGCTTTGAACGCTTCAAATTGTTCGAAATGAAAGGGCCTTCATCACTTTGAGAGAGGATGATGTTGAAATTAACTTCAGCAAAATCAAATCTGTCAAGTCTTCAGTGTTTCCTTTTGCTGAGAAATTTCCACTGCAAATTGAAAGTAAGATATTTGCATTTATTTGCTTTTAGTGTCATACTTGCCTTTTTATTTGTCTGTGGTTTCAAATTTACATTTTATTTCTACCCATAGTTTGTGGTTTCAGATTTACAGCTTCTTTATATATGATTATATTCTCTGAATCTGTAATATCAATTTATATCTTTAAAAAAAGAAAGAATAAAACACACTGCACCACTGTTGTCTTATGAAGAAAAGAGAAATTCTGACTCTCTGTCAGATGTGAAATACAAATAAAAACACAGTTCACTGAGGAGATATATATTTTGTCTTCTGTTGTTTCAACAATATTGGTACATAAATGTTTTGGCAATCCAGACTTATAATTGTGTCTATGTGTTTATCATCAAGGAAGATCTCCGAATGATTAGACATGGAGGGGAGGGGGCTAATTAAAAATAAACTGATACAGTGGAAGGCTGATGTATAATTAGGAAGGGAGATGATTACTGTAATAGTATAGTCAGATAATGACTATAATGTCACAGTCAAGAAGGAAAAAATATTATAATTAATATGTAGACATTACTGGAAAAGCTAGAAACCAGTCCAATTAGGACAAAGTATAAAATGTTTACTTGGTGGGAAAAGACAAAAAATACTGTAGTCACAAATACACACGCACATGCACACGCACACACACACACACACACACACACACACACATACATATACATATGGTGGGACAAATAATAAAATATTATATTCAGAATGAATATATGGTGGGAAGAGATAGAAAATGATACTGTTAAAAAATACATTAGAAAAAGATACTGATTGCAGATTTTGTGGAAGTCTCCATTATAAATGGTCCCATAGCATGTCAAAAGCAATGAAGCAGTGAAACAACAACAGTTAATTAAAAAAATATTGTGATTTATAGACACACTGCTATAACAAGAGGCAAAGGAATCAGTGATTTGAAAGTTGTTTCTGCAAGAAGAAGTAAAAACGTCTTCTGCTGATGAAGATAAATGACACACTGCGTCTGTTTTGTTCACTTTCAGAACAAGAAGAAATGAAGATAATAGTTGTTTCAGAAGAAGTGATTTAATGTCAGGAAGTTTTTCTTGAGTTCCTTGTTGATTTTCTGAAAGAACAGAAAAATAAACAAAAATATCAAAATAGTAATTATGTCATCAGAAATATTTTAAAGTTACCTATCACTTTATACACAGTCATTTGATTGAGTGTTGATAGTCAGTTATTATTTTTTCTCATATATTCTAAGTCACTGGGATAAAAACATTAACAATAACAATAACAACTACAACAACAACAACAACAATAATAATAATAATAATAATAACAATAACAATAACAACAATAACAATAACAATAACAACAATAATAATAATTATAGTAATAACAATAATAATAATAATCATAATTCCAGCAATAAGAACATCAGCAAAAATAATAATAAAAATAATTCTACTACTGCTACCATGAGTAGTACCACTACCACCAACAGCAACAACTACAACAATAATAATTAATGTTAACATTATTATTACTACCACTACCACTAAAACAACTTTTACTACTGTTACTGTTAATAATAATAATAACAAAAATAACAATGGTTGTGATAAATATTTGACTTTTTAAACAGAGATAATAAAAGATACGTATGAAATATTTTTGAAGAAATGAATACTGTCATATTTCTGTCATATACTTTTACAAATAAAATAAATCACATTTATGACACATATTTGAAAAAAAACCAACTCATTTATTACAAAAACTACTATTTTTCTTCTGCTTCAAAAACATTGAGAATTCTTCCGATTCCATCTCTGATAGATGGCACTGCCTGTTCTGTCACACATGTCAGAGGTCAATGTCAGAACTGCCAATGCCTGTCAAAACATGGACACACCCACTAACCCTACCTATTACCATATCCCAAAGAATGTTTTTTTTCTTCTTCTTCTTCTTCTTCTTCTTTGGTATCAGATGGAAATGTTAAAATGTCTTGGACATTCCTGTAATGGGAAGTTTCCTTGTGAGAATCCTGGGTGTCATTTAGCCAGCCCATCAAAGCCTGGCCTGGCAGTCAAGGAATTGGTTTTTGGTTTCTGGCAGTGAAGGAACTGGTTTTTGGTTTCTGGTGTGAGATGAGTGATGGTGGAGTTGTGTTTGTGGTCATTAGCCTCTGTGTTCTACTCATTCACCACTTACACTGCATCTCTGCTGTCAGATTTCTGTCATTATTCTAGTGAGCTGTTTAGTCATTGATACCTAGTACATATGTACTTATAAAAGAACACACACACACACACACAGAGACAAACACAAACACACACACATACACACATACACACAACACACACACACACACACACAAAACACACACATACACATTTACACATAAACATACACATACACACATCCATATATACATACACATCTTTCACAAGCTTAATACCAAGGGTATATTTAAACATTTATTTATTTCACACATTAACCTTTACTATCACAAACAGATAATCATGAAACGTGTATACCTTGGATGAATCAACCATATTTATAACAAACAACAAACCCTATTAGCAGCATATAAATGAAAACAGAAATGAAAAGTAAAGAAAAGTGACAAAAGAAATTGATGAGCTGAATATGTTTTGCTTAGAATTACCATTAAAAGAAACATTTACAAATGAGACAGTTTCCCCATGGTCTGCATCAGATACATAACTTAGTTACCTTCTTTTGGGTGTAGTTACTGCTAGATAATTATCTCCCTTGGGGGAATTCTTTATTTTATTTAATGGATATGATTTCTTAATCAGTTATCTCAGCCAAATAATAAAAATAAGATTTGAAAAATGTTTACATCCAAGAAAGTTTAATAGACACAAATTTCCATATGTTAGTGTGTCAAACTGTTAGTGAGAGAAGAGTTGGTATGTTTGTTACATCTCAGAATAAAGTCTGATGTATTAAGATGTGACTATTGTAGTCATTTCAGTGATTGGAAGCCTTAACATAGAGCTGCTTGGGTCAGTGTTAATAACTCTATTTATCTATTTAATTATAGTATTTGTCTGTTTTGTATGAATGTATTTTGTATGTATACATGTCTGCATGTTTGTATGTATTTCTGCCTGTGTTTACCACTATTCATATATATCTGTACACACACACACACACACACACACACACACACACACACACACACACACACACATAAACACACAAACACACACACATGTATGTGTATGTATATATGTTATTTGTGCGTGTGAATTTTTTATGCATATGTGCATGTGTGTGTGTCTACAAGTGCATATGGTTATATACCTACCTATAAATGAACATATATAAAGTTTATGTAGTTCCTGACCTGTGTACCTTTATACATAATGAGGTATTTTTCTTCTACTTGGTATTACTACATAATATATCACTTTCAGAATTACACACATTACAACTAGAGAAGAAAGGAGAAACCAGTGAGTATGGAGTGATCTTATTATTTGCTCACAGTGAGCAGTGAGTAGAGTTATTGACCATTGCTTTCTGATTGGTATTTCTGTTCCGTGTACTTGGGCCAGTCCACTTGCTGGAGTGTTAGCCAGGCGTTCTAGCACTGAAACACGCATCAGTCAATTGTCAGAGAGAGAACAAATCCATTTGTGAAAGGTATTTTGTTTTGGTTTGATGTGGCACATTCAGTGCTGCTGGAGATAACTGAGCTGTATTAATACAGAGGAAGTTTGTAGCTGCTGTTAGTAGCTGCATGTACTAGGAGATGAAAGATCAGAAACAAAACTGAAAAAAGGAATCTTAGCACATTTAGCTTTACTGGGCTGATCTTCAAGTTAAACTTCTGTCTGAAACAATCAAGGAACATACTTTTTTCTAGCTGTGCATATAGGCTTTGAACAATAGAGTTGTATAGTGTGAAAAACAGATCTGAAAAATAGATTTGTATAGTGTGAAAAACAGACTTGAAAAATAGACTTGTGTATAGTGAAAAACAGACTTAAAAAAGGTAAACATAATATTGTCTTGATCCCCGAATATTCTGAATGAAGAAATGCATAACAGTATCTTATGTATCTAAATCTTCCTCTTTTTTCTGTAAATGTTTTCCTGAATGAATGATTATTGCATATGAAGGAATATATAGTTTGTTTTACATACCCTTTATAAAATAATCCTGTATTTGAAACTAAGATAAAACGAATGCCTCTCTTCCTGGATCAATAAGCCAGGAAGCTAGGATTTGAAATATACTGTAAAATTCATTGCAGGAGTCTTCCAAATCTAATAAAAACTAGAACCGAAGAGATAATCTTGTACATTCTATAAAACCAGGAATATATACATACACAGACATATTTTGAAGTTAACTGACAGAAAGAAACACTGTGTTGTACATTTGGACTGGCAGATCAAGTGAATTGTGGACAAGCAGGAATTGATTGGTGCCGGCTCAAAAGACGTTGCTTACTTACGGAGAAACAGTTCATTCAGTGACTGGCGCTAGGAAAGAGTGGATTACTGTGAGATGTGTTCGGACTTCATGTCCACTGATGTTCAGATCTGAATCTACTGGTCTACCACTCTGAGGACACACAGGAGATTGCTGTGTTTAGGAATATTATACAGTTAACTGTTGTCTTGTAAAGGTAGGTTATGTTCAGTTGGTTTTATTTGAACTGTAAGGTGTAAATTTGGGTTTATTAATAGGATGAAATGGTTTTTTGGTTGTGTTTTTTTATGCTGTACAGATTCAGTTTATTTTAATTTTTATTAGTTCAATTCAAAGTTTTTAAAATTCAGTATTAACAAGTTTCAGTTTTTTGTTTCTAAAATGAATCTTGTTTTTATTTCTGGATGTCACTTCATATAGTTAATTAAAATAATAATAATAATAATAATAATTTATGTAATAATAAACAAAATATTTAAATACAAATATAAAATAGCATTATTAAATTATTTTTTTATTTCTTAAGAAATACAAAATCCAGAAATTTGAACAAAATAAAATCAAGATTAAGAGAAGCCAGTTTATTTATTTATTTATTTAATTTTTTTTTATTTTTTATTTTTTTTTTTCTGGACTTTTTCAAAATTTTAATTTCATATTGATTTTCCAAATCTCTTTTCAAGAAAGAATAAATTTTATTACAGTAAACTTCACAGAATTATTCTGATTACCGTATAAACAGGACTTAAATTGAAAATGACATGTAAAGAATTAGAATTGATTTTCTTTAACTTCTGTGTCCAGACAGACTCAAATAACATATTAATAAATAAATATGACTTTTTTTAACCATGCTATATCATCACACACAAAATAAAAATAAAATAAATAAAATAAATGAATGAAAATGTATTGTTTTCTTCAAAAAGGTTAATACTCACAGATCTGATGTGTAAAAACAAAAAACATACATGGTTGTACAATGAAAATGTACAAATTAATATGTGATAATAAAGAAATATGTCTAATCATTGATAATTGTAATAATCTGTATTAACAATCTTTGTGTTACGTCTCAACAAATTCCAAGATTAACAGTTACTAGGTGTGAAATATAAGATTTATTTTTCAAATAATGATAACTAGAGAGGAAACCTACTGTTGCCACATAACTGTTATTCTTGCTTATTAGCAGCAACAAATCTTTTATATAAACATCCCAGGGATAAACAAGATAAAGAATAAAACATTCTCAAAACAGGACACTGATGGGTATTGAACCAGTGTCCAGTCACCTCCTAGGCTAGTGCTCTAAACAAGTGATAACATTCAGTGCTGTGTGTGTTTATTGTTTTTTGTGTAATCAGGGGTTGTGTGTGTTTGTTGTTTATTGTGTAATCAGGGGTTGTGTGTGTGTTGTTTTTTGTGTAATCAGGGGTTGTGTGTGTGTTGTTTTTCATTTTGATAGTTTATTATTTCTATCACTTTGGCTTGCAGATGATTATAGACAGCTGTTAATGTGTTTTAAATACAATGAGTCAGTGTGCAATATAGAGAAGAAAGATTTCTCTTCTTTTTTTTTCTTTTTTTTTTTTGTAAAATAAAAATAAAAATAAATGTTATAAAAAAAACAATATAAATGTTTATGAATTATATATAATTTAAAAATTATTTTATCATAAAATATAAAAAAAGAATATTATTTCTGTCTATCTTTTTTTTCATTTTCTCTCTGACTTTTTCTTTCTTTCTTTTTATTATTTTGTTTGAGTTGATTATAGAGTGTAAAATAACACTAATTAATTCAGTTTAATTGAAATTGTTGTCATGGTGATAACATTCAGAACTCAGAGCTTTTCTTACATCAATACTTATTAACTCTGTATTAATTATAAATAATATCTATTGGACATATCTATATAATTTATAGATATTAAAGATATATGTAATAGAATGCTTGAATATTAATTATAATATTTTCTACACTACGTTAATGTTAGATATATCTGTTAAATAATGTCATATACATATCAAGTAATGTATTAAATATATCTGTAACATAAGATAATTATTATATCTATAACACAATGTATTAAATATATCTGTAAAACAATGAATTAAATATACTTGTAACACAAAGTATTAAACATATATGTAACAAAATGTATTAAGTATATGAGTAATAAAGTAAAAAATATATCGGTAACACCATCTATTACATATATCGGTAAACACCATCTCTTATATTCAACAATCAACACATGCAGTGTACTCTATATACTTAAAAATTAGAATTTCACTGTAACCAAATGTGAGATTTTAAATTCACTAAATGAGGGTTAAAGATCAAACTCTATGTTTTTTGTAATTCTGTTTTGAATGGCATCAATATTTGGATTCAGAAGTTGACATTTCAGAAGTGGTAACAGTTGTTTCGGTAATTGTTTAATCCAGTTTTCTCTCTGTCTCTCACATGTTAGTTTTACTCTTCAGTATAAAAAACAGCTAAAATTAACAAATTATTCAAGCCTGCAAGGTTGCTATTTTCTGTAAACATGTATAAATTGTGGAAGTCTGTAGAACATCAATCATATTAAGAATGAATGTAATGTAGAGCCGTAATATATCAATACACTAATATAGTCATCATATAGTAATGTAGCCACAATTTATTTATTTAGCCTTGATACAGACAAACAGTCCTAATTCACTTATAGAGTTCTGATATTCATACAGTCATGTAGTTGCAGTGAACTCATACAGTTATAATATACATACACACACACATACAGTCACAGATCACAATATGCTCATAGTTATGACATATTAACAGAGACATCCATTCATATAGTCACAATATATTCATATAGCTATGTAATCACTATGCATTCATAGTCATGATATACAGTCACACACAGTCCACAGCATTTTCATTCAGTCATGATATACAATCACAGTACACTTACACAACCACATTACACTCATGATATACAGTCACAGTACATGATTTACAACCACACACAGTCATACAGCTGCACTGTAATCAGAGAGCCAGGAAAGCAGGAATTCTGCTCCGTGGACCACAATTGCTGACACTATTACAGTTCTGATCACTCCGCAGTGCTGCTGGCATTATTGATCACACGCACACAGTCAAAGAACCATTTTCCTTGCTTCAATGGCAATCGGAGAAGCAGGGGACTGAAGAATATGGCAAAAAGGCTGGATGCCGTATATAAACAAACTGAATACAGTGTGCCCTGCAGTGTGACTTGATTAGCTCATTCTTAGTTTGTAGAACCAGCTTATTGCTGCAGGTATTCAAGAGAAAGAGAGAGAAAAAATACACCATCAATTCATACGTCAGTCTTTCTGTGTGTGAGAGATTCCGAGCAAGCTGAAATAGATGTAATTTTATGAAAAGATGTGTTGGATTGAAATTAAGTGCAATCTGTTACGTGATTAGGTTATTGGCTTGTTGGTTTTTTAATTTTTGGCTTTTTTTAAAATGAATTTTTAAGGGCTTTTCATTTTTGTGTTAAGATCCTGGTAATTTGTTGGTCAGTAATGCATTTGGAAGCAATATGATCTTATCATTTTGTATAAACTATTTGATGGCTTTTTATCATCATCATCATCATCATCATCATCATCCTCATTATCATTAATTATCATTGTGACAATTATTGTTATTATTATTATTTTTATTATTATTATTATTATTATTATTATTATTATTATTATTATTATTATTATTTTTATCTTCATCATTATCATTACCTTGGTTTCCTTTTCATAACCTTTTATACAACATTCTTCATCAAAAGTTTTCACTTACAAAACCCTGCCTCTAATAATTGCAGTTTCTGTCCATAACAAGTATACCTAAACGATCAAATAAAATATCTGCACCAAAAACCACTTTCTATTTTTCTGCCATAATTATGTCCCAGCTGGACTTTTCTTCTGTATGGATTTTCCGCCACCAGACAAGTAGCACCACACTGCCAGACAGCCTGCTACATTGTAAGATAATCATCATCCCGTGTTTGTTTTTAAAATTATCTCCAGTAAAAACACCTTGCACTGCATGAATATGGCTAAGAGACTGGGTTTTTTGCTGTGAAATGCAGGTTTGTTCTGTAAAACAGCAAATGTTTACAGATGGGTTTATGATATTTAGGCTACATTAAGTAAGCAGTATTAATATAACATTTGTAAAGTGTGCTCATCTTGGAATTATTATAAAGTTATTTTTATCTTATTTTACAGTAATTATCCGAAAATTCTATTCAGTGAGGCTTTTTCTGAAGTTTACTTAAATTATTATTTGATTATAGATATTAGTTGTTGTTAATTTGTATTAAATGTCTCTCTCTCTCTCTCTTTCATTGATAAAATATAATGTGAAAATACAAAACTGGGTACTCAGGTAGAACTGAATTTGATTTTATCATCATCATTTGCACTTGAATGTTCTAAACATTCCATATCATAGTTTTTTACTTTAACCAGAGGATTCAAATTTTTGGTTTTACTTAATAATTTCCAAACATCAGCAAAAAAACATTAAAAATAACAATGCCTGACTAATTTAATATTTCTGTTTGACTTAATTAATTACACACTATGAATTATACTTTTTTTTTTTTTTTTGGTAATATGATTTTCTTCATTTATGCATCTTTTCACTGTCTTATCATCAAAAATAATAATAATATTAATAAAAAATAAAAAAATATTCAAATAAGAAAATCATTAAATTATCTGTCACAGTTAGTGAACTCTCCTGTAGGTGGGAGGTAGGAATGTTTCGTGTGATGACAAGAGACAAAGACTGAGTGACAGGAACACGCGATTTCAAATTGATCATTGGAGAAATGTCACCATAAATGGATTGAAGTAAAAGCAGGTCCATGTAAAAAAAAAAAAAAAAAACTTCAGGTGGCCAAGCATAACAAGCATACAGAAACTATCTCCTTCAATCAATTTAATATGGCAGAGCAACACTGCTGCAGACAAAAAACTGCCGCAGATAAGCACTGTCGTTGTTCTAACACTGGGCATGAATTTCCTGTCCATTATGAATTATTTTTGAACAGATTTGATACACAAAATGACAGGTGTGTTTTTAGTTCTTTGATTTGGTGACAGAACATATTACAAATACGTCCATTGTCCATTCTGACAGTTTAATGAGTTGCTCAAATTAAATACATTAGCTGGACTGAGTAGTAGCTGTTCTGGTCCAAGTATTTACATAGTTTGGTCTCTTGATGGTTCACAGGTCAAGATCAGACTAAAGACTGGAAGAGAGCAGGATGAAATACAGGTACCAGTTTTTCATCAAGCTTCACTGTACATCAATACAGTTTAATATAAATGGTTATTTGTTGTCACTACTCTTTTTTATACATCATAATGACATGAGAAAGATTCCACCACAGTAATGGATCATTAATTTACAATTTTCAACAATTAGATAGCACATACTCTGTTACATTAATCATCATTAAATTATAAAATGTATCCTGTGAGAAGCATTATAAAAACAATGCTGCGAGTACCTAAGACATTAAATTATGAAATTGATATCCTTTTAATATCTGTATGAAATGAATATCTGTGAGTTAGAAAAATCTATTAAATTATCATATGACAATATAAGGAATATTATGAAATTGATATCCTATCAGTAGAGACAGATAAATGATGACACTGATATCCTGTGAGTACAAAAATTATGAAATTAAAATAGATGGTCTACCAATACAGACTATTAAATTACAATTTTTTTTTACACTATGAATTCAGTAGTAGTATATAAAAAAATTAATATCCACTGAGAAACATCAGTAATTAAAACACAACCATATTGTTCAGTAATACAGTGTTTTTAATATACAAAGACTAACAAAGACAAACACAATCACCAGGAAATTCTTAAACACATATTTACATTCAAAAACAACACAAGCCCAGTGCAGCTTAATAAAAACCTGCATAAATGCAACACTGTATTAAAATTAGTCACACAAAAACCAGCAAACACAGGTTTGTTTGACATCAGCATACATATCATTCATTAATATGCATGATTTCCTAAAAGATTTATATCAACTGAATACAGCAGTGTTCACATTTTTGTATTGATTAGTCTGATTGCATTCAATAGCTTTGTAGCTGAGCCAGGGGCGTTATGTCATCTGTTCATTATCAAATGTCATACACGAGATTATTACATGAGAGAATGTCGTAAAGAGAGTTTATGAAATGAGTCTCAGTTTCGTGTGACACAAGCAAGAGTGTGATATTTTATTTATTCATAATCCTTTCAATAAAGTTAATAATGAAGAATGATGCACACACACACACACACACACACACACACACACACACACACACACACACATATGTACATAAGTTCAAAGACAGGCATACAAGCACAGCATCAAACCAACACATATATAAAAATGAACACTTACACATACTCTCACAAACCCTTCATGATGATTTCATTTTAGTGATTTATTTTTTTTTTTTTGTTCATTAAAAATTCAATTATAATGTTTTGTAATGATAGAGGCCATATTTTTTTTTTTTTTTTTTTTTTTTTTTTTTTTTTTCACTTTATAATTTCCAGATCCAACAAGTGCTCGAAAAATGTATATAGCTAGTCTGTAAGAACAGACCTTGTAGTATGATTTGCAGGATTCTTCTTTAGTGTAGTATATATGTTAAACATTTCTTTTGATTTATTTAATTATTAATTATTTGTAAGACAGTAACATAATACTAAAACAAAACTTATGAAAAATGTCAAGCAAGATCAAATTATAGTACATTAATCACACAAAACTGTATTTAGTTACAGTCTGTACCGTTTGACATCCAATAACCACATATATTTTTTTTTGGCTTGGATATCATTAATTACTGAACCTCTAATTACACAATTTGTCTTCAAATACAAAGAAGCCAGAGCATCCATGACAGGCAGTGAGTGATAATGTAATTATTATAATAACAGTTATTTGCCACCTTATAATAACAACCATCGCGTAATAACTTAGTGTTATGTAATATGATACTATGTAATAACTTTGTTATTTAATTCTCTCGTGTAATTGTGACTTCATTTAGCGGGTTTGTCCTTACTTTAACCTTCTTAATCGTGCCATCAGTTTGTCCTCCAAATTAGGTGATTGATTTGCCATCAGTGATATATTTCATTAGTTTGTCTGCGGAATTACATCTAAGATGTGTGTCTGATGTCATTAATGTTGAACCATTCTGTTTGTCTTTTGAATTACACCGTTTGGTCTGAGGAGCACAATGTAAGCCAGAGCCAGCTTAGGTCTTGTGTTAGCTAGATAAAAGTTGTCAGCTGAAGCTGAAACTGATGAGTTTTAAAAATACAAGTTTCAAATAGATACACAATACATTTGTTTTATTATTTTTATACACTTGAGTATGCATGTGCAAACTACAATACATACTAAACATCCTTTAAATATTAAACACACACAGACATACATGCATTCGGACATATATTCACACACACACACACACTAAAATAGCCAATAACCACCAAGTTTAGCTTGTGGATTCCTGGAACAAAATTCTCATCAACTGATTCTCTTTTAAACATGTCCGAACACAAAGTCGTTTAATCCATGGACAATTAATCTAAGCAGGATCAATGAAGATTTGATTGATTGTCAGTAATCACTGTTATTAACTCTTCGGACTGAGTGAAGGTGTGGCAGGCTTATTTACAAGATGTTCTCACTTGCTAAATAATTAATATTACATCACACACTGAAAAATAATTAATATTACTTTACCTGATAAACATATATATGTGCAATGAAACTGAATGAATACCTTACATGAAGTGAAATCGTAAGTTGATATATCATTTGCTGTATAATTAATATTACTTTACATATGGGGGAAAATGATACATGTGCAATGAAACTATTTGAACCATAACCTTATATAAGTGAAATTCTAAACTGATATGGGTATTTATGTTATTGTAGTGTTGAATAATTAATATTTACGAGAGACAGTAATTAATTAATATCGTTTTACAAAAGTATTGAATAGTTGAAATGATATACATACAATTTATTTATGATACTGTTGATGTAGATTATCAGTGTAAAACTGACATTCCTGTGTTATATGTAATATTATGTTAATGTATGCATGTATTTGTGTATGTGTGTTACATATTACATATTAATTCTGAATAATTAATATTATTTTACAAATATTTTGAACAATGGAAAAAATAAATTCTTTGTGTGTTATATACAGTTGATATAAGCTACGAGAAAAAAATTATGATTAAATATAAAAAGAAATGCTAAATTAATGGCTTTATATTTTAGGGTAATGTTGAATAATTAATACAATTAGCTAATGGATACACTATGACATGAAGAACAATGGAAATAATAATATACATGTATGTTTTATATAATTGATATTAGGTATAAAACTAATTAGATAGTGAAATGCTAAGTTAATATTTTATGGTACAGTAATTAATTAATACTGTATTAGATCTGTTTAGAGCAGAGGAATTAATAATAATAATAATAATAATAAAACACATATTTTTGATGCTTGGGATACCAGCTTTCTGTGAAAAATTGCTGTTCCGAGTTCTCTTCTAAATTATTACATGTATTTATATAATGCATTAGTATGCTTCATAATCATATAAATTTGCTCAAGACACTCATTTATTATACAGTGTAAGATTTCATCTTTTAATAATTGTTTTTAGAATTACAGTGTCATAACAATGAACTATCCATTGTTTATTGGAAGCAGAGTACTGATATTCAATTAATGTTGAAAATACTTACAGTTTATTGGCATTTTAATTTCATATTATTTTTATTTTGGTATTTTAATGTTGAAACTGTGGTAACTGTTAATATTGCTGATGATTTAATAGTGAAACAATAGTAATAGATCACTAATATTTTGCTTAAATTTTGATTTTGAATGTTGAAGTTACAGTTGAGTTGTATATAATATCACTATAACTTTTATCTGAGCTGACAACACCAAACAAGATTTATTAAAATGACAATGCTGACGATGTGAAAGCCGCACAACAGGATCAATGTATGGAGATATACATCCTGTTATTGACTCCCAGAACACCGTGCAGCCCACAGCACCTCTAAATGATGCATAGACATCAATGGTGGTTAGTTAATCCACATACAAAAGCTTTTTGCTTGGTTTCATACAAGAGACAGGCTCTTTTCGATTTCAGCTTGTACGAATTTAATATTTCAGCATTTTTACAGATTGGGTGTTGATAACAGGCAGGTAATCAATGGTGCTGATTGAAATGTGAATCTTTTGTTTATTGTGCAGTCTCCTCTCACAAGCAAAACTCTTCTTCAGTACAACCAATTGATTTCTTTTTCCTTGGTTCCAAATATGGTCGTAATCATGATAGATTGAAAATTAGCCACAGTTTTGAAGTAATTCTTAACCATTTGTGTCAGATTTTTTGTTTTAATTTTTAAAATTCTTCTTCTTTTTCAAAGTGGATAATTGTGATGATGAATGAATAAAAATTAGTTTCAGTTTCATATTAAATCTTTTTTCATTAGATGACTGAATGATAATTAGCTATACAGTTTTTATAAAGGTTAATTTACTGCTTCTTTAATACAGGACATTTTTTCTTGGTTATTAGAACATACAAAAAAAAAAAAAAAAAAAAAAAAAAAAAAAAAATAAAAAGTAAAAAATACAACAAAACAACTCAAACAAACAAACAAAACCCCAAAACATTATTATTTATATTTCAACAAAGGATATAATTATTAGAATATAAAATGACCTTTTTGCAAATAATACAACTTTTTAGTATAGAAATGCATTTTTTAAGAATATCCATCAATATGTAAATATCATTTATTTCACTGAGAAACTTTTATTTTTTTGTCAGGATTTGTCAACTGATGCTTATTCATGTGTCCTGAAGGAAAATCACTTTAAACACCAAATAATTTAATAACAGTCACTTTATTAAAAAAAAACTTAATGTAATAAACACTTATGAATCATGTACCAGCAAAAGACTGTTCATAAAAAAAAAAAAAAAATTAAAATTAAAATTAGAAAGATAAAAAGAAAGAAAGAAAGAACAAATAAGAAAAGGGGAAAAAACAAAAGAAATAATGTATAAAAGCAAGCAAGCAAAATAAAAAGGTTTGGTACGAGATCTTTAATAAATTAAGTAATGGCAACTAAACACATTTCATTATTAATCATTATTTGTGTAAAACATGATTTTGTTAAATATTAATTAGGTGTAATAAATTTATACTTACTTACCCATAAACAGTAAAACACTGAGGCTTTTTGGGGGGATATGAAATATATAATGGATGGTTTGTGTGTACACCGTAATTTAACATCCAGTACCTATCTGTCATTATTTATTTTATTTTGTTTATGTAATAATAATAATAATAATAATAATAATAATAATAATAATAGTTACTATTATTTATTTATTTTTGGCCTGGGGTAATGTTAAACTAAACATTCATTAAAGTAGGAGGTGAACAGAATCAGTCCTCCGAACCTTACACCTCTGGCAAGTGATCTAACCACTGAACTATAACACCTCTGAACTGTAATGAATGGCATTATGTAAACACCCAGTCATTAAGAAGCAGTGACAAGTGTGCCAGGGGGGTGAGGAAGTATTTCACAGCAGTTCTACTACATGTGACACCAGACATTATTAATTGTCATTTAACACGAGATGACCAACAGTTATTGAAAGTAGCAAGGCCAAGACAAACTTAATAAATGCTTCATGTCGACATGCTTATTGGATTCCTTACTGTAATGGGCTTAAGCAATGCAGTGAGGAAAGGCATTTTAATTCCATTATGGACCTGTAACTCAAATTAGAGTGGTCGATTTGTTTTTGCTTGACTTAGCAGAAAAAAGAAAAAAAAAAAAAAAAAAAAAAAAAAGTAGCTTGTAGGTGAGTCATTGGTTGTTGTAGTCTTAAAGTGAAGTTTATTGATTATGTAAAAAAAAAAAAAGAAAAAAAAAAAAATGTTTAAAAGAATAACAAGAATTCACCTGAAGAAAGGTAATTAGGATTTTTAATATGTAAAGAAAATTGGGATTTGAATTTCTTTGATTTTAAATCATCTGAGGGTGAATTGTTTTATTATTATTTTTTTTTTTTAGAAGTAATACATAAATAAAGTAAATAATAAATCTAATAAAAACAAATAAAATAAATAAATAAACATGTAAATAAATAAGTGAAAAGTAAATATGTAAATAAATAAATAAGTAAATAAATAAATAAAATGTCTTAACAAACTATTTAAGATTAATTAAAAATATTCTTAATCTGATAATTGTCTTAAAAATCCACAACCACAAAAGACAGCTTGAACCTTGACATGTACACAATGAATATCTGAATACAAACATACATTCAAAAGATACAAACATACTTAACAAACATACATAAAACACACACACACACACAAAGATAGTCACATTCCCACAAAAAACACATTCACCCCTCCAATCCCTTCTTTTAGCAAATTATTTATAGATCATATTAAATTACTGCAAGTATCAGATAGACATTGCACTGTAATTATCCACAAGGTGGTCTCTTTACACAGGTGGTTTATTAACCAAGGTGATTTAACAGGAGAGGTCTGATGTTTATCTTTGACATAATAAAAGTGTCACATGTTACAAAAAAAAAAAAAAAAAAAAAAATTGGCAAGTCTGTGGTCACAGGGTTCCAGTCCCCACAGTGTTAAACAGATTAAAAATCAAGCTACATGTATTGATTTGTGGAGCATTCACTTTGTTGTTCATGTTTATGACTATTTTATGTTGTTTTCTTTGTTAGAGAGTCAATAACAAAGAGAAATAACTCTCTTTCATTTCTCTCTCATTGCAGATACAAAAATATTGACAAAGTATTGGAAACGTGGATAGAATTACTGTAATTAATTAATTAATTACTTAACACAAATGGATATTTTATAGCTGTGGTAAGTAATTTTGATTTTTGTTTTAATAGATAGTTAAAATATTTATAGATATATTCTGTATCAGTGTTTTTGGTTCTGTTTTATTTATCATATAAGTAGTCTTTATAAATAGCTTTGTTTAATTTGATTGTGAAATTGTTTTCACTGCATAAAAAAAATCAATACTGAGGCTACAACCAAACGATTATGTTACAAGTGTATATATTTAGAACACATGATTTGATATTCCTTAAGAAATTCTCTACATAGTTTTTAGAACAGCAGATGAAATAGATTTTAAGACATTAATATTTTATAATAGAGGATTTAATAAATTTAAAAGAAATACTTTCTAGAATACTGAAAAAAATGATTTGATGTTCTTAAAAAGTTCTGTCTATAATTTTTAGAATAAAGGATTAAATAGACTATAATGGCACCAGTTTCCTTAATATTTAGAATACAGGATTTAAAAGATTTTCTTTTTAATAGATATTTTGTCCATAATTAGAGTAAAGGATTAAATAGATTTTAAATAAGTGTTCTCACTACTGTAAGTAATGTTTAGATTAGAGGATTTAATTGATTTTTTTTTTGTAGAAATCGTGTCTACAATATTTAGAATAAAGGATTAAATAGATTTTAAATAAATATTGCCAGTGATATGTAGAAAATAAGATTATTTATTTCTTACTTCTTTTGGTTTCACATGGTCTTAAAATATTAAATACAACTAAATATTTATTTATACATTTATTTCTGTGTGTGTAATAATAATAATAATAATAATAATCATTAAAAGATCAATACTTAATACAATGAGACTTTGTTTTGCTTTCATTCTGATGATTCTGATGACAATCAGCATTTTTCGTTCCAATTCTTCTTCTTTGGAGAATGAAAATCTACTGACAAAGAGATTTATATGGACTTACCTAATTAAAAATCTGTTTTTAAAAAGATGCAGAATTTTTTTTTTTTTCCTTATAATTATTTGACTGACATGATCTAGATTTTTAGATTGTTCTTTATGAGTGCAGAATCTTAATCAGAAAAAAAATTAAAAATGTTTTTTCTTATTTGACATTTTGTTCACTTGACTGATTTTTCAAAATGTCATTTATTTTATTAACTAGTTCTCTGATGAAAATGGCTTTCTTCTTTTTCCTCTTGCAGGCTTTTTATTCTTTTTCATTTTTTGTTTGGCTAAACACAAAGAGAGACAAGTTCTTCACACCAAATAATTTCCTTCATATACAAGCTATTTATTTATAGTTTTGTATCTCTTTGAAAATTATATTAATAAAATACTAAGATGACATTTTGCCTCTTTTTTAGAAGACTTTTCTTGATTCACTGTTACAAAATACATATAAAAATTTAAGCTGATCAAATTAAAATATCATTTTATATAAAATTTCCTCTTAGCATGGTAGCACACACTACTACCACTTAAATACCATCACTACCATTAGTCTGTTCCTAACTCTGCTTTTCCTACTACTACTACTAATAAGAAGAATAACAGATAGTTGTAGTGACTGTGATAGTAATATTAATAGTAATTATAATAATAACAGTAGTAGTAATAATGACAAATAAATAAAATAATAACAAATAATAAAATATAAAATTTCTAAATTTTAATCATTTCTGTTCTTCTCCAAGCTAACATTTATGAACTACATTTCTTACAAAGATTCCATCTACACTGAAAGATATGAAAGCCAGCTGATATCAGTGGTATTGAATGATGTCATAGATAACACACAATGGCTGCCTGCCACAGATCAATACACACATTAATCTATACTCCAAAGCTTTGATTGCTTTTGTGTTGTAGGTAATTGATCAGAATGTAGCTGATACAATGTTGCAAACGGGTCTAAGGAATATGCAGGTGTAGTAATTTTCATCAAGTAATTTATAATTGCATATAACTGCTTTTTATTCATGTGAATTTAAGTATGTGTGTAACATGTGTATGCAGATATGGAAGCAAATAGATATATTTAGATATTAATATTCTCATACACAGTCATAACCATACACTTGTAGTCATAAATACACACACAAATGCCCACATGCACATATATACACATATATAGATATAGATTATAGATATAGATATCCAAATGTATACATAGATGTTTCTTGTTCATTATAAATGTTCAACATCTGACATTAAATGAATATTCATTCATATCTCATAACTGCAGTAACCAGTGAATAAAATAACATTTACTGGAATTTGATTAAATAAAAACACTGTTCATTTCCACACATCTCTACTGGATTCTCAGAGCAGTTTCACAGAGTGAAACACAAACCTGACAAATAGGCCACTGTACCACTGAGGCAATTCTTCAAGATTATTTACACCAGTGTCCTCCAATTAATTACACAGATTTATTAAAGAAACAGCCGATAATTATCATGTGTTGACATGACAGATTTGGACAAGGATTACTCAAGTCAACTTTGAACATTAATCTACTCATGTTCATTCCGAGCATTAATCTACTCAAGTCTCAGGTGTGTTGGAACTCTGATGTTTCTTCTGTCTTAACATCAAATTAGAAATAACAGACTCATCTGTACTGGAGATACATTATTGTCCAGACTTCTGTAAGTTTAAACATTTAAGAACAAAATAATTTTCACATCATGAACTAACTATTCAGTGTCCACTGGTCATTAAAGGTGAGGCCTATGAGACTTGCTTATCAAATATGGTATTGTGTTCTTTCCTGAGTACGGGTAGGTGTACGTGAAAGATTATTTGTTGTTAATCAAAAAATAGAGAAGCATTTCACATTGTTACAACATGTTTTTTCTTTGACTATCTCAAAAGTGTTGACTGCATTATAAAATCCTTTAATAGGAAGAAAAAAAGATGGGAAAAACTGGCAAAAATCAGAAGTAATGTCTGTGAAAGAAGCAAAATGATCATCCTCCATGGGTTGAATTATCACAAGAAGAGACTGTGTGGTTTTGATGAGGAAAAAAGGGACAAACATTGCCAATAAACCCACACAATATTATCTCAGAGTTAATGAAAATCTTAATTGTTCAAAAGAATCCCTATCACAACCATTAGCCTGCACTGCAAATCCTCTACATATATTAGTTCTACAGGATAACATTTTCATGTTGATAATATCCAAAGAGTGCTAACTTGTATAGAACAAAAGTTATATGTCTCTCATGTAAACCACAGTTCAAATGTCTAGTGTTTTATTTAATTCCCTTCAAATACAATGCAAATTGATGGGTTTTTTTTACCCCTTTGCATTCTGAAATGCACTGTAAACTGAAGACTTTTATTTATTTATTTATTTTCTGAGTTACTGCACTGACTGCTAATAGCAGAAAACACTACTGATTGTGTTTGTATGTTTTTTCAGTTAGAGAACAAAGACCACGTGAATCACAATACTGCTTGAAATGTCACTCACTGATTATCTCTGATGATTATTGACTTTTCCATTTTAATTGTGGCACTTGCCATTGTTTTATGACATTTGTGACTTTCTGTTTAGAGAGCTCTGCAGTACACAGATAACTGGATGGTTTATGTTGTCAATAAACAGACATAAAATGTGATAGGTTAACATATTCAGAGACTAGTATATCTTCAAAGATAAGTTTTTATTTAGAACACAGACATTATCTTCAACTGTTGCATACACGGATATTAAGTCAAAGTGGTTTTAGGCAGGTTGTTTTGAATGATCAAATGACTAATTGAACAAATTAATATTGATTCAATAATATCTCAGTATGATAGTAGTAGTAGTAGTAGTAGTGGTATGGTACTAGTGGTAGTAGTAGTAGTTCACTTATTACTGTTGTTATTGTTGTTATTACACATTGTTACAGATAGAATATTTCTATCAGTTGCCTTTTATATACAAATGTTTGGAGCTCTAGCTTGAATAGGAAATATTCCATTTTGTTGCATGAAAGAGGATTGGTCCTTAAGCCAGATGCTCCTTACTTAAACATACTTTAGGTGCTTAATTTACAGCTAACTTCAAGACCAGCAGTCATTCATCTGATTTTTTCTAATGGTTAGCAGAAAAAAAGACTGACATTTTTGCCTTAATAAATTTATTTATATGTTTTGCATTTAGCTTCATTCCAAATATAAAACAGAAAATTTGTTAATGCTCTTTGTATAGGTCAGATTTAATGAAGAAAGTTAGTTGTACTTGCCACGCGAATGATGAAATAATTGTTTTGAAATGGGTTGAAAGCAAATTGTTGTTTTCTGCTCTGTAATACTGAGCATATTGCTTTAAAGATGGTAATCATGGTAAGATAGTGGTAACAAACCAGTTGGGTATAGGACATGTAGTTGTAACAGTTGTAATAATGAGAGTTGAAGCAGAGGTAGTAGTTGTTGTCATAAATAAGTAACAATAGCCAAAGCAACCTATAAGTGTTATTACTGCTGCAAATAGTATTACTGCTACTTCTACTTTAACTTTTATTACTTTCACTACTGTAACTACTACTACTATTATTATTATTATTATTATTATTATTACTATTGCAACCACTATAACTACTACTACAACTACCATCAATACTCCTACTACTACCATTATCACCATTATTATTATGTTGCTATTACTTCTGTTGTCATCAACTGTCTATATCTAACTGTCAACTACCAGCTGGTGTCTTTATTTTTAATCATTATTAATTTAATAAATACTTAATTAGAAAACAGTATATATTCTAGATATTTATTTTTCCACAATAACAAAATCAAATATTTTGTCTTTAAAAAAATAAAAAAAAGAAGAAGAAAATAAGATAAATAACAGAAGTTGATGGGGGAAGAAAAAGAAGAATATAAAAAAAAAAAAAAAAAAAATTAGTAGAGATACACAAGCAGAGATTCTTGGGGTCTCAGAATTCATTTATCTTCTTTCTGGGGATGAGAGAATATGGAGTGAATATTGATATCACTTCTGATGCAAAGCAGTAAATCACCAGTCACTGTAATAACCCAATCATCACAAATGGATTTCCAATACTTCTTAATTATGGGCTTTGGTGGAGAGAACAAAATTCTTTCACTTGGTGAGCTCTGCCTCAGAACTAAGGTGATATAAAGTTCTTTATTATCATCATACAAGACATTAGTGAACTCACTGGCCTTGGTGGATATGGTGGCAACTCATCCTGTTGCTCAGTACAAGACTGAACAGATCCACTTTGACTGATTTTTGGGGAAGTTGTTTTTACAAGAGAGAGATACTGAACTTAATCTACCTTTGACAAGGAGGTAGTGGGGAGTGGAGCTGTTGCTGAGTGTCAAAATGTCCTAGTAGAAATGTTGGGAAGTGTGGAACAAATTGTTACTTAGTATACTTTTAATTTTTGATGGAGGATATAGTGGGGTAATTGCAGGATGTGTTACTGAAATAATCCATCTTGTTGGGGAATGCTCCTCAGTGCAAAACTAATTAAACTGTCATGCAAAACTTATCCACTTTGGTGGATATTGTAGAGAGTGGGAAATGGACTATTGTTCATAATGTTCATAATATCTTAATCAGTCAAACAGTAGAGTACTTAAATCACAAGTCATATCTGGATCCCCAAAATCATCCTTAATTTGCAAATTTCTTTTCCCATTCCAACTTACCAACAATGATGTGTAGCCTACTTCCTTACTGTTTTCCCTGAAAAGCTGCATAGGAAAAGAAAATCTTGATTATTTAAGCAATATAACTGATAGGTAACTGAGAGAATTTTCTTTTTAAATTATAAATTGTCTTTTCATGGGTATTAAACTATGTACTTAAATTACTGGCTAGAATACTGCAGATATCCTGTTATACCAGTGCTGAAACACAGATTCATTTTTATTGCAAACCTATGAACTTCAGACAGGCAATAAAAGATCGCTTCTTGTTGACTCACTTGGCCTGCCAAATGTTACTGAAGAGACAGAACATCGCATGCTCTGACTGATGAAATTCTGATATATTTTTTTATCTTTATGTTGTGTGAACAGACAGTTTGGGAAATCAAGCTTGTTGAGATAGATGGAAAATGTACCTATTAATGGCAAATAAGTTGCCACTAACCAGCTTCTGCGTCATTAAATTGATTGTGTTTGGTATTGACAAAGCTGTGTTGCTTGATAGATTTGCAATTGATAATGGCTGGAGATGAAAATATTGATCATCGCCAGCATTGAGTACACACATTTCTGGACAGATGTAAATCGAAAGACTTTTTTTTTCCTAAACTATTCTGTTGTAGTGATCCTGAAGAAGCTGACCTTTGAAAATTTACTTACTGTTATTTTTGTGTGGTTTTTTGGTGTAAAATGTAGGATGTATTTATTGCATGTCTTTGATGTTTTCAGGTTTTTTTTTTTTACTTACAGTGAGTTCTTTTATCTGTTCCACTCTGAAGATAGAAATAGTTATTGTTTAAGGTGCAAGGTTTATGGGTTCAGTCTTTTTCCATGGATGCTTTTTTTAGGTTTCTAAAGCATTGATTTAGTATTTTAAAACATTTATCACATAGCAGTAGTAGTAGTAGTAATAATAATAATAATACCAAAATTAACAAGAAAATTAATAACAGAAATGACAATAACAAATAAATATTAATGTAATCAGAAAATATGATATAAAAAATAATAAGTAAGAATTACATCTTTCATTTATTGTTTTCTAAATCTATGAACAAGAATAATTTTAACCATGTTAGATTTTTTTCAGTGTGATTTTCAAAAACTGTACAAACACTTTGAGTGAGGAAGTGTAAGGACAGAACAAACAGATCTGAGTTTCTCTGTGTGTACTCACTTTGTTTTAAACTTTCTCTTTAGCAATGACGTAATTCCATCACTCATTGTTGTTCCCTCCTCCACTCCTTTAGGAGCTCTGTGAGAGGACAGTTGCCCATCTCACTATTTCACACTCCTCTGTTAAGTGGACAGTATTACTTAGAGCTATTGTGCTGTTCCTGGACACATCAAAGCTGGTGCAGGCAAAGAATTGTGATTACGTAATTTGTTCTGTATTGTTTCATAGGTCAGTGTTTACATTTTGTTGTTCTGGTCAATTCTCTGTTTACAGTTTGCACTGGACAGTTCTGTTTGCAGTTAGTTCTGGTCAGTTTTGTTTTTATCTTCATTTCTTTCACACTCTTCTCATTTATAAGGTTAGTTTATTGTTTATTTGTTATTTTTCGCTTGTTTTTTTTTTTTGTTGTACGAGTTTATAAGTTTATTACATGAATGCTGTAAGTTAAATTTTGTTAAATTTTTTTCTTCTTCAGTTTTTATTTTTACATTGTTATTATTTTATTTTTAAGTTATTTCTAATTATTTATATTTTTTTTTTTTTATGTTTTTAATGCACTATGTCAGTTATAATTATATCAAAGTCTTAATGTTTGTCAAATTAAATATATTTGTAATTCAAAGGTAATAATCCAAAAGATAATATTCTAAATTGTCAAGATTATGGTGATGTTACTTAGAATAATGTTAAACTTTATTCACCGACAAACATACTGTTATAAAATCTTTCACTTTTTTCTACTTCATACATTTTTACTATAAATAAATGTACAAATCTTCTTTCAACCCAGCACTTTGTTTGCAGGTACACTATTGCATCTGTGTACCACTGTGCCTGTCCTGTACCATGTATTTATGCCACTGAAAGCACCTGTGTGCAATAGTGCCTTTATACCATAAATTTGTGCCATGCTGAGCGTATGTTAATTCATCTGCAGTACACTAAAATAATCTGTAATGAGAATTACTGTGTATCTTCTGCAGAGTTCTTTTAAAAACTCATCTAATAACTCAAAAAGACACTTTCCAGTTTTCAGGCATTTACAAAAGGAATTGAGTGAATTATTATCTGTTTCAAAAATATGTCTTTAAAGATAATAATACCAAAAAACCAAAAAGAAAGAAAGAAAATAGAAGTGAGAGATAAAAAGATTTGAACAGAAAGCTGACAGATTTAGGTTAAACAAAATTAGTACTTCCAGTGGAATTTTGCTTTAAACCATAAAAAAAAAAAAAAAAAGACAAAAGATGAAAATACAAACTAAAAGCCTGAAGAATTTATGAAATCTGGGTCACTTTTTAATGTTTGCTAATTACCAGCCATTAGCATCCAATATCATTTACATATGACATCTGATTATCAAATGAACCCAAAACCTTAAATTTTGCTAAATGTTTAATTAAAATATTTTTGAAAAAAAGAAAAGAGATTAATAATAAGAATAATATTAAAATATAATGCAATTAAAATATCAGTAATAGTAAATAAATAAATAAATAAATAAAATTAAAAAAAAAGAAAAAGATGTATCCAGTAATAATATTGGGTTCATTAATATTACATTTCTCTAATGTAATTACAATAATAACAATGTTCACATGACTTGACAAGAGAAACATGGACATGAATATCATCAATCATCAAACTGATTTCACTTCATTAAGATGATATCAATTTTCATTTAGGAAATGGCGCCAGTAGACCTACAGTTTTCAGAAAATAGGTAATATTTGGACTCCAGGGCATGACCTGGACTGCTGCCTGGAATGGTTATATTGATTTCTGCTAGTGGGGTGTAGCCAAGCATGGGCTGTGTAGATATTATATATCAGCGTATGATATTCTTTTAAAAGCAAAATGTTTGCTGGTGTTGCACGGTTTCCATTCATGCTTGTAGCAGATTTTCTCGTTTTCAAGATCCTGTTTGCAGTATTTGATGTTTTTTTAATGAGAAAGTTTATATATATATATTTTTTAATTATACTGTAAATGCTTTTTTTTTCTTTGTAATTCATTTAATTTGGTTTAGATATTAGTGTGTATGTAGAATGAAATAGAGTGATGGACAGTGAGAAAGAGATATATGTGTATGTATGTGTGTGTATATATAGAAGTATAGGAGAGAGAGAGTGGTGAAAAGGGAGAAAGAGATAAGGAGAGAAAAATACTGATACATAACGTACATGCACTAATGAGATCATTTACGTATCTCTTTATTTTCATTTTTTTTCTGTCATTCCATTAATTTGTCTCATTAATTTGTTTGTAAATATAGATTGATTTAAAATAGAGATAAAAGTGGGTAGTAAGAAATAAAAATAAAAGCACCTGAAATAGAATAAAGGCTGCAGATATTGAAAACACATTTACAAAGTCCATGCTTGTTCATAAACCTGAATAATGACATAATGTGAAATAAAACATGAGATTGATCAACAACATCCCTAGATAATTAATTTAAAATTTAACGATGTAATCACTATTTTTAGATATTTTCTACTCAAACAATTGACAACATAAAGCTTATTTCAAAGGAAACATTTAGATAAAGAAAAGCTGATAAGCCATGCAGTGTAAGTTATTATGTATTTAGAATCACCCAAATAGTATCTCCCCATTATAAATCAAACAAATGTTTCATTGAAATTTTCAAAACTACCTAATATTCATAATGGTATATATTTAAAATGAAAAAACAAACCCAAAACCTTTTTCTTATTTTATTTATTTTATTTTATTATTTTTTTTTTCAATTTAATTTTCAGTCAGTTATGTATTCAATGACAAATGGCTTTAATTGGTTTGAAATTACTTTCAAATGTCTAAACAGTTTTGCCAATATATTAGTTTATTTTTGTCATTAGACATCATCAGCAGGAATTCCATAAACCGTTACCAACTACAATAGTTTTGTGGTGCCAGCGTGGCCAAACGGCTGGCTGTTGGCCATTGTAAGGTCATCTATCAGATAAGTAATTGCTCAATTATGGCAGAATCTAATCTTTCAAAGATAACTGCACTGTGTAAATTTGAAATTTGACCAACCTTGGAGCAATTTGTCTGATGGTGACTCCAAGAGTGAAATAAATTTGGATGTTGCCATTAACTGCGACAGAGCAATATATGGTTCCCCCAAGTCAGCTCAGTAGATCACTAATATGTTTATGTTTCTGTGACTGACACTGGAGATGAAGCAGCCAGGCTGGGGAATTCAGCAAATCAGTGTCTTGACTGCTTCAGAAACAGTCAGTAGAGATAGAGTAGAAAATACCTGATCAAGTGCAGCAGAGATGTAAATACCTCTGTCAGGTGTACTCCATGTTTATCACCTGTGTTTGTAGTGTTACCACCTTTATTACCTGCAGTTACAGTGTAATCACTTTTATACCTGGAAGGTTCTGAGATCAAATCTCTTTATTGATCAGAAAAATTTGGGGCAACTATTTTTTTTTTTTTTTTTTTTTTTTTTTAAATCTGATCAGATTTATAGGTGTAAGGTTTTGGGATCAAAATCCCTTTACCCACCACAGAGATTAATTAAAAAAAAATTGGATCACATTAACAACTGTAAGATTCTGAGTTCAAATTCTTTCATCCCCAGTTTTATGTGAAGATAAGAACTACTTTTCTTAACTTATGAATCACATTTTTCTTTCCACAATTTTATAAGTAGATAATTAAAATACCAGTTTTCTTCTTTATTTAAAACTTTTTTTGTTGCTGAATATTTACAAACACATACAGCTTAAAAAAAAAAAAAAAAAAAAAAATATATATATATATATATAAAAAAAAAAAAAAAAAATATATATATATATAAAAAGACTAAACATTCTATTTGTTGCCTGAAAAATTGTATTTCTTTATCTTTTTATAGTGATTTTTTAACTGATGCAATATGCCACATCTGTTCTGCATGAACACCAGACATCTTGATTCCATGTCCTGTTTGAAGTTAATTGTAAATAAGCATGAAGTTGATGATTAATATCAAACTAAATGAGGCAAAAAATTGTATTACACAAATAGTGGACAGAACCAGTTAAGTTTTATTTACTCTGCTTTGCCATTAGCTATAAAATTTGTTTTCCTGTTTTTGTTTTAGTATACTGAATACTTCTGTTTGTTTTTATTTTACTTTTTAAAAATGTATTTGATAGATTTAATTTCATGTGTTACTCATAAATATTACATTATCTTTTTCAAATCTTAAATAAATTTTTATTTACATTTAATTGTTTTCTTACACAAGTATAAATTTGCATATTTATTACTGATTTCAATTGTTATGGGGTTTTTTGTTGGTTTTTATATTGGTAATTTGAAACTCTTGGTTTAATAATTAAAAAAAAAAAAATTGTAATAACTATATTATTTTTGTTTTCCCTTTCTATCTAAATATTACTTATCTGTTTTATTAATGATTTCTTTATGGATGATTTTCTTTTCCAGCTATAAACTTGTCTTCACTTAATAATGCATAATTTATATTACATTCCTTGATAGGGTATATTATATATTTTTATTGCCTTTGTAGGTAATTTACTTATCACCTATTACATTACCTTTGTCAATTATTGTGTACTTCAGTCTTCTTATTCTCACTTCCAAACTTTTGTTTGTTTTTCTAAATCCACTAGATTTGTTACTCATTATCTTCTTATTTTTTTTGCCACCATGATAAATCAACTGTTGTTTGTTTTGCAATGTAAACTTCTCACACTTCAGAGAAGTATAGTGAAGGGAACAGCATGATCTCTTTGTTCTTGTTTGTTCTTTACAACACCTTCTGTTGTGATAATTTAATTAACTTGTACCTTACAGAATGTACACGTTTTGTTTTACAATTACTTTGAGAATTTGTTTTCACTTTCTCCAAAGATTCCATTATTAAAGGGATTATTAATGTAATTTGAAAATTTTCCAGGTTTTAAATCCTTTTTACAAGTATATAATTATGTATAAAGTGTTTAGACAACTTTACAAAAACAATTTCAGTAATTAAATGGATGTAATATAACTATTATGATCACATCTAGACTGTTTTAAATTCTGTAAGTATTATATTTTTTATAACAGTTGTTTTCTGGTAATAATACGTTTTTAATGTAAGATTAAATATAAACTTTTTTATGTCCCATTTTTCTTTTTATTCAAATAATAATAAGAAGAAAAAAAAAAAAAAAAGGAAACCAACATTTCTACAGTTTATTAATTTAAATAACATTTTAATTAGAAATATTATTCAAATTTTAAATTTAACTTGAGCTATTTGAATAACAATATAAATTATATTTGATATATATATAATATATATAGGCCTATATATATGAAACAGGTAAAAGGAAATGTTGGTGTACAGTTACTTTTTGTTGTAAATATGACATAATATATTGTTTTATTTATGTTAAAGAAATAACAAAATGACTGGTATATCCTAACTGTTATTTATTTTCTTTTCACACCCACATAAACAATGTGCATGCAAGATGTCTATCAGTTCCTATCAGAGCTAATACAGTTAACAGTTAACAGCATTACACCCACTGGGGCCTCCCATAATCCACCAGAACAAAGGTCATAGGTCAGAAAGTGATGCCTTGTCCCTGATTGGTGTTTTCTCTTAGAGAAGGAAGGAACTTTTAACTGCATGCTCCTGACACAAGTTTTTATTACAGAACCTTGGACCAAAGTCTGAGGAGTAACAGTTATATAGAATTCTGTCCTAAATTGAAGAAAACAAGAGACAGAGAGGGATAGGACAGTGATAGAGAGAAAAGGGGAGGATATACACTTATCTATCTTTGCTAGCAGAGAATTACAGACAGTGGGATTGTCATAACATCTGCATTACAGCTTTACGACTTTGGTGCATTATTCTTAAGTGTGACCTAAGCACAAGAGAGAGAACTTTTTTCTTTTAAATATTTAAAAAATAAACTTTAATTGTGGGAAAATGGCAGAGAACAGCTGTTAGTCTGATTCAGAAGACTTGCTACCAATCAGAGCATGTGACAGCCTGGTTATTTATATGTGTGACATAAAAGTCAACTGATAGACTCTGAAGATACACTGTTGTAATCACTTACACACATCAACATTTTTCTCTTGTCTCATCCTCATTTCATTTTTTTGCTTGCTTATGTAAGCTTAATTTGATTTGTGGCAGTTTTCTGCCAAAATATTTCTTGCTGGATGCCAAAAATAATTGTTTGCTTCTTTTGGATTGTAGAGTGAAATGGAAACATGATTTGCAGACCAAGATAAGCAGACACAAATACAGTGTTTTTGAGAAATTTGTGTCCACGGAAACAAACAGTAAGTTTTTAACTTATCAGTTTATTTAATAATATTGTTCAGAAACACAGTTTTCTTCAGTGCATTGAACAATTATGTCATCTTAGATAATGTGTATTTTGTTTACATGTTTATATGCAGACAAATTGGTAGATATGAAGATACAGAGACTTATCTGAACCTCCTTTGAGCCAATTTTATTAGATAATTGAAGAATTACGTATTATGTAACATAAAAATATACGAAAATGCATAGCAGCATATGCTTAATAATGCAAACCGAACGGGCCATTAATAGTATTTGGTCCATGTGCAAATTTTAAAGTGATCTAATAAACTAAATATCTATTGATAATGAGAAAATGTAATAAAAATAAACTGTTTCTCACTTCTTAGAGCTTGTTTTAATAGTAAACTAAAGAATTATGCAATAAATAAACTGATAAAAAGAATCTTACACTTATCAAAGTATAAATTTAAATTAAAGGAGCCATTTGTAATGTCTTACAATTTGTTTTAATAATATTAGTTGGCAGAAAAATAATGTAGCAACACAGAAATATGACAAATTACTTAACTAACTCATCTAAAGAGATATAAAATAACATAACAAAGAAATAGTGAGCCATTTCTATTTTCTTAAAACTAGTCTTTGATAACAGATTAAAGAATTAAACAAAGACTAAATTAAAGAGATATACCTATTAATAATATATTATAGTACAAAGGGATATAAAGATGAATACACCTATTAGTACTGCAGTGAAAGGAGACACAAGAGAATAAAGAATATATATTATTTTATATAGTCAGTGAATATAGCAACATCTTACATTAGAAGAAGATGTGAAGGAATTAGATAGTTTACACATGTATTTAATAATGATGGTAGTAATAATAATAATAATAATAGTAATAATAGTAATTTTCAGTAATAATAATTGTAGTAGTAGTTGTAGTAGTAGTAGTAGTAGTAATTCCCAAAACCAAAGAATCTTTTTACATAAGGATTTAACAACAAAAAGCCAAATTGTGAATGATAGCTAGAATCTGAACTTTCAGTTCCAGTTTGTTTGTTCTTCAGTATGGGGACATTTGTTTGTTGAATTTTATTTTGAAACACATTCACATGAATGCAGGCTTAATGAATGACAGTGCAGAATAACTGGTAGTCAAAACATTGATTAGTGTAGTCATAATACAGATACCATTATTTAATACACAGCAGAGTAGGTGAAATGTCCAGTAGAATGTGAACAACACTAACAAGAACATTTTTATAACACAAGGAAGAGAAAAATTCTAATACAGTACAGTTATATATGATAAGTCATTATATTTTTTTTCATTTGCAATTGTCGGTCATAGATAAGAATTTTTTTAATTTGTATTTATATATTATTATTATTATTATTATTTATTTTTATTATTATTGCTGTTTTTTTTTTTTTTTTTTTTTTTTTAAAATAAAATTACATTTTACAATTAAAATGGTAATTTACTGACCAAGCTTAGGTTACAGTTTATGTTAAGTGTTGGATAAATGTCTTTTGCCAAAGTTTTTCTCTACATGAATTCATTTACTTAATGCTTTTTCTGGGAATATTTGTATTAAATCTTTTTATTATTTTCCTTTTCATTATTTTAAAATTGATTTTAAATCTTTTCTTTCTTTTATATTTCTTTTTAATCTCATTACTTTCGTTTTATATTTAAAAAATTAAAATGTTCTTTTCTTTTAAATTTGTTTTTAAATCTGTTATTATTTGTATTAGAAATTTTTACTTTTCCTTCTAAATCTGGTTTTAAATGTGTCAATTATATTTCTTTCATTAAAAAAAACCAAACAGGTAATCAGTAATTACCCGGCAGTGATCCATAATATATTATATAATCTTCTGAGAGATAAATTTATTTTTGTGACATGCAAATCACTCCACATTACCTGCATGTTCTTGATGATTAAATCAAGCAGATAACAAGAACTTGTTTACCTTCATCAAAATATTCCCATCCTCCACAAATACGAAAAGACTGCTTATGTGTGTTTGGTTCACTGCCAGTATCTTCCATGTAGGTTATGTAAATCTGTTGTGATTTAGATGCCACTAATTCTGCCATAGAAGCTGTAAAAAAAGTAAGTTGCTTTAATTATTACAGAAAATAGCAGTGGAAAAAGGCTTAAAGAACAAATCTTCTATTAATGAGATCTTTTTGACGTCAGAAGAATAGATGAAAAATACATATGTAATGTTAGAATAATCCTGAAGTTTTTAAAAAAATGTTTTGATTTTTTAAGAGCTTGGTGATGTAGTCATTTGCTTCATTTATGCAATAAAAAATAAAAATAAATAAATAATAATAATAAATAAATAAAATGAATATTTCAATAAATAATTCTACATTTACTGATGTTGCAACCTAAGTAGGTAAATATGTAATAGTTTTTTTTAACTTTTAATTTTTTGTTTTATCTTTACTTCATTACATATTGCTTAATACTAGCCATAAATTGCTGTTTATTAATGCATAAAAGGCAAAGAAACTGAAAAAAGTAATCCTGTTTTATTTATTACACAACATCAAAAGATAACATAATTTTCCTATTGAAATGTTTTTCCTAATGTTATATATTAGTGTTGTTGTTTTTTAATGATTGCAATTTTTTTTTTAATTATCAAACACTAATGCCATAGTAAGATTATTTCAAATTTTATTTATGCTGCACTATATAGTCAAATATATAATCATTAATAACTGAACTTTACTAATTAAATTTTTTTCTTACATAATAAGCAGTTCAGTTTAAAAAAATTAAATTTGATCTGACAAATTAATTTTCTTCTTGAATAAGCAAATAATAAACAAATATAGTTTAGACACTTATTGTTATAATTAATCATTTAATTATGACATGCTAACATTTCAGCCAATCAGATTTACTTTCTTTATTAATCATTATTTCACTATAGTATAATTATTTATAATTACAGTTTATCAATGAAATGTTCTCTTACAATCAATCATCATTTGGCAGTCAACACTAGACAGTATTGTATAATTATTTATAATTAGCATGTAGCCAGTCAAATGCTCAGTTACAATTAACTATTCATAATACAGCAGTAAAAATAAGACCATTGGAAGGAATTTTTTGGTTTTCTTATTTCTTGTCTTACAACAGTTGAATGATAAGCATGCATCAGTACTGTAGTTATCTAACTGTGTTATTTCAGTACAGTGTTTATTTTACTGAAGCATGTTTTAGCATCCTCACAGATGGCAGAACCATAAAGCTAACACATGACATTTAAATGATCTACAATTGAGGCAATCACCACAGCCAGGTTCATTAACACAATCTGAAATCAATTTATCATTACAAATTGTTGACATTTAAGTAATTAAAAATCCATTAATTGCTGAGTTTCTGTGACATGTACAAGGTGGTTCCCAGTTACTGCTTCCATATTGGATAGAATTACTTTTCAGAGTAGTATACAAATTATTTTATGGAAACAGAAGGGAGGGGAGTGATTTTTTTCTTGTTCCTAATATTTGCTACTATTGTATGTGTGTATGTGTGTGTATTCATAGCAGCAGTTAGAACAAATACAAAAAATTACAACAAACTGATGTCTAAAAAAAAATTAAAAAATAAATAAAATAAAAAAGCATTTCATTAACTATAGCCATTTACAGCAAATAATCTGAATTAGCTGTTGTAAAGTCCATTCTTTTTATCTTCTTTTTATGCTAGGCAATCAAATAAATATTTTCTTTTGAAATGTTTTAAATTTTTTCAATGACACTGGAGAGTTCATTTTTGTATCTACAAATGTTTTATAGTGTTGCTATGGGTGACAGGGTCACATTTAAAATGCCATTCTGTTATCTTTATGACTGATAAGGAAACATAACTGATATTTATAGTGACTATAATCACCCTCCATGCATAGATTTTAGACATACAAAACAGTCAGGATTTACTGCATGTACACAGCAATGTGTTAGGTTTTTTTTAAAGTTCAACAAAATGACTTCATAAAATCTTTACTTTCCCACACATAACTTATAAATGATATCTGAATTCGTATGGGTATTTTATTAATTTTTAACCAATCTTATCTCAAACAGTAAGTACAAAATATTTATTTTGTAAGTGAAAAGAAACATTTTCAGATAGCATCATTATATGCAATTTTTAAAAAAGATTCCCAAGGTTTTTAAGATCAGTTTTTATATATATATAATTATTGTTAATTAGAAATCTAAAGTTTCACTTATGATTTTAGATAATTATGGCATGCAGTTGTTATTTGTTTCTGCAAAATTCGTTTGAAACACTTACGCATGCAAATGATGCATACTGGTTCTAGATTTCTCTTCAGATTAAATATTTAAATGACACAAATTGAAGGAGTTGTAGAACAAAAATGATTTATTTTCGTAAATGTTAATATATGCAGCAACTAATTAAGACAAGTTTGCTGTTGTTTCTTTTCATCTTTGCCGCTGTTTAACTGCTTTAATAAATTCACCGAGACATCGTTTGTCGAGAAAAACAAACATCGTGTAAATAATATGTATCTTGTATTTCACCAGCAAAGCAACACATAACCTAACTTCTCTTTGAATTGAAAATTGTTTGGTTCACTAAGAGAAATGGCCCGTGGCAAGGGGAAGATGTTTATGGATATTCCACGACTTGTTCACCATCTTGACTTTGATGGCCTTTTTCGGTTAGTTCCTGTAAACAATAGCATCAGCAGAAGACATGTTTATGTGATGTCACCGCTTTGTGTGTACTCTTCAGAGAGATCTCAGGCTAGTCGTGTTTATATAAAGTTGTTGAAAATAGCGTGTTCGGTGGGTCACGCACATAAACTGAACTGGCTGCTGTCACACTCCTGCCCTTTTATAAACAGACTAGGGCTGGCATCACTTAGCACCAGGACTCTAATCTGATGATGTCACACAAAAAGAAGCTACGTGTTAATACCCATTGTTAAAGTGTGTTACCAGCGATGGTGTAAACAACATGAAAATTATCTGCCTGATACTGCTCATACCATCATACCACTACCTTTTTACCTTTGTTTTTCTTGATCAGTTTTCTATTATCTATTATCTGTAAAGGTATTTGCTTGAAGCTAAATAAGGAATTTAATATTACAAATATAGACTATTGTAAAAGCTGCATATTTCTGGTTTTTATTTTGTCTTACAAATCGATAATACTTAACAATAGTAATGGTATTAAACCGTAATTGAAAATAAATTTTAAAAAAAATAATAATAAATAAAAGAAAGAACGAAAACAAAATGTAAATAAGTAAAGCATGCAGTAAATGCATTTGGACCTAAAAGTTTAAGAATAAAATATTTCCAAAGTCCAGATATTATTATTATTATTATGAATTTTTATTCTTTGTCAAATATAGGAAACTGCTGCATACAAATCTCTTTAACTGTGGCAAATATTTTAAAAGTAGAATGCAGCAACTGAACAGTCTTCAGAAATGTCTGATTTAGCCAGCAGAGCTGCTTTAATAAAATTATATTGCATGTACTTCACACTGACAGTATAACCATTAGTTATTATTTATTTCATGGATGGCAGTACTGTCATTAGTTTTGGAATTGCCAAGATGGCTTCCATGTTATGAATGTTATCAGCAGGGTGCGTGGCTGACTGTATGTTGATGTTGTTTGTTTATACAATATGAATGTTGCTGGGCACAATTCCAATGTGCTATTCATCACTTGTTGTATACAAATAACTGGATGGAGTTGTAACCCTGCCAATGTGGTGTCTGTTGGTAATGAGATGTATACTGCTTTCAATCTGTTCTGTTAATTATTTGGTGGGGAGACAGAGTGAGTGAAATAAACAGCTTGCTGAGGTATGGTGACATACTGGGTTTTGTATGAAATGAGAAACATATTGTTATGTAATATCTGGTGTTTGTAATATTAAAAAATAATAATAATAATACTGGGGAAAAGAAAATAGTAGGGTATGTTGTATTTGAAATGAGAAAGTGAACTGGACTAATGGGTTTGTTTATTAATACTGAAATGGCTGAGATTTAGAAATGGACCATACTGTGGGATGAAGCAGAAACAAATTTGTTTGTACTTGCAGCAGTATTACAGTCATTGTATCCTCTGAGTAAAACACACACATTTTGAAATGGGTTAATGTAGGTAGAAGAGTTTAAAAATGTGTGTGTGTGTGTGTAGCAGGGGAATGGACAAAATGGCACCCAGAAGAAATGGCACTGTGCAGATTTGGAAAAAATGGCACCTTATAATTTTTTCTTTCTGTGTAGTTGCTTTAAAAAAAACCTTAAAAGTACATTTGAAAATAGTTTATTTATGCAATATTGTTACATAGATGTATATTAATATATAGCATCACTCAGCCACTTGGTTTTGCTTAACAAAGTACAGTATTACATCAGAGTTTAATATTGTACATAAACATACATATACACACACGTACAAATATACATACATATATATCTGTGCGTGTGTGTGTATGTATATGGATGTATGTGTGTGTGTGTATATATATATATTTGTATATGTGTAATATTAAACTCTGATATAACACTGAACTTTGTTAAACAACACCAAGTAGCTGGATAATGCTATATATTAATATACATGTATGTAACAATACTGCATGAATAAACTATTTTCAAAAGAACTTTTAAGTTTTTTTAAAAGCAGTTATTCAAAAAAAATAAGGTACTGTTTTTTCTGTTGCCATTTTTTCCTACAATTGTGTTGCAGGGGCTATTTTGAAATTTGTGTTCATTTATTTTCAAATGGGCTGCTGCTTCTGAAATTGTTTTGATATTTGTCACAGCTATAGCTCTTTGTAAGAGGGTTAACTCACTCCAAGCTGTTTTGAAGTTGCTTATAATTAATAACAGTAGTAGTATAGAAGTTGGCTTATAGTGAGTAAATAGCAATTTTGAAATAATGAATGTCTACAGATTTGTTAGTGATTTCTGTTGTTACAACAGTTTTCAAATGAATTGCACCATGAACATCAGTTTAAATTAGTTGCAGAAAACCCTGAATAGTCTCTAGTTACGTGTTTGTTTTGTGGTGTTAGTTACCAGCATTTCCTTGCTGAGTGGTTCCTGTCAAGTGTGACTATTTTACACAAGTGATAGGAAAGGAAAGGCTCGTCTGGAGGTGTAATACAGCTTGTTGTGTCTGTGGTCATCAGTGTCAGCACACAGACATTCTCTAGTTTATTTTACTTGGCAGCTCCAGCATGGAGCTCTCTGTCTTCACACAAATGAATCTGGCCTGAGTGAAAGTGGTATTATCTACATACACACTGACAGGCAGACATGACAGCCTGACACAAGGTACAAATTACTGCACACTTCTTGATGTAAGGAAGTCACTAATACATCTCGTTTGACATCAGCTTGTATATATTGCATATAACAGAGTCCTGTCAGTATGCATGCATGGAAAGTAATAATCTGCCTTGCTTACATTAACCTCCCCTTTGTTACTTTATTGATAACGACTGACTCAGAATTATATTTGCAGTTATTATATTTGCACCTTTATTTGGATTGGGAGGTTCTCTGAAGCACATTGGTGAGGTTTTGTTGAACTGGGAAATACACTGTTGTAAACCCAACACATTTTATTTTTCATTTTTTCTTCCATCCATTGCTGCACTTCCAGTATTTTGAATGTTGTGGTATGTACTTTCCTGTCCCTGTGGGAGCTGGTTGTAATCTATCATTGTATGAAACTAAGAGAAATGTATATATCTTTTCTCTTGTATATCAACACTCCATAACTGTATATCTGATACTAGGTGCATTCAGCAGAAAATATTGACATGTCAAAAGAAATTTCATTCTTTTTTTTCTTTTCTTTCTTGTAAAAAATCCCCAAATATATCTAGACTTTAATACAGAAGAGTTTTAAATGCATGTTCCTCTGCTTAGAGATAATCACATTTTACAGTTTGACAGTACGTATGTACAACTTTCTCTTTTTTTTGTAAGCTAAATTATTCATTATCTTTTTAAGATAAAACCTAAACTGTTGCCAAGTCTGAACTGAGACATGACCTGTAAAAAATAAAATAACAATAATAATAATAATTATTATTGTTATTATTAATTATTATTATTATAAAAAAAAAAAAAAAAAAAAAAAAAAAAATTAGTAATCATTAAAAAAAACACTTTTCCGTTTTCAGCATTAACTTCTAGATGTTATAAATTGAACTCATTCCACAAAACATTAGTAACAACTTTTTAAAATCATTTATTTTTCTCATTTCATTCTATTTTTCTTACCTTTTTACTAAAAAAATGTTTATTATTGCTTTACATGTAAAACTGCAAATGTTTTTTTGCAAATTTAATTTTTATATTATTATTGTTATTATAATTATTGTTATTGTTATTATAATTATTATTATTATTATTATTATTATTATTATTATTATTATTATCAAGCTTGTTAATGGATAATAGAATATTGTAAATCTAAATTTGAAAGAAAACAAATCCTTTGCAGTAAATATTTCCTCTTTGTTAAAGATTATTTGGTCAAAAAATGGCTAATCTTTTTTCTTTTTTTCAATTTTATATTTATTAATATATTTATTTTTAAATTATATACTTAAAACAAAAAACTACATGAGATTCAGGTGTTACAAGGTTCTAAACTTAAAATACTTAAATCGGGGCTAGTACAGGCATACATGTTATTTATTTCTGATGTGACAAGTAGTTGGTGAAAATTTAACCTTTACCTAAATCTGTCCTGCAACAGGCATGCTTCAGTTACTTACGTTTGACGTGAGAACAAGTGCATGGTGGTAATGATTACAAGTAATAAGCCTGTGTTATGAAATGCCCACCATGATGTGATTTGTATGGATCAGTGACAAGCAAGAATGTAAATGAATATTGTCATATTTCATTCTTTTCCTGCACATGCATGCACGTGGTGTCCATACTAACTGGAAACATCTGTAGATGGAGTGTTTTTTTTTTTCTGATTTGTTCTGGTGTGCATTATAAAAAAAGCTTTAAAAAAATATGTATGAAAGTTTTTGTTTCTTTTTTTTTTTAAAAGAAAATAACAATAAATAAATAAATAAAATAATACTAATAAATTAAACTGAAAAAAAAAGAAAAAAGATTCCAAAATGTTTTTAGGAAGCAATTAAAAATAATAACAATTATATTAATAAATAAATGAAATTAACAATAAATATAATAATAATATAACAAAATAATTTATGAGTGCAATTTGTTAAAATAAAATTTAAACACATTCTTTCAAGTTTAATGGTTTTTTTTATTGAATTGGTTAAACTGGTGATGATTATAGCAGATTCATTTAATATTTATTTGACACTTTAATTTATGATTTTATTCCTGAAATAAAAGACATACCCAAATATATTATTTTCTTCCTTTATTTTATTATTTAAAAAAAAAATAATAAAAAATAAAAGTTATTCTCGAGGAAGAAAAAAAAAATCGGAAATTTATTTTTATGATCATTTCTGGATCTGTGACCATAATATTATTAAGTAAACTCAGGACATTTTAAGAAATTTATTTCTGTGCCATTTTTATTGTTCTTTTTATCTTTGTTGTCTTGTAATAAAAATAAACATATTTGTGTTATCCATTTTTATTTCCCTAACAACCAACATTCTTAATTAAGAGAAGTACTATGAAAACAACATAATAACATCCACAATGCACTTTGTCCTTTTGATTTTCAAATTTGCTCAACAGCAATTTATATATCTATACTTTGTTCTGTTGATTAATGGGATAAGTATACTTTATCTGGGTTTTAATTTTTTATCACGGCTCAAAGAACAGACAAGCCATTGTTTGTGAGGTGAGTTCAAAAGATAAAGCTTGCTTTTACTGCAAACTAAGGTTGCATAATGCATTCATCTTGGATTTCTGGCTGCCATGGTTTCTGGTGTTATCTGTGTGGAAAGAGTAATTGGCGAAGATAAGCTAGGCCGTTATAGTCATCGGTTATCTTCTTGTAACTAAAACTCAAGAGTTCCTTGAGAATAGTTTCAGTGTGGGTTTTGTCTCCGCTACAGGTGACAGGGAACATTTGGTAAAAACAAAGCAGCCTTTGATGTTTCTCTCAGTTAAACTATTAACTTTACTGTCATAAGTAGTGGAATTTCAGGCTTTCACCTCTGAGAATAGCTGTTTAAAATATTGGTTTTGCACAACTACAGGTGACAGGGAAGATTTGGTAATGACAGACTGGTCTTTGGTGTTTATCTTACAGTTAACTGTTATCCTCGTGTTTGTATGTACATTTCTGATTTATAAGCTTCACACAAATTTATAATTTGAAACTTTCAAAGACGTGTAAAAAAAAATAAAAAATAAAAACTCTCTCTCTCTCTCTGTTACAGGTGACATGTAACATTTGGTAAACACAAACTTGTTTTTTATGTCTATATTTTTGTTAAACTTTTAGACTTTATTGTAGATGGATTTCTGGTTTATAATTCTAGAGGATCAAGAAACTTCTTTAGATAATATTAACAATACATCCTCAACCCTCCCAATCCCCCCAAAACCACACACACACACACACACACACACACACACACACACACACACACACAGACAGGGAGAGATTTTTTGAAGATTTTATGGAAATAAGTAGGAGGATATGTGGTTTATAAATACTAAAATGTCCAAATTATTATATAAAACATAAAGTTATGCCTCATTATTTGTTGAAAAGCCACAAATAATGGCAACTGGGACTGATGCTGACATAGTTTACACTACAGAATTTTATATTTTACCCATTATAGACCTTTGATGAATAATTTACTGATTAGTAATACACTTTTCTAACAAACTACCAATAACAATATGACTTAAAAATGTGTTATCTCCAAAGGACATATAAAATTTCTTGTAAGACTTTTATTGACATAAAACAGAATATATTTCTTTCCTACTCAAGCTATGATACATTTTTATTATCCTGTATAAATATTAGAAAAATTAGTGATATATAAAAAAAATTTCCATTAGAATAAAACTTGGTAATGTTAAGTTATGTATTTTACAAAGCATAAAGAGTTTTAAATTGGTATGAAATTCAATTTGATTCTTTACAGATCTTGATACGTAATGAAAAAACAACTGATATTTAGTAGCAGTGTTATTTTCGAACACCTTAGGCCACAAGCTCATGTTTGTTTTACACCCAATACAAACAAAATTATAATAATAAAAAAAAATTAAAAAACAAAAAATTGAAACCACAAAATAGTAAAAAAACATAAAATTATAAAACTTTTAAAATAATCTTAAAAATCAGCTTCCTATTTTACAACTGTTGATATATCTAATAAAAGAAAAATTTCACATTTATGTAATAGAAAACATTCTTAGCTATGGAAACTAGTAATACAATATTTAGAAAATTTATCACAAAGATTTTTTAAACTGGTTTCCAAGTTAGCTTATTTCACAACTCTGATATCTGATGAAAGTTATGAAAACTTATCTGGAAAGTTTGCAAACATGTATCCACTTCTGTTTGACAGTTGCTATCTTTGAACTAACTGGCACTTTCATGGATTTCAAGTGTGTTTAGCACACATCATAGATTGTTACTATCAAAGAAGCCATGAGAGTGACAAACGGAGGAGATAACTCTAATTTGTTATGTTTTAGCTTTTTTCTGGGTGGCAAGAAAAGAACAGCATATTGTTTGATGACTGATTTTTCTGTTTATAAACAGTTTAATTTGTGATGTTATCAGTTGAAAAGTGTTGGTGTCTTCAACTGTGCATTTTCTCTTTTCTCTTCTTTAGTTTTCTTCTAGGAAATTACTTCTAACATTTGTAGGTACTTTCTAATGAGAGGAAAAAAATCTGTGAATTTTAATAGAAGTTGTTGAGACCTGTACCAATTTTATTTTACGTTGCCTAAAAATAGATTGTGTTTACAATAATTTAATTCTTCCTCACCCCCCCCCAAAAAAAAAATTGGAAAAGAATTATATTACAAAAATAATAATAAAATAAATAAATAAATAAATAAGATTATAAGAAAAAAAATGAAAAAAGACTCAGAAATTCATGAAAATTTAATCGATAATGATTACAACATCAGCAAATAAATACCAAATGAAGCCTGAATGTACAGCGTAATTTCATCATCACCACGGTGACATCGTCAGTCCACAGCTACGCATGGAGAGCTGTCTTCTTAATTGAGCAACTGGTCAAACAGCACAGGGAAGAATACAAACAGTTTTACAGCATTACGCAAAAATTACAATCTGATTTCATTTTGCGACTGGTACATTTGTGAGGAGCAAATTCAAGAAGAACATGTCGCTGGGTTAACCTACTTACAGTTCAGCAACAGTTCTGTTTGCCTTGCAAATTACAGACAAGTTTGGAAAACTCAATTTTTTTTTTTTACCACACATTTCTGTGCAAATTGGAAAATCCATGCCAGGGAATTGACATTGATGTGAAGTTCATTTTCCAGACCTTATATTGTTTTCCGAGGTTTCTGTCGACAGTAATAGAATTTTTTTTTTTTTTTTTTGGAAAGTTTATTTGCAGAAATTGATAAAATTAGTAGAAAGAAGTTGGTAACTCATTAAAATTATATATATATATATATATGTAAAAGAATGGAAGAATTGGATTCTAATAAATGTATTTTTATTTTATTTTGTTTATTTAGTTACTTAATGATTATTATCATTTTTAGAGGGGCAATTCTGACTGAAATTAATTTTAGTGGACTGATAAAAATAAATACTAATATAGATTTTGAGAAAATGATAAAATCTGGTGCTGTAATTGTTGCAGCACTGAACAGAGCCGTACAGGATTGCAGCAAGCTGTAGATGTGTTTTCACTGGTTTGCTGATTTCACAGATCATTGTCAGAAACTGATAACATTAGCTGTAGAAGTACGGAATGTGTAAAAATAATAAAACAAAAAATAGAATGAAAGAATGAATTTACATTATCACAGAAGTTTGCAAAGGTCAACAACACAGTACAGATGTCAGAATAATCTGACATTGAATTGTACATTTTTCTGAATGTAGTATAGTTCAGTGGTTAGACTACGCTCTTGAGACAATAGATCACATGGAGAATCAGCCTATCAAACAGTAAAATAAAATAAATTATTAACAGAACAGAATTAAATTACACAATCTGTGAAGTATGAAATACCAAGCTTAATTTATAAGAAGAAGGAATAACAATTGGTTTAAATTTAAGACATTTTGGGAAATCCATTATTATTACATACATATTTTATATCTTGTTTTTGAATGCAATTTTAATTATTAAATTGAAATAACAAATACAGATCTTTACAATACCATATGAATTTATTTTTTTATCAAAAAAGACAACAAAAAACAACAAATATTTGTTTTTATTTAATTATAAAAATGGAAATGATACAGCAAATGAAATAAACATTTGCACTGTGAACGTAACACAGCTATTGAATGGCAACCATGGCTTTCTGTGTGAAGACTGCCGTTGATCACAGTGACAACGATGAGGGTTCTCTGATGTCACAGTGATGGGTCTGAGCTTCAATAAGTGTGTCTTTATTGCTGCAGAAGAATCGATTGACTTGCTCAATCAGACTCACTTGCCTGCCCCCTTGTTGCATGTTGCCTTTTTACACAACTGTTGCATAACAAGCAAAAAGAGAAATACAAATAACAATTTTTTCTTTTAACCGAATTGTTTTATAAAGTGCCATTTACAAAAGAAATTTTGAAACCATTTTTAAAATGTGACACTTGATCAAAGCCTGACAGGTCAGCATTTTGTTAATACTCAGTAAACAGAATTTAAAAGACCTCGAACATTAACATGATTATAATTTTAAAATCTTTAAAAAAAAAATGTAAATATTGATTCTACAGTAAAATCAATAAGAACCCATTTTTTTCTTCACTTTTATTGGCTTTAATTCTGAATAAAAGAAAGCTAAAATGATAATAGTTTTGGCATAAAACATTGCAAGAAAAATTGTCTGGGAATGCTTCCTGCAACAGAAAGGCTACAATATATTGACTGTAATGACTGCAATTTGGAAGACAGTTCTTTCAGAAATAATAGCTGTGAATTATCAAATTACCAATTTTCCAGCACATATCTTGCTGAATTAGCCATGGAAGTGTCTGTATTGATTGGCAGAGAAAGAAGTATGGCCAGTCGTACCTCTTAACACCACCACCATTACTACCATTTCTCACAATTTGTTAGCAGTCCACGACTTGTAAATTTTCTCTGTTGCGTCTGTACATTTCATGGCCTGGTGACACTGATTGCCTGATTGCCTGACTACAGAAGGCTATATTCAGACCTAGGTTGACAGAAAAGCTGAACGGCATCCATTTTCAGATGGTCGCACTTTCTCAGTTTCAGGGAAAATGCTTGTCAACTGTGGATCGTAAACTTGCTTTTACTGTCTTCATTGCAGCAGACTATGGCTTCTGAGAAAATAATATCTCAGTTTTCAATTTATTTTGGTAAGATACAAGGAAGACATAAACATCCTAGGCATATATTGCCAACCATAAAATTACACCAAAAGAGAAACTGTGGTGTGAGACTGTTATAAATTAAACACAGTTCTGTCAGTTACACTTCACTGGTTTGATTACTACTTAAAACTCTGAAGTTTCAATTTATTTTGGAAAGTCCAAAAAAAAAAAAAAAAAAAAAAAAAAAAAAAAAAGAGTGGAGGATTGATACTCTGGCCCATTACAACCCAGGAATAATTTTTTGTCATTGGGGGATAGTCGTTTCCCTTTGTTTGGTCAGTCAGAAGAAAATCAGTAGCTATCTCCTAAAACTAATTAAAAAATATAATAAAATAATAATAATAATAATAATAATAATAATAATAATAATAATAATACAGTTAACCTGAAAAACAACAACAGTGGTGTCAAAACATCTTTTTAACTGTCAGGTTATGTCACTCGTGGTTCGCTGGTTTGTTTACAAGTTAAAATGTGCAAGACTTGGTAATTCAAGACTCTGCAGGAATTACTCATTGTAATACTTAATGACAACATTTTACTTTGAAAATGTGTTTTAAAAATCTTTTCTTTGTGTAAATGACAACTTAAATTTACCATAAGACAAAACAAATCCACAAAAATTAGCACAGCAAAAAACTAAAAAAACAAAAACAATGACAAAAAAATGCGACAAACAACAAAAAAGCAATGAGAAAAATCTGAAGAAAGAAAGCATGTTTGACTGGAATAATTTCCAGAATGCAGATTCCATGTTTGACATTCTTTATATTTTTTCTTTGTCTTTTTATGTTTCCATCTATTTTTCTTTTCAAAATGGTTGTCAGAATGAATTACAGTTATGTAGTCGAACACCAGCTTGCTTTAGAGGAGTAATGTGCAAAAGGATTGAACATCAAATGTGGTCCTTTTCCCATTCCAGTCATTGCTCTAATGTGAGCATTTGAAAATTTACTGCAGAATATACTTTTATCTCACTTTTAGGAGCAGCTGATGGTGGTTTATCAGTGCTTTTGTTTGTTTTTAGAGCACAGTTATACAACCATAATTATTAATAAAAAATGTGTTCAAATGATGTTCAAAATTCTCTTCATTCTTCTACTACTACTACTACTATTACTACTATTTACACCACTACCACCATTATCAAAATCCTCATTTATTTTATGTAGTCTATAGAATTTATAACATACCAAAGACGAAATGGCATTTCAAAAAATTAACTATTTGTTTCTTAAAAAGTTCTTTTTAAAGTAATGAAAACCTGCTCAATATAATATTTAAATTTGTTATTTTATTTTCAAATTTCACTAATGATTAAAAGCACAGATTTTCATTTCCAAAAAAAAAAAAAAAAAAAATATATATATATATATATATATATGTCAATAAACCAAAGGGAAAATAACATGAAAAAAATTATTCCGGAATTGAGGTACTTGATAAAATACAAAACAATGTGAAATCAAGTGCTTTTATTTTATCTGTTCTTTGATTTTCATTTATTTGAAACACATGTAGTGTTCAGCATTAGGACAAAAGGATGTATTGTAAGTAAGTTAATATACAGGAGTGAATATAAACATGTTGTTATGTATTCTGAGAGATGAAAGCTTGTGTGAGCCACATGGCTGCGTAGTTTGGTTAATTCAAACATGATGAAGGTTTAATGTATTTTCTCTCTCTCACCCCAGTACACTGAATAACACAAGTGTTATTAGCCTGTGTGTTTATTTGTCTGTGTTCATACACATACACATTAGTGTATTTTCAGTATAATGTTTATCTGAGTATTTCACTTTCCCCATACAAAAGGTAAGGTATTTTATTAAACAGAAATAAATTATACAAAGAATATTGAAATTTTGTTAATTACTGTTGATAGGTAGATAGGATTCAGAACAATGGTCTAGTTACATATTTAATGGCTTCATGCAGCAGTCAGATAGCTTGATTTTACTGTAGACAAAATAAACAAATTATACAAAAATATAATTGAAAAGGTACAAATTATTCTTGGTGATTCAGATGTTATCGAAACATGATATTTACTTTGTGAAATTACTTATCTATTTAATATATCTCTAAACAAAAAGCTCTGTGCATGATGACAAAACACTATTAACCAGATCAGCAATGTATATTAAATAATAAATGTGTTTATTCATGTAAATGACTTCAACAGCTTTGACAATATGATAATTGGCTTTGCTTTGATGATCAGGAAGAAACACATTATTGTTGGATCACTTGTTTAAAGATTTCATTGACTGTGATATCAAAGAGGGATAGACATCAAGTTTAACTCATCATAGAAAGTAACATTTAACATTTACTGCTGACCTAATGAATTCAGTAATGTGTTAATAATATTTACAGACTACAAACAAATCTTTGTACAGCTCAAAATACACTTAACAGATCAATAAGTGGTAAAAAAAAAAATCAAAGAACAGTTTGCTGATGCTGTGAATGTTGTTACTGTGTTTAAATAAATGAAAATATTTAACTATACTTTTTACATTTTTATAAGCTTTTGGGGTTTATTCAGTATTACCAAACCACAGCAAAGAAAAAAGGAAGAAAAATTATTTTATTTCATGATACATTTTAAATCATCAGTTATATGGTGTCGTATATATAAGTAAAAACCATTCAGATAACTCGACAGAGAGAGACAAAAAAAACAGTAGTAGTATTCTTTTATAAGAACATTTATTTCTTAACATAGTTATTATGTGTAACTAGTTGCATCTGAATTCTGAATTTTAAAGATTAATATTTAAGAATAATTTCATGTTGACAGAATTAAAACTAATGCTTTATGTATGAAGACAATGTATTGTTTGGAAGCAGTGATTCTATTCTCTGATCTGTATCTTAGAGGTGTCTCTTTTTTTTGAAAATTTCTATAATCACATATTTGGGGAGATTACAGAACTGTTTTTTTTTTTTTTAAACAACAAATTGCAGCAAGGTTTTGTTAAAGCATGCCTATCATGGGCACACAAATCTGCAGAAACCATGGGACCATCCACCCAGTGTGGTATTTATGCAGGTGTGGGTGTCAAAATGTTGCCTGGGGGGTCATTCCTGGAGACTGTCTGGAATTTCACCATCATCATTGATGAGATCCTGCTGTTTTGTCTTCAGCTATTGTGTTACACCAAAAATGTCCATTTATTCAGATAGCTTTCCTCTGGCACTGCGCCTGCAGGTTAGTTTTTGTTTCCTGAAGTTCAAAGTTGTGATATTTATGTTCCAGACAAGAGATAAGTCACATGTATTGCCAGGTTCTTGGGAACGTTTTGGCAGATCTGTTTTGTTTATTTGTTTCATTCCATACTCTCTCCATCTTTTTAAATTATCTCTAATTCTTGACGAATGTCTGTTTTTTGGATTTAATTTACAGAAATTTGTGATGATGATGACAATATTAATAAATTCAATAATAGTAATATGTTTCATATGGAATTCTATAATGATAATAATAATAATAATAATAGCAAATGAAAAGAAAAAAAAACAATGCAAATAACAATACTTTCATTTTAAGTTATTTTTATTTGTTTTTATATAGTAATTACCAAACTGAAAATAAATGAAAATAAATGAAAATAAATAAATAAATAAATAATAATAATAGTAATAATAATACAAGTATATTAATTAAATAATTCAGTAAATTTAAAAACAGTCTTTTCTAAATATCACTCCATTTCTTGAAGTCAGAAGCAAATATCAATAGTAATTGAACTGTATAATATAATATTTAGAAAATCTGAAGTGATATCACCATAGAAACATTGTAAATCATCCATTATAGTCATCTTTAACCAATTCATTTTCTGAAAGCTTTGATATGATTTAACTCTTTAATAATGTAACTTGACACCATAGTGTGAAATGATTCATAAACACAGATAAAATATCAAAAAAATAATAAATAAAAATAATTGATAAATAAAAAGTTTATTAATGTCGTGGCAGATTAACATGAAAAAAAGAAAAAGAAAATATTAAAAAAGAAAGAGAAAAAGAGGAAAATTGTTATTGATACAAGAAATGTATGTAATTATTAATAATAATGATATCAGTGCATGTTTTGGAATCAGGTTAAAAAATGTATTTAAAGAATCCAGATGAATTTGTTTTCTCAAAATTATATATAAATATAATGGATAATTAAGACATTTTAACAGGGAACAGCAATGCAAAATAATAGATAAAAAAATGGATTTATAAAAATGATCTAGTTATCATTTTAATAATATAAGTAGGCAACAGTGTATAAGAACTGCAAAAAAAAAAAAAAAAAAAAATAATAATAAAAAAAATAAAAAAATAATAATAAATAAATAAATAAATAATAACAGACAAATGTATTATCTTATGGCACTTAAGTCACGTAACTTGGCACACAAACAGACAATTATAAAGAAATATATATATAAAAATACATACTGAACAAATAGATTTATTACTTAATAATACAAGTTGGCACAATAGTAAAAACAATAAAACATAATAATAATAATAACAAATGACAAATTTATTATGACACTTTAGTCAGGTGGCATGGTGAATATATATATATACATATATATATGTTTATGAGTATATATGCTTATGTTTGAGTGTAAATACAAACAGTGGGATACAGTTACACAGAAACAAGACAAGCACACATACATATATAGATCTTGGTTTTCATCAGTGAACATTTCTGCATATATAAGTCATAAATAATAATTACTGTTCAGTGGGAACAGCAATGCTGTTAGTAAAAGTGTGTTCAGAGACCATTTCCGGCCACTTTGTTTTGACAGGGACAAGTTGAGCAGGGTAATTCTGAGTGAATATAGACATCATATAGGGAATTGATGCCAGGACTTGCTTGCCACTTCATATATCACCACTCCACCCAGCAACCAGAGGCCTACCAGAAGCCAGGCCCTGTCCAACACCCACCAGCTGCTTCTGGTGAATTATGGCCCTTGGGAGTGCTCTTATGGTTCCAGTGTCTTGGTAATTGATGCTGATGGCAAATGTGTGTGTGTGTGTGTGTGTGTGTGTGTGTGTGTGTGTGTGTGTGTGTGTGTGTGTTGCTACTCCATTGGAAGAAGGTCATTGCTGTAATAATTTTAATTGCTTTACATTATTTCTCAAGTTGGCTTATTCTCAAGAGAATTTTCAGTTTAACATTATTTGCTTTGTTTTTTCAAATTATTATTATTTTTTTAATACTTCCATGATTGCTGGTGTTTAGAAACAAGGACTTGTTAGTGTGTTAGACTGTAATAACAGTCTTCTGGATGACAGATGGAATGCCAGACTCAGAGTAGAAGTGTCAGTGCATGTTTGGAATCAAGTCACAAATTGATTTAACAATTCCAAATGAGATGCCATTTACTTTATTCTTGCACCTGGTTTAAAGAATAATTAGAAAAAAAGAAATGTTTTCTAAAAAAAAACCAGTTTTGCCAAATGTGTTTTTCAGTCCTTAGTATTTCAGGAATTCTGGTTTCTTTACATTTTATATAGATAGATAGACAGCCAGACAGACAAACAGACAGATATATAGATAGATTATATGGACAAATAGATTCTTTTTGTACAGTGAAAATATCAAGGTCAGCATACAGTATAGTTTTAAAAATGTAAATTTTTGTATGTTAGTTATAGTGTCAGTTTTCACCACAAACTGGTAATAAGCTGGTGAAATGTGGTAAGATAAGATAATTAATAAAGATTTCAGACATTACACATAAAGATAAGATAAAACTGGTAACACAATTACATCATCATGTTCATCATCACTTCCTGTATCTGGATATTAATGAAATCCAGTATGGCTGCCAGATCTTGTCTGTTTTTCATTTCCACAGAACCTAAAAATTTGTAATACATTTCATAAAAATAAAAAAAACTTTTAAAAATACTGAACAAAATGAACATATTACATAAGGCTGGCTTTAATCTATTTTGAATTTGGGTTAATGTAAAACAATTTAGCATCACATTTTTAAAATTTATTAGTCTTTTCTTCAGCAATGTTGAAACTTGTTTTTAATTACAATTAAAAAAAAAAAAGAAATTTCCACCTGGAGAGGAAAGATTTGTGGATTTTTGATGGTGTTAATATGATACTTCCAAACCAAGACCAGGTGCTGGCTGGCATGCTCTGTAAACAATAAAGTTACAAACATAAACTTGAGTAAATTCCACCACTGTCCCTGGGGTCCAGTGATTTGTAACAGGTGTGGCTCTGCCTCATGAGAACCTGGGGCATCTCCCTGATTAGAGTCACAGCAAAGCTGAAAACACAAGTTTGCTGCAGAACTTGAACATTTGTAAACAGTGAGAGACCATGACTGGCTTTAATGAGTTCCTTCTCTCCAAATAAAAGATATGCCTGTTTTTAATCCCCTCCCAGCTGATCTGCATCAAAACACATTGCCACAGTTATAAAACAGCAGGCTGTTCAAGGATACTCCACTAATATTATTTTTAAAACAATCTTCAAAATAAAATGTTTTTCAAAATTTTCTTGTTTTATTTATTTTAAATGCATTTAAATTTATAAAATAGAGTACATTTGATAGATTTTATAAATTTGATAAAAAAACAACCCATCTTTAGAAATATACTCACACTCTTTCTGAAAAAATTATTTTGTATGATTGTTGTCTACTTCTCCCTGCTTTGCACTTTTCTTTATTTCTCAATCTGTATTCTCTGTTTCATTTTGTAATTCTAGATAATCTTATTTCATATTTTACACCTAAAACACACACACACACACACACACACACACACCCCTACAAAAAGTTATATTTATTATCGTTTTGTAAAAGATGAAACTTTATAATAAAAAGACCACAACCAGAAAATCATTAAGAATCCATTAAGTACTTCTGTGACTCTTCAGACTGACTCATAGTGCAATGAGAAAATTTTGTATTAATCCAAGGACCAGTTCTAAATGAGTGAAAAGTGACCAATATAAATTCAGCTCATCTCGTGAACTTGACTTCCTCTTGGAGTTGTGGAAATGACCCGACTGATTCTGAGCAAGTCAGAGTTGCAGGAATTCAGGAAGTGACAAGAAATGTGAGACAGATGAGCAGCAATGTCACTTTTTTCAGTTTGAGATGTCAATTATTTTCCTATTTACACACCCAGCAGTGAAACCATCAAATTGGAAACCACGGGTGGTGACAATTAACATCATTTCAGTTTGACTAAAAATACATAGTAAATGAGAGTAACCATTGATGTGCAGATGAGTGTTTTGATCTGAGTATCTTTCTCTTTCTTTATCTCTCTGGCCTTTTCTTTCCTTTCTCTTCTGTTCTTTTCATCTGCAGAATAGACTTTGACTAAAATTTAAAGCATTATGTCTAAGAAACCAAAAATTACTGCATGATAATCCCCCCCATTTAACAAAAGCCAGAGAGGTTTAAAAGCTTCTTTCAACTAACTGATTTAGTAATCTTTATATGGCAACACAGGTTTCATATGATGTAAACATTACAAAATCATTCATTTAACTGAATAAATTTTCTGTGTCTGAATACAGAGGCATAGTATCTGGGGCAAGACAAGTGTATTGCTCACCCTAACCTTTGGAAGTTAACAATCTCTGAACCTCTTCCACCAGTCCAGTAGTGAACCTAAGAATAACTGCTCCTGTTACCCTGCCCATACTCCACCACTGTCTAAATATCTGTCACTCTCTCTCTCCCTTTTCTTCACCTCTTTTCTCTTTCTACCTCTCTGTCTCTCTTTTCTCTTCCATCTCTTTCCTTTTTCTTCTTCTTCCTCTCTCTATCTCTGCTTCTTGACATCTTTTTCTTCTCATGTGTCTATCTCTCTACAGCTCTGCCAGGCTCTGTTTCTCTATTCCTCTGTACCTTTTGTTCTTATTTTTTTGTATATTAAGAATGCAATTTATTCATCAAAGTGAAAAATCCACAACTGCAATCACAGCAAACGAGTAGCAACAGAATCTGCTTGAAGATTTAGAAAAAACAATTTACAGAAACTCATAGATAAGACGGTGGTGACATAACTGCTGAAGGGTCATTTACAAACAGCCATTATAAAGCAATGAATCAGAAAGGTAATTTCAAAACTTCCATACCCAACTGTCAATATTTGACTACAACTGTTGCTATCTTCTCCCATTCTCCTGGATTTCTGGCATGCATGATAGTTTATAGTGACACAGATGACAGATATTTGTAAATGATCGAAGGGGTAAAAAGGGGAAAAAAATAAATAGAAAGAAGTATAAGTAGTTGTGATGCATCAAAGAAATTAGTTTTGGAAATCTGTTAAATATGAGTATTATTTCAGTACAAAAAGAATAAATAATAATTTAGTGTGAGCTTAAATATTAAGAAAATAATTACTTTACTGATGGAATTTAGTGTTGGAGAATTATTTTAAGAAGAAAAACCATAGCAGCATTACAGTTCTGTTACTATGGAAAGGTGAAACAGGATATGAAATCAGTGTCTTGAAGCCCTTATTCAGCATGGTTTAATCATTATACCACCAGTGTGGGTATTCTTTATATTGTCAATTACATACAGATTACTGTTTCAATGTTCATAATAATGAGAAACTCATATAACACTGTTGCATGTTTCAAATCTTCTTACAAAGCTAAAATAAACAAAACAGTGAGAATTATATGTTTTTAAATCCAGTATCGTAACAGTTTTGTAACAGTTTTGTTACAGCTAAGCTTCATAAAATTTTAATGAGGTTCACACATGTAATATGAGACCCATTTCATAAGAAACATTAACTAAATGTTCATGTGGATAATGTTTAGGTTTTTTTTCCCCCCATTTTAATACCTCCTTAAAACATTTGTCTTAGAAGTTTTGTAAATTTTTATTAAATAGTTATTTCTAATACTGTTTCTGTTTCATGTAGGTAGGTTTTTGTGTTTGTTTGTTTTTCTTGCATTTTAATAGCTGTTAACATTTTTATGTTGTACAGGTTTTTTTCAGTTATTTTTGTCAGTGTTTCTGTAGCAATTACTATATTCACAGTAACCTCCTGTCCTTTGTTATCTATCGGTATTTGGATTTATGCATAGCACATAATATCCCTGGTGTGTATTATGCCACCAAACACACAAACACACACACACACACACACACACACACACACTTACTTTTTCTACATACAGCACTCAAATCTGACAGAGCTGGTGTGTAAAATAAACATGTACGTAGCAGACTGAGTTTTTTATTTTCTGAAAAATAACATGTCACGTCTGTGATACAGATCTGTCTGGGAAAAACAAAGAGTTTTCCTAGTGAAAGAGCATGTACTCTGAAGTGTGCTGCTTGCCCATTGTGTCATGCTGCTGAACTTGCAGTAATGGACTAATGGTCTTGAAGTGGCAGACAGAATAATGTACTTGAGATTTATGTTAGACTTCAATCTGCCACAGACACATTGCTCTAAACTTGTATTTTCTGTTGGTTAAACTGTATTTTTGTTTTGATTTTTACAGTTTAGAGAATTGGACTGGTGTTGCTTGTTATTTAAACGCTAGAATCAGTCTCTTTTTTTTTTTTTTTCTAGTAGTTAAACTGGCTGTTACAGCCATTATGACTTAAAATGTACTTAGACTCTCAGACTTCAGTTTATTTATTTTGACTATAGGCCTTAATACTGAATGTATATTTTGCACATAGACTGTATTTGGAGTCATGACTTCAGCTGATGAACTATGACAGACTGGTGTTTATATATCCAAACTTTGTGACTGTAATAGAAAACCGTGACTAATAACTGTGACTGAAAGATTTTTGTCTAATGGACAGAATGTTAACAAAGTTGGACTGAGGGACAATGACTAATAGATTAAAGGACTATGACTAACATACCACTGGATTATCACTGTATGGACTGAGGGACTCTGATTAAAGGACTCACGGACTATAATGAACTATAGGACTATGACTACTAAACTATTGAATTATGATAAATTGGACTCAAGGTCTGTGACTAATTGGCTAAGAGACTAGGACTAATGGACTGAATGTCTAGGACTATGTTATTTTACACAGAGTCCACTTTGTTGAACTTTGACTAATGTTTTCTGAGAGTGTGTCCCAGGGCTTGTTGGTGCTGTCAGTGAAATGGCCACTGCATCTGTCTGTCTGACTGACACATGTTTCTCTCTCACAGGTCTCTACAGTTCTGCAGTGCATGTTTTATACATCATTTCTATACTTGTCACTGGTAACATTAAACTCATTAGTACAGGAAATGTAGTTTTGCATTTAAAAATAAGTCATAAAGGTGTTATATGAAGTTGAAAAGGCTTCAAAATCTTTTATTGTAATATTTAAAATAAATATAGTACTGCCAAAGATGTTGACTTGTTATTTTTTCAAAAATCCAAGCCACATGCATAATGTTTAAAACAGCCATGTTTAAAATCCAGATAATAAAAACAGTTTAAATCTTTCTCTGTTTTATTGTACCAGACATACAATACAATTGGCCCATACTCTCAGCTGTTTGTTAATAGTTAACCTTGGACATTGAGAAATTTGGGATGGAATATTATTATATAGGAATATATTCCCAATACTTGTTAAAAAGTGTTTTATATATATATATATATATATTTTTTTTTTATAAAGAATGAAAAAAAAAAAAATTCAGTTTACTTAATCTCTCAAAGTAATGGTAGAAAATTAATTCATTTTAACAATTCCAAAAGGTGTGGTGAACCATTGCTGTTTATGCTGTTTGGAATTGGGTATTATTACTCAAATGAACAGCATCCTAATCAATTAATTATTTTTATCAGTGATAATTGGGTTTTGTGTTACTGTTTGGAATGGTATATTATTTTTCAAATGCTTTTTTTGAAATACCACAAAATGGATGTATTGAAGCATTTGATATTTGATTTGCTATTGTATGAAAAGAAAGTTAATTCATTTTATTGTTGGTTCTTTACAATGTTTGAAATTGAATATTAGAATATACTGTTAAAGGAAAATCAACAGTGGTAAGGTATTTATTTTGGTTACTAAATATTATTCTTGTTTTTCTTTCACAGTGATCACTCTATATTTGTAAAACACATGTACTGTTCTCTGTTCTGAATATTTCATCCACTTTCTCTCAATAATTGATGCTGTTGTCATATGCATCATTGCAATTTTTCAGTTACTTCCATTACTTTCTGAAAAACTCTTTTACACAAACAGTGCATTTCATAAATAACTGTTAACAACAGCACTGACAAATTACAGCTTGCACTGTTTAAAACCCTGAAATTTTCAACAATTTTTGTTTTTTGTGAATTAAAATATAATGATCTTTCTTAAATATTTCCTAAGTAGCTGTTGTTATAAGAAGAATGTTCAGGAGTCAGTGATTCAAATATATTTATTGAAATACATTTAGAAGAATAGGTTTGATTAAAAGATTTGTTATACTAATAATAACAATACTAATAATAAGTTACAATTCATTTAATAAATGTTGAATACAACAATTCTCTGAATTAATTTTAATTACATTTGTTTTAGAGTGACTGAAGAAATCTGAATACAAGAATAATTCACACTAAGAATAATATTTTTATAGTTCAACCCAGTAAATCTTAAACACAGAAACAGTTTTCAGTTCATTGAGCTAATCTAAATATGACTATTTACACAAAATAAATAATAAAAGAACTCTCTTTAAAATAATCACACACTTCACTGTTTGTTATTGAGTCACTGAAAAAGAAAACTCTGTGACTGCATTGTCTTGCAGTTCGTTCCTCAAAGCAGCAGATTGCTCGAAATATAATTAACAAGAAGATCTATGTGTTTGTTAAACAAATCATTCGCAAATGGCAATGGATGAAGTTGTATGAGTTTAGTCAGCATTGATTAGTTTGGTGGAATGGATGCCAATACGTTTTAGCCCTGTTGGGAGATAGCAGCACTTTGAGATGCCCTTGTCTGGAGAATTTGCTGCATGTTGCTTTCAATTTGTGGTCATTCATTTGTTCCACTGGTGAATCGATTCGGGTTTGTATTGTTAAAAGTGACTGACAACGACTTGATTGAGAAAAATTGATTGTTATGACTTAAGCTGAGCAATTTGATTTTATGTAAAGGAATGAAACTTGTTTCAACTCCAAGCAAGCATTTGTGGATTTAAAAAAAAGAAGAAGAAAATTGGGAGACTTTCTTTACTGTAATGAAACACTTGAAGCATAATGAAATAAGACAAATGTAATTATTGGATAATGGTTTGTTTTTTTGTTTTTTATTTTGTTTTTGTTCATTTTTTTTTTTCAGTGTAAAACATTTTCTTTTGGTAAATTAATATTTGGAAAGTTAAATCCTAGAAATGAATGAATGAATAAATAAATAAATTGAATGAAAAGAACAAGAATTAGAAAAAACACACCAAAAAATAATAAAATGAAAATAGCATCTATGATAACTGTACTGAAGTCAAATATTTAAAACAATTTAAAAAATGTGTGAAGTCTGCCTAATTAACTGTTGATATTTAATCTGCAGACTGTTTTAAAAAACAACAGATTGGATCAGTGATAATCCTAATCATGTTAACTCTGATGTTGTCTGTATGTTTTACCAGTTCAAACATGGTAGTAATCAAGCAGGTTGTAACTGTGCACCTGTAACATGATAACAAGCTTCTAGAACCAGTCTGTGGAAAATCCCTTCTTATTAAAATACTCATAATTTTTTAAAAGGTAGCAATCTAATGAGAAATACTGTAAATGAAGTCAAATATTTTTTAAAGTTATTAATATATTAGTGACCAAAATTTTTTAATTGTTTATTTATTTATTTATATCAATACACAATATCAGCATTCTGACATGTTAAAAAAAAAATAACAGCATTTCTGAATTTGTATTTGCACTATTTCAGCATTCCAAATATGTAAAACCCAATTTCTATAACAGCATTTGTCATTTCTTTAATACAGAATATCAGCAATTCATAATTATTAAATGCACAATATCAGCATGTCTGAATTCTTGAATGTGTAATAATCAATTAGCATTTCTGAATTCTTAAATATGCAATATCAGTCAGCATTTCTATATATATGCAATATCAGCACTGCTTATTTCTTAAACACACAGCATCCACAACAGCATGTCTTAACAACTCCATTTCTGTATGTTTTTTCTCTCTCCTTTTCTATTTATCTGCCTCTGGCTCACTGAGAGTTAATTGAAAAGAATGGATTAAAAGAAGCCAGGTAGAGGTTATTTTAAAACTGAATCTCTCTCCTCTCTTGTGGTTTTCTCAATGTGTTGCTCTAGGCTGGCTGGCTGTGGAGTCCTGTGTAATGGCATGGAGAATTTAATGCTGGAATTAATTAGGAGTGTAAAATGCTTGTTGAACATGCGTTTCACTGAATGGCTGTATTTTTTTTTTTTTTTAATTTAAATTTTATAGAAATCTGAACTTGAATGTTAAATTTATAAAAAAAGAAGAAAAAAATAGTAGAAGGAAAAAGAAGAGGAAATAAAGGGAAAAAAGAAAGAAATTACTGATAACACTAACAACCCAGCCACCATTATCACCACTGCCAATACAACAACAGCAGCAGCAGTAATAGAGCTACTGGTGCTGTTTCTAGTACTGCTGGTACTTCTATTCTTACAATTACTAATTTTGTGATATAGTAATAAAGATACAAAAAATAAAATTAACTCCACTATCAATTCATTTTAAAAGTATCTTATAAAAAGGCTTTTAAATAGGCCAATACAATTAATTATTCTGTCCATTACTTCCACCCTCGTATAAGTCTCCCTATTATCATTCAGGACCATGATAATCTCCAGATTTAACTCCATCAGTTAACTTTCCACAATTTATTATTAATACCTGATACACAATCAGTTGTCTGTATAGTGTATGACATTGTGTTTGTACCATGTTCAAAACTCTGTTTTCTCCAAGGACCGAAGTGTAAAATTATATTATTTCTGACATCATTCGTATGACACCTGTACATCCCCACAGACAGACAGGGTTAAAACAATTCACACCTGTATGGAAAGACTGTAATGGAAAAACTTGTATGTAATTACAATATTTTGGAAAAGCAGAATAACTGATGCATTTTCATTTGCATTTCCAATTTACAGCTATATCTCAAAGGTACATTCACGGTTAAATGAAATCTATTTTGTTTATTTTTAGAACATTGTCATTAAAGTAATTAAATATGGGTGTGTATATTTTTGATTATGTATTAGGATGTGCTGTAGTATTAGTATACATGTATATGTCTGTGACAGTGTATGAATATAAGCATATGTTCAATATATATAATTATATATATGAATTTATGACTATACTTTGTGTGTGTTATTATGTGTGTATGGATGTAAGAATGGCTATTTAAGGTATACATGAATTATATATGATGAATAATAAACAGTTAAAACATAAACCTATATCTAATTAACAAGGTTCAGAAAAAAAAAAAAAAAAAAAAAAAAAATATCCATAACACCACAACATGTGACAAGTATCAAACACATCCTCAGAATCATGTAATATACATTTCGTATATCCAACAGGCTAAGGTACATGTTTTTTTAATTAACTTTATACACACACACACACACACAATACCTGATGGAAAATACTGACAGAAATAGACCAAAAGTATTCACAGGCAGCTTTCCTTAAAGATAATATTGCATAACATGTTTACATCCAGCAGCATATTGAAACAATCAGAAAGAAAAAGATCCCTGAGGCTGCACTGCTTGGAAATCCTGAACTGATACTGGGAGTGAGGACTTAGGTGAAAATGTCTGTGGGGGTTTCAGGAAAGTTAATCAACAGAATCATCTCCAGGTGGCGCTCTCTAGTGATGAGAAACAAATAAAAGGATTGGTTATGTTAAATAAAAAGTCTGGTGTTAAATTGTTCAAAGCCTGGAAGAGATAAAAGAGTTTAGGATGAGAAATATTAATCATGTTGAAGTTAAAAATCTGGTATCAATATTAACAATGTTGTATTAATTAAAGAAACTTTAATAACATTTTGTAGTAAAATAGTATTTAAATATAACAGTTGATTAGAAATGTAATATAAATTAAGTAAAATTTATCCAAACCCTTATATTTCTATAATAGTAACTTAATTATTAATAATAATAATGTTAATATTGATAATCATGAAAGAAATAATAATAATGAAGATAATGATGATTTTATATATATATATAGTTTTGTAACTTAAGAAGTTAGTGACATACATATATATTCTCAAATTTCTTAATCATCTCTGTTGTGGAAAGAAAAACTTGACTGGTTAACCTAGAACCTAAAATAAGAAGGTTAATCAGTTTATAGATAAATTTACTAGAGACAATGGCTTTGCTAATTCTGTTATAGAAATGGTTACAGTTTAATGTATAACCTGATGTTCTCTGCACAGAATTTACTATTTTCACTGTACCAACTCAGAACATTAAGCTTTTCATCCTGTGAATATATTTTGTTTCTTCACATTTTAAGACATTTTAATACAAACAGTTATACTCCTATTTTGTTGTTTTTTAAATTTAAATATACCTCACCTACTCTTACTGTTTAGCACCCTCTGATTTGCACCCTCCCTTTGATAGTGCAGTTATAAGGCTGTGGGTGGAATAGGAAATAAGGCAATATAAAGGAAGAGCTATTCTATAATCTATCACATCTCAAATGATCACTCTAACCAATACACTACAGCTCTCTCTTGGAATTTTGTCAGTGATCTATTATTTTTCTGATTTTATTACTAAATTTTGATCTCAAAAATGTACACCATTATGATTGGTATCAATTTGGCTTATTATTATTATTTTATATTTATTTTTATTTATTTATTTATCATAATCATCATATTCTTTTTCATTATCATAATCATCAAAATCTTCTTCTTTATTATTGCATCATTATTTTGCTGCTGATTCTATTATTCGAATGGCACCACTTTTGGAATGTTTGGGTGATTTTTTTGTTTTCCTTATTGTTCCTGTTCCATCATAAAATGGTTACCAGTTTTAAACTCTGTAAGTGAATTTACCCATTCTCAATTGCTCATTTATCTCTGGATTATTTAAAGCAAGTGAAGGTGACCAGTGTGTCTGGCCTGGCCTCATGGGAAATACTAGCAAACAACAGGTGAAGAGACCCATACTTTATCAATGGATTAACTCCTTTATGTAACTGACAGCCAGCCACATGGGACCATGTCCACTACCAGTTCTTCTTAGCACTTATACTTAAAAATGAATGGTTGGAGGTGGGTGTATTAGACCAAACTCGACTCTGTCTGTGTACTATGGTTTTAGGAATATTCACATCTAGTTTGATTAGTCTGTAGTTAAAGAACAGAACTGAAGCATGACTTATTATACAGTAATTATATTATACTGCTGACACCCAGAAGGTTGCAGGATCAGTCTTCCTCAGTGTCCTTTTTGACCTGTTTCCCATCCAATCCAGTATTCTGTGCCAGGTTTATTAAAAATTATGATATGTTTTTTTTACTCTGACTGACAAGGTGTGTCCAATAAGGTGCTACTTATTAAAAATAAGATATAAAGCTATACTCTGCCCATTTGTTTTTCCTCAAAAACATGATTTCATTATTAACTGCTGAAATAATTTGAAATTTAACCCACACTGTTTTTACCTGTACTTTATACATTGCGCAAAATGTGTAATAGAAATGCATACAATTTTTAAAATATTTTTTTCTCACATTATGTCAAATATTTTCTTTGTTTTCCTTGAAAAAAAAGTTCTCTTTTATGTGTCTGTGGAAATAAATTTGAAATAAGCAGACAGGTTATTTCTCTCTACTTCATGTATTTATTGTTTATCTTATTTTTCTTTCAGCAAAAGGGGTTTCCCTTATTTAATAGTTTTGTAGATTGATTTGAAATTTATGTTTTAAAGACCTTTAATTTATTGTCTTCCTTGTGAATGAATATCACAGCTGAATTCATCTATATGCATTTCAAATTCCAACCACTACTCCATGTCTAAAATAGGAAATTCATATCAATACAAATGTAACTCATACATTAATTCCACGTTAACATTTTGTTTAATATTATGGATAATTCAGGAACACTTTGTGAACTTTATCATGTACACATAACTTAAACAAATTGTGTTTATATTTTCAGTACTATGGAGTGAGTGAACAACACTCAGGATGGATGGAGCCTTCAACTACAGTGGGAGGCAGAAGACCCACCCCCGGGCTCAGCGAAGGGCGAGGATGAAGAACCGAGGAAGCCAGACGTGTAGTTCATCTGACGAAGAGTTCCACTCAGATGACAACCTTCGACCTTACGAGGAAGTGAAAATTGCCCACCACGACAAAAAGCTGTCTGGTCTTGGTTAGTATTGGAAATTAATTTGTCTCTGTCGTTTTTCACATGTGGCTTAATGCTGTTTATTAGTCAGACTTAGAGTTCAGCTTTTTGTCGTCTGTTCCGATTTTTTTTTTTTAATGAATATGAAATTAAGACATCCATTATTGCTGCTGTGATGTATGTGCTGAGCTGTCAGTCAAGATGGAGATTTGTGAAATTTAATAAGTCTGTCTGGATGTAAGCTGGAACGGAATAAATTTCAGTTTATAAGACAGTGTGTTTGGGTGTTTACGTATGTTGTTTACATGTGGAACCATTTTTTTCTAAAATTTTTAATTTTTAATTTTTTTTAAAGAAATGAATCCATAATTTCTAAACTAAAATAACTTCTTTAAAAAACAAATAATAATAATAATAATAAATAGATAATAAAAAGAAAATATTTATATAATATTAGAAAACAAAGAACTAAAAAATAAAATAAATCAAAATGTAGCTTTTTTCTTAAAATTAATGACAAAACAAAAATAAAAATTAAGTGTTAATTTAAAAATAAAAAACTCTTTAAAAATACTTTAATTGAAAAGAAAAACAAGAAGAAACACACATAAAAAAAAACCACCCAACTGTATACAAAGAAACATCTTAATTACAATGTCAGTAAAAATTATGGTGAATATTGTACTTAACATTTAAGTATAACAATTAAAAAAAGGAAAGAAAGAAACAAAAGTGAAAAAGAAAAAATCATACATGAACAACCATTGTAACAGAAACATTTATTTTATTGTTCATGTAATTAAAGCTGTTTAAAAAGTAAAACTTGCTGATTATTTTGAGTGAAAGAATAAATTAATTAATATATCATACATGAAAATAAACAAACAAAATGATGTCCTTTTATACCATTCATCTTCAACCCATCATTAACGAACTTTAATCCTCACAACAAAGGGACATCACTCCAGTGACCCAAATTCTGGAAAATTAGAGCAACAAGAAATAAAAATTCACTTGTTTTGGCTTGCCACAGTGGGAAAGATCCGGTTGAAAATGTCACGGTTGATGGAGTGGCCAGTTTGTGGTTGTCACCGAATCCTTGCTGTTGAGAAATCACCTCGGTTATTTCGGATTTCCTTTTAATAGCAGTACTTGGGGCTTTTTCATCATCATTGCCATCCCATCATCCATCATGTTTCTTACGATTCTTCTAAGTATTCTGCTAATACCACAGTTGCGAGCTGCATGGTCTGTGGTTTCACTTTTGCCTACAATAGGTTCTTGTTAATCCCATTTGTCAGAGAACAATGATTAAGCGAGTCGGTAGAATTTCTCTTGTGGCCAGAGACGATCTGGCTTGTCACAGTCCTGCTGGAGGAGAAAGATGTAGAGAGAGAGACAGAAATAATTACTTTGAAATTAAATGTAATTTGTAGCTTGAATACCGTTTTCTGACACTGATGTTTAAATTAGAATGTAGAAAAGATGCTTGTTAATTTATATTTGATTAACGTAGGGATATTTTAGGATGCTTACATTTTGAGTAGTATCTTCAGTACCACAGTGAAAGTGTGTCTGTTTAGATCATGGTACTATGTGTGATATCTTGACACAATGTGACATTCAGATGTTTTGTGACATTTAGACCTACTTGTGACACCTTAGTTTCCTGTCATATTTTAGTGTTCATGGTATTAAGGTATATTGTACCATTCACTGAACCAGTCACATTGTGAAGCTCATACCAAGATACCTCTGTTCTGTGACTTTTGTTTGTTGTAACAGTTGGTAAATAATTAGACTAACTGACTTATATTCTCTGGCAAAACAGCTGTTAAGTTTGTACTGACCATCTAGATGAGTTCTGACATTGGTGTATTTTGATACATGTTTCTTAGTAAAATATCACACAGACATCTTAGAGAAACAATCAGTTTAGAAATTAGACTAGATGAGAAAACTGGCACACTTGTGTTAATTGGATCACACTTTGCACAAAGCCCACACTCATCCATCTCCCAGTCCCTGAAATCTCCGTGGAAAACTTCTCTTGGAGCACGGAAATGAGATCTTTAACACTTTGATCCTCAGAGAGACAAACAGGGCAGCCGTGCAATCTGCTCACCTATTGTAAAATAACCTCACTGTTGTATCCCAGCCGTGCAATCTGCTCACCTATTGTAAAATAACCTCACTGTTGTATCCCAGCCACCACTGTCATGGTACATGTACTAGTTAACACAACACATTTTTATTTGAAATCATGGTACATGGGTTAATTCACATTACCAAAATGATTATTATTATTATTATTGTTATTATCATTATATTTATGATTATTATCATTATCACCACCACCATTATTATTATTATTATTATTATTATTATTATTATTATTATTATTAGTTAATGTTATTATTATTTTTCATATTTATATAATTTATTTATGTCCCTAATTTGCTTTTGAATAAATTTGGTATTAAAATTGATATTATCCATGTTCATGATTATTTCTGTTCCAGTTATATTATTATTATTATTATTATTATTATTATTATTATTATTATTTTTTAGGTCATTTATTACATTTTAGGTATGCCTGTATGAGAATCAGTTCACGATAATTTATCTTTTAAGATCTGTCTGAAATTTATTTTAGATAGTTGAATTACATTACTGCTAGTTACTGATAATGGATTGCATAAATTCATTTTTAACTTATGTCAGATATTGTTAAGTCAGTTACATTACACATAATTACTTGTATCAAGTTACTCAAATCTGTTTTAAATTTACTCATTACGTTAGTCATACTGGTATCAGCACGTGGTAAGTCCGTTTTGAGACTCCACATTTATCTAAAATTTATTTACATTAGTGAAATTAGAATATATTACAAAAATCTATTTTTGTATTTTCCCCAGTGTTATTTTAATGCTGCAATATAAAGAGTATAGCTTTACTTTCACAGTAAACTGAAATCTGGTAGAAGAAATGGAAGGATTTTTTTCTAACTCTCAGATGTACTCTATGGATGATAAAATTATTTTGTTGTACTCATCAATTGGTCTTTTTTCTTTTACGCATGTTTGTTGTCTTTCCCTCTTTTTGTTTTTGTTCAAAGTCCCTTTCTTCTTTCTTTTTAAACTTTTTTCTGCCATATTTTCTTTAACTTTCCTTTTCCTTTCTTTGTTTTTCTACTCATCTTTTTCTTTCCTTTATTCCTTTTTTTATATATATATTATCTTTCTTCCCTGTTCTTTATTTTCACCCTTTTTCATCGTTTTTCTTATATCTTCCATTTTCTTTTCTTCCTTTTATCTTCCTACCTTCTGTCTTTTTCTTTATTTTTTTTTATTTTTCTTACCATTTTTTATATTCCATCTTTCCTTTATTATTTCTTTTTTCTACATTATTTCTTTCTTACTTTCTTTTTCTCTCCTTTCTTTTCAGCTTCAACATTCACTAATCAAATAAGACACCAAATATAGCAGTACTAATTCACTCTCTTTCACACAAGTCCGTTTTTTCCTCTTTTTCTTCTTTTTTAATTTCCTCTCTCTGTTTACTGTTATCATAAGACTGGTGACTTTCTCAGTGAACAAACACCAAGTTAATAGAAAATCTTGATGTGGAATATGAAATGATTAAACAAGGAAATCACTTCTAAAGACTACATGATATTCCAATAAGATGTGTATACAGCAATCACATCTGTACAAGATCTGCAAAAAGCAAAGGATGACATCATGATTAACGGTCATTACAAATATGGTTAAAGCTTGTTTGTCATGGTCTGTTTGGATGATCAGTTTTAAAGAGATTTAAAGTAGTGGTAACAGAATTTGTAATAACTACAGTTGTAAAAGTACTGATTTAATTTTTTTTATTTAACAATTAGACTAAAAACAAGACTACTGTATGGCAACTACTATTATTTCTCTGACTGCTGCAGTTACAACTATTAACACAAAAACTGCACAAATTATTATTGACATTATTACTTTCTCTACTAGTGCTGCTTCTATTAGTACTATTATACTGCTATTACTATAACTACAACTACTACTATTGTTATCATTACTGATTTTACTATTACTACAATTACTACTTTTACTACAGTAATTACAATAGCAAATACTACTACTCCCACTAGCACTACTTTTACTGCTGTTCTTGTTGTTAAGCTACCATGACTATTTCAAATATAGCCATTATCTTGATTACTGCATTTGCAATTACTACAACTACTATAATATATATTGTAGTTCTACTACTTTAATAAATATTGTAGTTCTACTACTATAAATATTTCTACTAGATATATTAGTACTAATATTATTTCTGTTGCCACTGTTCCTACTGCTATCTTTAATCTATACCCTGTTGCTACTACTGCTGCAACTGCCATCCTACTACTGTTACAACTACTGCTGCTGCTATTGCTACTATTGTTACTTCTGTTGCTACTGAGCTACTACTACTGCTGCTGCTATTGCTACTATTGTTACTTCTGTTGCTACCGAGCTACTGCTACTGCTGCTGCTATTACTGCTGCTATCACTTCTACTCTACTACTACAACTATTACTATTACTACACTACTACTGCTGCTGCTGCTGTTGCTACTTCTGTTGCTAGTGGAAGATATCTTCTTTAATAAGAATTAATCTAAAGATCAGACTGTGAAGATGCATGATTCTTTCAACTTTCCTATCCAGGTGTTACTTGTTTAAAAGACAGGTGATAATTGTTACCTGGGCAGGTTCCTATATCCCAGACAAGATTTAAAACAGTTGTACTTTCATCTTCTGGCACTGGCTGATGAAAAAGGAAATATTTACTTTGTAGGCATGATACAAAGCATTGTTCCAGGTGGTTCTTTTTCAGTAGTATCATTATTAGTATTTTCTTTTTGTTTTTAATATCTTCAGTATACTTTTTTGTGAACTTTCAGTAGAATTTTCTATTTGGACTTTTAGTACAATTTCTTATTTGGACTTACAGTAGAATTTTCAGGTTTGATCTTAATTTGAATTTTCTGTTTAGTTTAATTATTTATTTCAATATCTTTATTGCAGTTTTCTCTTTAATGCCTTTGTTTTGTTACCTTTAGTTTCCCCAGCCAGTTTTCATTGGATAAAGTTAAATAAATATTTTAAAATCTTTTTGTTGAAACTTCAAGATTGTTATCTAACTTGATGAAATTTCATTTCTGTCCAGTTACAAACATTAACCCCAAAAAACAAAAAACAAGAGGAAGAAACTATCTCTTGACTCTGAGACTCTGTCATTTTCTAGTCACTTTGATGTGACTTTTGAATGAAAAATCCATAAAGTTTAATTTTATTGCTGCAGCCATTTGCATTACTGCAATCAGAACTGCAAACTATTGATCTTCAACAGGTCTGGGTTTTCTCAAGTAGTTTCTAAACACTTTTAAAAAGAGCTCTTCATCTCCATCCTGTCAGTAGTTACCTTCCATCTTGGCACTTTTATAAGCCTGCCTGACATGCTGGATTGTCACAGGGTTAGAAATAGATGGATTTTCTGCCAGTCTCAGTTTTCTGCGATAATCAGCTGTCCTGTTGCAGGTCTGGATTCTGTTTCACTGAGAAACATTGGGATTAATGTCTTTGAAAAGGTTACAGTAATTTTGTTTTCATAGCTGAAGGTTCCTTCAAGGGAAGCAACCATGGTATGTATGAAATACACTAATCTGATTGGACAAATTTAATAAATACAAAATCTCTTGTGGCCAGAGTGTCCACCAAGGGAAGCAACCCACACTGTGCATCAAATATACTAATCTGATTGGATAAATTTGATAAACAGGAATCTTTTGTGGCTGTGATGTCCATGTGTCTGTTTTGATGTTCTTCAAAGTCTTTTGGTCTGGACAAGAATATCATCTTGACAAAGTGATAGATAAAAATTTGTTGTTAGTAAAGAAAGAGCTTCAGTAATTTGTTACAATTTTATTACCTTCTATGATAACATTTTCTTGTCAAGAGTGTCCATAAATATACAAGTATTCAGTAATCAAATTCAAGAGTATTAAAATGATGTATCTTTGTTATTTTTCAAACAGCTTCATAAACATTTCGTTTCTGTAGAAAAACTCATTGATAATGATTAAATCATCAGAAATTTCATTTGGAACAAGATACAAAAGTGGCAACAAAAAACCAAATAATATGAAATTTCCAAAGTTTTTATATCAACCAAGTAAAATTATAACAAAATTAATCATCTTTATTTCTGTTTTCAATTAGTTTCAGTAATATGTTATATTTTTTTCTACTTGGTATTTCAGCAAAATATTTTAATCTTTATATAAATATATATATATATATTTTTTTTTTTTTTTGCCAGCCACTTTAAAAACTATTTCATACTAACTTGAGTAAAATGATATCATCCTTAAAATATCTTTCCCCAATTACTGAATGGAGATCTAGAAAATACTACTATCTTTAATACTTGTAGATGTCTGAGAATATCTCAAATGAGGGCTGATCCAATTTTGGGTCAGACACACTGATATGTTTTTTTTTTCATTAACCCATTAATTATCACATCAGTTTACTCTCTGCTGTATGAGAGGAGTCAGGAATAGTTTGCTGTGTGTAACTGGAATGGTATAAAAACAGAAATAAAACTGATTTGTTTTCATTGAGTTATTCTTTTGAAAAAAGAAACAGGACAATAAATAAATTCAGCAATTAATTAAGTAAATAAATTAAAAAAAACCACACCAACAGACCAAGGATATAAGATATATTATAGTTACTTTAGCTGGATTCTAATGTTAAAAGATGTTTACTTGTATATTATTTATTAATAATAATAATAATAATAATAAAATGACAAAAAAACAACAAAACAATACAAATGAAAACAAACTCAAAATGGTATTTCATCAAAAAAATAATAATAATAAAAATAAATAAATAAAAAATAAATTAAAATAAATAAACTAACAAAAACAATAACAGAAACAAAAACAACAACAAAGTTAGTAACAAACATAAGAATAATCTATTCTAGATAGCACCACAGTCCTACCTGGAAACAGTGTACAAAAATAATTTTAAAAAAAAGAAAAAAAGTAAAATAAAATAAAAATAACAAGCCCAAAACCTAGCTCAGTCAAGACTCAGTAATTAGTGCAAAGATGACAAAGCTCAGCTCTGCATGTGGTGGTTAAATGGATGTCTTAATGGTGTCATGCAATGGCTGAATGTTAACTGTGTTCTAGGCTGCTGCTAGGACACAGCCAGTAGTATGAGCTTAATTTGTGTGTCACTATGGAAACTAAAATAACGTCTACTTTACAACAAACTGTAATAACTGCTTTTAAATGTTATTGATTACATGGATATTGAGTATATCAAAGCTTTAAATGTTTTAGTTTTAGTTTCATTTTTAAATTTTCTGTGCTATGTTGTTTAAATTGTAAACCAGCTTTATTCATTGTTTGATGGTAGACTATTTTTACAGCAATATTATTAATTTTTTCCCCCAGTGTTTTGAAGAATATTTCTTCTTTGGGGTTTAGTTTGTTTATTAGTAGCTTTTTATAAAATATTAAAAATGCATTGGAGTATTTGGAAAAATATATTTTCTTTTTGTTTGTAACAACTATTTATAAATTGTTTCAGTATTATTTACCTATTGCTCTAAAACAATTTTTTTTTTTTTTTTTTTTTGGCATAATTTTATACAATATCTTTAATCTTTTACTTTGTTTTAATTTAATTAATATTTAAAATGTTAAATGGAAAAAACCACTGCGTCATTTCAGATGAATTTCTTTATAGAATTGTCTATCTTGCCAAAACCTATAATAATTAACTACAAATTCCAGCTCTATTTTTTTTTTCTTTTTATCTCTGTTGTCAAGTAGATTTTGAATAAATTATATTATTTTTTAAGGAAATGATGCAAAAAAAAAAAAAAAATTTTTTTTTTTTTATAATTACTCTTTTATGATCATATTTAGTACATTCCATATTTAAAACTTAAAATGTTACATAAATATACATACTATCTTGAATGAATGAAATACATTATGCAAAAGATAAAACAATTTTTTTTAATTACTTCCATTAGCTACAACAGTGCAATATAAGCAATTGACAATTCAACACTGCAAAGTATTGCAAAGAATAGATGTCAGTATTCAGTATTATTCCCAATAATGATTTACCTCCCATTCAGTAAAATTAGAAATATTATATTTTTCTGTTGTAACACAGTTACAAACTTTTATAAATCTTTTCAAACAGATTATTACTTTATATAAACATAAACCATCTGAATTATGCCCCCTTAATTTGAATCACTGGAGTACTATGACTTTTATTCTGAACACTTTTCAGCTATTGTGCCTTATTTTTGGGAATTACCTCATTTATCAATGCAGAAACACTCTACCCTCTTCTGATGGCTGTGAAGAGTCTATTTGTGATAAATAAATATTTAAAATGTTGCACACACTGCACACGCACACTATTAACTATGTTCAACATCTTGATGATGGGGCTGTGACCTTTTGTTGCTTTAATCTCAGGTCTGACACCTAATGAACATGCAGTCTCACCTTTGACACACACGCCCAGCAACCATGCACGTGCGTATAGTTACATGAGTGGCTCAGACGAGGAAACGGAGCACACCCCCATCTCCCTCCGTCTCAGTCAGCCAGGATCCATTTATGCTCAGCCACCCGACGTTTTAATGTCTGAAAGTAGCAGACACAAGTGTGCACACACATCAGAGTCTGAGGAAGACAATCGCTATCCACTGAGACAAATGAGTCAATCAGGTAACAGAAACAAAACAATCAATCATCACCATTGTCATCATCATTATGTTTTGCACCATCATTCAGAATCACCGTCATTTTGTTCAAAGAAATCGATGGATGAAATAGGTGACATTCATAAATCATCATTGTTGCATCATCATGATCATCATCAGCATCATCATCATCATCATCATCATCATCATCATTATCATCAGAATCAGTCATTCATATCTGTAGAATCATTAATGTAAAAATTATTAGGATTACTCTTTAGAAATTGGTACACTTGATATTATATAATGCAAACTTTATTTAAATGGTTTAAAGTATTTTATGTTTGAATCACTGTTGATTTGAAATTTTGTTAATAGTGTGTACAAATTGTTTTCAAAATAGATAGGCTCTATCCATATCTAAATAACAGAAACAAATAAAAATCTCATAGGAAAATATTGTCATATGAATCTTTAAATATGAAAGTTATCTGAATTCAGAAGCACTATGAATTTGATTTCAGAATCCTGGAATTCAATTTTGGATTTTTCTTAAAAGTTTAGATTATATTATATTAGATACATTGCCCCCCACCATAATTTGCTTAGTTTATTCTGGGGGTTTTTTCTACTGATTATTACAATAATTCTTTATTGCATGATTTCAGATATTTAAATTAGAAGTTCTGCATAAGCTTCTCTTTAGCTCATTGCATACTCATTATTTCTTGTGTATGACATTTTTCATAAAGGGTACAAAATTGCTTAGAATAATTGATGCTAAATGCTTTTGGCTATTTTTGATTTTTTAAAGACTTTCAGCTTCTACAGTAATTTATATATTTCAAGATTATTAGATGTGACATCAACATATAAAAAAGTTAAACGCATTATCACAATGACCGTATATTTTTAAAAAATGAAGAAAAGAATAAATAAAATTTAAAAAATGATTAATACCAAAAAGCTTTGTTTGACACTAAATAATTAATCTAAAATGTTTCTAATGTAATATGACCAAGTAACTTTTATTGTTTTAAAGATTATAATTTATATTTTCTGAATTAGTAAACATCCAAAACTATTTATTAAAACCCCCACAAAACTTCATGTACCTTTCATGAAACTGAATCACATTTTATGTGTTGATGTAATTTTAAAATGCTTTCATTTTTTGAAACATCAATTTGTTTTGTGTTGTGTTTGTCATTTGTCTGTGTTATTGTTGGCTGTGTTTTATGAACTTTGTGTTTTATTGTTTTTTATGTATATGTCCATTGTTCTTATGTGTTGTTTGGAGAATGTGATTTTCTTACAGTCTTTTCAATATTAGTTTTTTTTACAAACTTGTTTTTTCTTTTAAATCATTTTGTAATTATTCAAACACACACACACACACACACACACACACACACACACACACACACACACACACACACACACACACAGAGAGAGCTACTTATAAAATGGTAAAAAGAAAATGTTAATAACATAAAATTAATAAGATCCTTAAAATATGTACTTAAATATTTAAATTTATTTTGAAGATAATGAAAACCCAACACTTTTATTATTTTGTATTTTATAATTTATAATAAAAAGAATTAGAACAAATTCCTATTTTATGCTATTTTCTATTTTCTGTTATGTAAGCCCATAAAAGCACAAAAGAAGAAAAATCTTTCAACAACTGTTAATTCCTTCTACAAAACAATTATCAGATATTTTTATTGTTTCCTATAAATCTGCCATGAAAGAGAATCTGCATTTTAGTCCCATTTTTTTTTTTTTTTATGGTTTCAAATTTAAAATGAAAATTATGTTTTTTTTATTTTCACTTGAAACCATTTTGAAAGCATTTTTGTTAAACAAAACAGTTATAGCATTAGTTCTGAGTGTCAGCCATTTTTAACATTTAAACTATTGGATCTTGGAATTAAAATAAAAAATAAAATTTCTGACAGAAAAAATAACTTTTATCAGGTAAACTTGACTTCTGATAAAATAGTAATTTAACATTAATATCAGCCTACAAATAGACATTGCACTATTTTGTTTGACATATAATATAGGCCTATATACCAGTATTGTATTTATTTCCTGTTCTTATAATATTTAAAGAAAATGATCTTAAAAAATATGATATTGTATTTAATTTGCTATACTAGTGGAGAAACTGATTTTCATTAGGAGGAGACAGGTAGTGGTGGACATTGGTAGGAGTGGACCTCTGTAAGACTGGTAGCGTTTTCTAAGAAAGATCTGAAGTAGATCTCTGCATGTTGCTTTGTGTTTGAATTGTTTTATGATACAAAGATCAGTGTATGGTTTGTTTTTGTAAGATGTCTTATAAAAGATTTCTTGCTGATGTGTAAGAATAGTCACTGCTGTAGCAGAGAATTTAAAAACTACAAATAAATAAATAAAAATCTGATGTAATAGTGGCAGTGACACTTCTCTATTACTCAAAAAAAAAAAAAATAATAATAATAAAAATAAAATAAATTAATAAAAAATTAATAAAAATAATTTAACAAAAATAAAAACTTGTGTAGTTCAATTTAAAATACAAGTTCACTTTGGCATAGAAACTGTTCAGATGAGAAAAGACTGACAAACTTAAACAGACTGATAACTGTTGTGTTTACAGACTCTTTAAGTTTGTCAGCCTTTTCTCATCTGAATTGTTTCTATACCAAAGTGAAATTGTATTTTAAATTGAACTACATAAGTTTCATGACAAATAGATAAGTAGTTCAGTTTTTGTATTTTATACAAATAAACAGTAGTCTAGAATACTGACTAAATGAGTTTCTTCTTTGTATCATAAAAAACAACAAACAAACAAACAAACAAACAAATAAAAAAATGCAAAAACACACAGAAGATACAATAACCTATTATCAAATTTTCTTAGTTGTCACTGAACAGAAATTTCATTTTTTTTCTTCTGTTGATTCATACTGAGTGGTAATGTTGACAGCATCTGGAGTAAAAGTTAAAGAGAACAATTTTAACTTGTTTACAACAGACAGACCAGCAAGATAATTAATTTTTAAAATTCACCAAATTCTGAAAAACCAGGATCTGGTTTGTCATTGTGGGTGTAGATCTGTCAGCAACACAGTTAATTCATGACCTGGGATTACTCACATTTCTTTTCTTTCACATTTTTATACTTCTTTTTGAAAACCATATCTTTCCCCTCCTCATCATTTTCTTTTGTTTTCAAAGTTAGGAGTGGTTTCTGGTAGTATATTTCACAATAAAAATCTGGTTTTTAAAACAGTTTTCTAATTTTATTATGTATCTAATTTGTTTGCTTTTGTCCCTTTTTTATAATTAATTTTTTTTTTATACTTTTCTTTTTAGGTTTTAAATTTTGTGTGAGGTCATTAGTAACAGACTTCTCCAGCAATATTTGGTTTTCTAATTTTTATTATTATTATATTTTTTTTAGGAAATTTTTCATTTTTTAAAAACTATTTTCTCATCTCTCTCTTTTTTTTTTTTTTTCTTCTAAATTCTTAAAAAAAAATGTTGAAAAAAAACCTTTTCCTTCTTAGTCACATTCAGTCCCAAGTGTTTTTGAAATTAGAAAAAAATGAAGAAAGATACTTTGCAGCTGTGCATTTGAAACATGTGACATGCACATGCGTGATGTAAAGTGGGTAGAAGATGATGCACTGCAGAATGCATGCACATCCTGCCTTGTCATAGAAAATCAAATACAACGTGAGACAAAACTTTCAGTTGGTTGTCTCTTCTCTCACTGAATGAAATTAGACTTCCACGTTTATTTAATATCAGTAGTTTTTTAAAGATGTTTTTCTTTAATTTAAAAAAAAAAATCTTTTTTCTTCAAATTTTATTTTTTTTATTTTATAATATATTTTTTTTAAATAATTAAATATTTAAATTTATTTTTACATTTTTTGCAATTATTTTTGTTTTTTAAATTTGAAACAATTTAGCTTTTCCTTTTTTAAAATTTTTGTTTTGTTATTTTTTTCCTTGAAGTTTAAAACTTTGTAATTTTTGTTTTTTAGTGTTAAAATATTTTGCTATCTGTTTTGCCAATCCATTTTACAAAGTTCAGTTTGTTTTTCTTTATTAGGAAAATAGTCACTCTCTGTGCCTCCCTAAAATCTAACCTTAACACCCCAACATTATCCTAGATCAGTTTGTACTTTGTTCATTCCTCAGGGAACATTCAGATATTGATTTGTTTCCCAATCCAAACTGATTTTTGATGTTTCCTGAATTAATGATACACTTTGTTAGCAGTAACTCTTGATAAATCTGGCTTCAGAACTTAGTTGAATAAATTATCAGAAATAAAATTCTTGAACTCTTAGGTGAAAAATTGTAAGTAAATTAACTGCAAAAGTGAAATTTATTATAAGAAAGTTAATTTGTTTCCCAAATGAGAGATGTAGGATGATATTTGTAGATGTTTGAGATGATTTCTTAAACTTATGAAGATAATTAAAGATTATTGATCCACTGTGAGTACTATGTGTAAGAGTGGGTATTTGAAAAATGTATTGACCAGTTATTATGTTCAGTCCAGAAACAGACAAATTATAAATGAAACAGATTTACAAATATCTGATCTTTAATTACACTCCCATTAATATAATTATTAAAATGAAGATGTTAATATGTTAAAGAAGGCATTTTGTAATAATATCAGAATATTTGAGAAATACTTTACTAGTGTAACTATAATCAATGTAAACATTAAATTCATCATTAGCTGCTATCACAGATGTAGCTTCTGTAACAAAGTTCAAACGAAACAGTAACTATTTAACTGAATAAAACTTAGGTAACAATTAGCCTGGTATCTTGGACATATCTTAAACCAACCAGTTGGTAGCCATTTGACTTAACTGCAGTGTTCATTCTAATTAATTTTCTTATCTTTATTTTTATTGTAATGTTCACACTGGCAGTGATTTTGTTTTGAATCTCTTTGATCATTTTTATTTTACTGTTATGTTCACACAACAGCTGATTCTGGTTTCAAAGCTGTGGAGCATGAGTGGACCATCAGAATTTTCCTTGTTGCGTAATGTTTTTGTAGACTGGTAATAAACAAATATACCCTGTTATTTCTGTGTTAAACTCTGATCTAAGCTTCACAGTTTTATTTTACTATTATGTTCACACCAAAATTAATTACTATTTGCAAAGCCATTAACATAATTTGTACTTGGCTGATCTTCAAAGACTTTCGTGATTACAAAACATGTTTTTATGGCTTGACTTTACAATATCTGCATCATACCCAGTCCTTCATAAATTTATATATGCTAATGTGAACTATAGAGAAATGACTTCATGCATAATTCTATTTTATTTTAATATTCATACTAAAATTAATTCCATTTTCCAAAACGATTAACATTATTTTTACTTAGCTGGTTCTTCAAAGGCTTTTGTAATTGTAAAATCTGTGTTTGTGTGTTGGTTTTTCAACAGTTTCATAATACCCAAGCCTTTATCAGTGCATTTCTATCAATATGAGCTACAGAGGCCAAACTTCAGTCTGCATTTTCATATAATGATAATATTCACACCAAAATTAATTCCAGTTTCCAAGTTAATTAGCATGTTTAAAGCTGATTCATCAAAGGATTTAAGTGAAAGAAAATGTGGCTGTATATCTTTGAACAGTTACCCATTCTGCTAGCTTTCATTATTAATTGTTAACTAAAGTTTCCCTAACATCGCTGCATATTTTCCTCATTATTTTACTGTAATGTTCACACCACTATTACATTCAGTTTCAAAGCCTTGATCTTCAAAGTCTTTTCTCATTATATAACGTGTATATGGCTGTGCTTTACACCAAACTTTGACTGTGTTAACTACGAACTAAAGAGACAACGCAGGTCTATACTTCACTGGGTATTTCTTACATAAAGCTGTAATTGCATTTTCTTCATGTAACTGGATTCTGGCCATTTAGTGCCATCTATCACCCTGCATTGGCAGTTTTATGCAGATTATTGGGTGAAAATGTTCACAAGAGCTCTGCCATTACCCTAGTTGTCTAGATACCAGCATCTCAGTAAAACAGGAAAAAAAGTACTGCGTGAAACCTCACATAATCCCTTACCTTTCTGCGCTAGATTTTGTACAGAAATTGGTTTTTTGTGAAATCATTTTGCTGCTTTCTTATGACATGGTTTGATTATATTCAGCTATTTTCTATGCCCCCAGTGACCTTGAACTTATTTATTAGTTCTTCATTTTGATACTGTCAGCATCATTCATCATAATTTGTTACGCTAGAATTAATTCTGGTTTCAAACTCTCAAATCACTTAAAACTTTCCTGTGGTTATTAGAAATCTACAAATTCTATTTATAGTAACAGTTTTCTGTGACTTTAAGAACCTACAAATTCTTTTTATAATAATAATTTTCTATACTACTGTTGAAAGTGAGAGTTTATATATACAATTATGAAAACTATTTTTTTAGTGACAGTTTTTGTAGATACCTATGTATATTTATAATGATAATTTTGGATTATAAAAAAAAATACATCTTCATATTCATTTTTCAATGTATTTAAAACTTATATTTTTTTAGTTTGGAATGATATCAAATTTTTTTCTAACCAAAACATATAGTTAATTTTTCACCCAGAGAGATGACAGTATTTTAATGGGAATTTTAAACTGTAGTTATTTACCATGTTTAAAATATTTCAGTATAGTGACTTTATTTTATGCCTCACTTCTCAAGTTTGGATCAGTATCATTTTCAGAACACAACAAATAACTTTCTCTTGTTAATCTCTAAAACATTAACTGTGTGGCATTAAGTCCACTAATAAAATGTCTACTTCAGATTCCTTTTGGATGAGAATTGCTATTCTTTATGTTCTTAAATTAAAGAGATAAAGAAAAAGATAAATAGAAATGTCTATTAATACAGATAATAGAATATATGTACAAAAAACCTTTTTACATTGATAATAAAAGTTACGTATATAAAGAAGTTCATATATATAGATAATAGAATTTATGTTTGAAAAGAAGCCTCTGTTTAGTTAATAGACTTTATAGGTTTTAGGTGACTTTAAACTGATGCCAAAAGATTTCTTCTGAGCTATCAAATGATGTGTGTTGAAGGTTGCATAACCTCAGATTACTTGTGGATGAAATCATGAAAGTCATTTACAGAGTATTGTTCAAGTATCTTTCAAGTCTTTTTTTTTTTAAATTTTAATGCTTTAACCAACAAGCCACAGGCGTCAGAGAGAAAATATAGAGAGAACTGTTATTTCATGTAACAGTTTAATGGTGAGATTCTCTTGTGATGATTAATAGCTTTGTACAGTTGTAGGAGTCGGTGTGTCTGCGCCTCTCTTTGATTGTCCAAGTGTGGTGATGTACGTTTGCAATCAACTTTCACTGATTGATTCCCTGGCTTATGTGTGATTGCTTTTATACACTGAAACAATGGAGGTTATTGGTACATAAATTGTAGAATGGTTCATGACCCTGGGACTGATTTGTTTTTGGTTGGAGTAATTTTGGTTCTGGTTCGGTTTACGCTGGTTGGCAGTCAGGTGAAGCATTATAAAAGAATGTTTATGTCATTAAATTCACGACTTCCATGCACCATGCAAAACAATAAAGGTTGATTCTGGACTAGTTATAGATATTTATGCCAATCTGTTCTGCATTTCCAGATTCCAATAAAAAAAATTAATGTCTTTTTTTTTTGCATCCCAGTTTCAAGCTGCATCACTCAGAAATAATATTTCAGTGCCAGTTTTTGTTAAGATTAGAGATATAAGAGAAAAAGAAAGAGAAGGAATTTCTTTACAGATAATAGTATTAACATGTTATGGGTAAATTTAATAATGCTAAATTATACCAGAATATTCATTTTAAATTTCTTATTAAGTCATATAATGTAGTTTTTAAAATTATTTTTCAAATAAAAAATATTTGAAATAAGGTTTTATAAGTAAGGAAAGAAACAACCATAACAAATAATAATGATGATGAATAATAAGTAAAATGAAAATACCTGTTTCTAAAGTATTTCATACTACTTAAAACTAAGACAAAACAACAACAAACAAATAACAAAAACAAAGAAAACCAAAACAGAGTTAAAAAAAAAAAAAAAACCAACAAACAAACAAATAAATGAATGAATGAAAATAAATGAATAAACAAATACTTATATGTTGACATATTAATAATAAGTCTTACAGACCATGGTAATTACGTAAATGAACAAATAATCAAGGATTAACAACAATAATAGTTTAGTAATTCTGTTTGTTTTGTTTGTAAAATGAATATTCTAAAACATTTCTTTACATTTAGAAGTCATGGCTAAAAGCTTCAATTTTTGTTGGCAAACTGTTATCATCTCTTATCATTCCAGATGATAAATGTTTTTGCACAAAGCCAAACATTCAAATTCACTTTCCAAGACAAACATCTGTTACAATATTTAACTTCTGAATGTTTTATTTGTCTTTATCTTTTTTTTTTTTTTTTTTTTTTTTATATATATATATATATTAATCTTTTTTGTCTTCTTTTTCTCTTTCAATTCTTTTTTTTGTTTGTTTTAAAGCCAGTTATAAAACTGTAGATAAATTCTGTAGATAATAATAATAAAAAAAATACATGCATTTTTCTGGTGTAGTTAAGTCCCATTTTTACACTCAATAGTTCTATCTTTTTACCTCCATTGCTGACACTGTGATGAAAGAGTCAAAAAAAAAAAAAAAAAAAAAAAAAATCCAGGTTAATTTCATTTCCATGTTATAGAAATATTTACATAGCTGCACATTCAGTGTATCAGATTTTTGAATGTGGAAAACAGTAGAACTCTCTGTTACTGTGGTGATATTAAAACTGGTTTGAGATGGACATTTATCTAGAGATGCTGTGATATGACAATCTAAACAAGGGTCACAATGAACTGGAAGAGATGGTTTATTATTTGAGAATATTGAGGGTTTTTAAAAATGATTATTTATTGTTAACTTTTGAGGAAGTCCTCTGTTTTTAATTCAGTGTATTATTTATATGTTTATGAGTGAATGGATATTTAATGACATTCAGCATGCATACATATAAACACACACACACACAAATATCTACAAACACCCCCACCCCAGAATCTTCCAACATAAGTCTAATTAAATTATAGGATATGAAACATAAACAAATATATAAATAAATCAATGATTTAAGCAGTTGTGTACAACTATATAAATGTGTATCATCAGTTAATGTAAATTCAGTAAAAATTGATGTAAGTAAAACATGTATTTATTATCAAACCATTATGGGTGTGTACATCTAACTTGAGCTGAACTGATCAAGTTGGCATAATGGATTTTAAATTGATAAGACTACTCTTTATATTTATTTATTTATTTATTTATTTATTTATTTATATGTTTATATTTTACTTAGGTGGCATGTAAATTTGAATATATACTTTTCTTGTCAAAAAATACTAAGAAAAAACTTTCTGCTATATCAAATTATAAAACAACATAGACTGTAAATATGTGCATGCCATTCTCTAAAATAAACAAATTTCTGAATCATTCTACATGATAATGTGTAGATAAAGTCTGTAGGGTAGACCATATTTCAGCATAATACATTTTATAATCTTTATTTGAGAATTCTGGCATTAATAAATCATTTTCTATAATCTTTACTTACAAATGTAATGCTTTCAAGATTATTTTTAAATTGATTATATGATAGAGGCAAACATTTCTCCTTTTCCTCTCCTCTCTCTCTCTCTCTCTCTCTCTCTCTCTCTCTCTCTCTCTCTCTCTCTCTCTCTCTCTCTCTCTCTCTCTCTGTGTCAGTGTATGTGTGTGTTTGTGGATAGATGGATGGTTGTATTTAAAATGTATACCGAAATTTCAAGGATATAAAGTAAGATGTATATGAAAAAAGAAATTAGGATCCCATGAAACTTTGTGTCACTGACCTTTGATAAAGGAAAAACAGAAAACACTGAAGTTTGAAACCAGACACACCAAAGTGCAGTATCAGTAATAGATACCCATTCATTGAATTAGTAAAATAAACATTAAAGAAATTATCTTATTTATTCATACTGTAAAAATAAGTTAAAATGTCAGAGAAGTAATTCTATATCAGTAGACTTCACTGAACCATTTCCCCAGAGGCCAAAAATGTCGAAAATGGTTCAGGGTTTAATAAAAGATTTTTGCCCGAAATCACAGAAAATATCTATTTCCATATTGAAAATCTCTATCCCTTGAGGCTCTTTCTTTGTGTCTGTATAACCTTGTCCTGATTTGTCTTGATAACCAAGGAACTTTGGGACCAGAAAATGTTGTAGTAATCAAGTTTGAGAAGATAACTCTTTATTTCTTGCTTTGGTAGAAATCATATTTCAAAGGTTAAATGACAGATTAATCACTTTGTTTTCATCCAGATTGAAGCAGTTACCCATGGCTCTAGAGTGCTGTGATTTAAGACTTAACCTAAATAAAGTTACACTGACTTCATTGTTTTGTGGTTTGTGCTGTCCTGTTTGAATAAAAATGTTGCTGATGTAACTGCTCACACATTCTTTTTTAATACACAACAAAGAACATCCCAAATAACCAAGTAACGAAAACATAAATAATCAATCACATGAATCTCATCTAACTTAGATATGTATAGACATATAATAATCAGTTATATATAAATACACAGTCAAAACATACATGCATATCTATACAAGACATGTACTGACATAATATAAACACACAAACATTGACACACACACACACACACACACAAACATGCAAACACACACACACACTGTCGGACACAGTTGTTTTTCTGTATTGATTTTGTTTTTCCAAAAACCTATTAATCTTTTCTGAACACGGAGGTCTCAGACTTCAATTAATTTCTGGCTGATCGGTGTCTAGGAATGAATTAGTGTGAAATTGGTCACAGGTAGAAACCCTGCAGGTACAGGAAGGAGAGGAAATTGTGTTTGCAGGGAGTCAGGTGTGTTAATTTTCACCAGAAGACAAGGAGATTTTTCATTCAGTTAGTTGAGATATTATAGTTCTGTGGTTAAAGAGGCATGTTTGTGTAGATTGGAGTAAAATGATTACAAAGGTTGTAGATTGTAGTTAAGAGTCCAATGGTTGTACTTGAGTTGATTATGGTACTGGTAGTATTGTCCTGTTTTGTTTTGTTTTGTGTAATTTAAACAAACAAACAAACAAACCAGCAATTTATGTCTTTGTTTTTTCATCCTTCATCAATTCATCTGTACATCTGTGTGGTTCTTTGTACACATAATACTTATCTTTGTTTTCAAATTATCATTATTATGTTACATTCATAATTGTTTTTAATGTTTAATTTATTCTCACTTTTATTACAATTTTTTTATTAGTTTATTTTTTTTATAAAAGGTACAATTATATATATTTTATGTTTTGTTTGTTTTCTCATTGTTACAGGTATGGTACCCCCACCAACTGTACCACCCCCACCACCCCCACCAATAGAAGACATTCCACAGCGCAGTCCTGGCCCCACCAGGAACAAGTCTTTTGGGCCCTCAGCAAGGGGAAACTACTCTGATGCTGACCTAATACGACAACAACAAAATATGGAGCATGAAGCAGATTTGGAGTTACCCTACTTGGTTCAGTCAACCCCTGGATCAGTCTTTGTATCACCTGGTGAGTTTTATTCTCATTTACAAATATCACAATATTTTTTTTTTTTTTTTTAAATTTTATATATTTATATATATCCTGTATACTGAACATCTTGAATAATGAGTAATAAAGTGTGTACGGGATATTCAAATTTTAAAAATGATAAAAATATGTAAGTAACATTATTTCCTTATGAATAATTAGATAATTATTAAATCAAATCCAGTTATTTAATTATCATGAAGGTTGCTGTTGAAATTATAGTATAGTATAAAAAGATGACCTGACCTCCCACTCCTCCAATACAAAAAAAAAAAAAAAAAAAAAAAAAATGCTATGCAATGTCAAATATCACTAAATACTCAAAACTACTCATTCAAACCTCACTTTTATTGAGATGTTTTGTGAAAACATCCACTCCATAGCAAAGTGACTGTTGTGACATCCTAGAAAGCACTTCCAAACATCTTGTCTTGTTTCCCCTGAAGAAAAAAACATTCAGCCACTCTTGACTTATAAAAACAAAACAAAATACATAGCTTTTCATGAGCTGTCCTTAGGCTGTTTGCTGGCTGCAAAGGGCTGTCCTATCCATACACATTTTCAGGTTCTCTGCCACTATTATCATTGCAGTCTACAGGCTGACAGTAGACACTTCATACAAAGCTCACTGGCACTAACATATTTTGTAGGCTCAGACAAGACAATACATAGCTTGATCTTAAATAGAAAAGTTACAGACCATGGGTAGGAAAAGGAAATAGCTGATATGAGTAATGAAGAGACAGACATCTGGACATATGCAGTAATGAAAATAGACAGACATATAACATATGCATACACACACACACATACACACACACATGTAAATGACAGACATCTGGACATATGCATACACACACACACATACACATGTAAATACTCAAATTATATAACACACACACAGACACACACACACACATACACACACACACATGTAAATACGCAAATTATATAACACACACACACAAACACACATACACACACACATACACACACAACACACACACATGTAAATATGCAAATTATATAACACACACACACACATACACATGTAAATACGCAAATTATAGAACACACACACACACACACACACACACACACACATGTAAATGACAGACATCACATATGCATACACACACACACATACACATAAATACTCAAATTATATATGCAAACATAGAACACACACACACATACACACACATGTAAATGTAAATTATATAACAAATTATAGAACACACACACACACACACACACACACACACACACATCTTACACACACACACATGCTTATATAACACACACACACACATACACATTTTTAACACACACACACACACACACACACACACACACACACACACTATCTTACAGCTAACTCACTCTTTTTTAACTCTTTGTCAGTCTATCTCTGTCAAATACAGAAAAGTAACATTTACAGATTCTCTCTTTTTTTCTTTTTTTTCTTTTTTTGACATGACAAAATTTGTTTGATCTATTGCCTCAGCAGCAGTAAAGAAAAAGCAAAGTTTTTATCTTATCTGCAAAAGTAATCAAGAGTTATAAACCTGCCAGTAGTGTGTGTGTTTAAAACTTTATTCAGATGTTGACAAATTTCACTAACAGTTACCAGTAATCTTTTGATCATGTTTAGAAGACCTTATCACTCCAATTTACTGATAATGATAACCCATGCTGGCCCTAGTTTACAATATGATGACCTGAGTTTACAAATACAGTGATCTAAATTTATGATATAGTGGCTAAAATTTAAGGAAACTGGGGACTAAGTATACAGAACAGCATCTTATGTTTATGAAACTGTGGTCTATGTTATGTTGACCCAAAATTAAGACATGATGACCCAAATTGAAGATATGGTAGACTTTGTGAAATATTTTGTTAAATTTATGTATTGATTATTGATATTTTACATATTTCAGTTTATCATTTCTGTAAGATTTAGTCTTGTTTCTGATAGTGAGTCATGTTTTTAACAGAAGTGTATTTTATGATGAAGTATAAAAAAATGATAGTAGTAGTAGCAGTAATAGCAGCAGCAGTAGTAGTATTCAAAATAGTAATAGTTGAAGTTATAATAATAGTAGTAGCAGTAATAGCAGCAGGAGGATAATAATAATAATAATAATAATGATAATAATAATAATAATAATAATAATAATAATAATAATAATAATAATAATAATAAATAATGTATAAATATTACTTTATTTAACTTCTTCTGCCTACAGAATCTTCTTTAAAAAAAGAAAGAAAAAAACACATAAGAATCCACATTCCATTTTGCGTTTTTACCAAGGTATATCCATCTGTCTGTCTGTATGTCTGATCAATTATCACACTACAGCATGCACAACATTGACTTCAGCGTCTGTCATCACAGGGTAACATGTGTGAGATGAGACTGACACCTGAAATGTCAATTAAATGTAATGTGAGGTGGTGCAGACGTGAAGTAGCAGTAAAATGTGTGGCTGTGTGTTGAAGAGTGACTGTGTGTGATGACAGAAGTGAAGGTGAATGTGGAGGAATATGTACTGTGTGCAGACAAACAGATACGTGTGTAGAGACTAACTTGCATATGTACGTATACAGCTACAAACATACACGAATACATGCATATGCATGCATATACACAAACACCCACACATACATACATACACTAACATACAGATAGAGGCACATGGATGTGTACATACATAAACACCAACATGGACACACAGATATATATATAATTATATATATATATATATATATATATATACATATACAAATACACACACAGAGACATTTTGTTTGGTAACATCATTGGAACACTTAGATTACTGTTGATCTTTTGACACTTTGTTCCTCATTCAAAGGTCGAGTTTAATCAGTATATTCATCACAACTTTGTTTTATTTTTAACATCTTTTTTTCCTTCTTTAAACCTATTAGTATAGCAGTGTTAAGTCATTACTAGTGATTAGGTTAAGTGTTGTCACTTACACTAAGTGAAAGTGACAGGTTATAAGTGAGTATCAGCAGACTAGTTCTGTAGTTAGCTATGTTGTTAGCAGATTGTTTTGTTTTAATAGAATTTGAAAAGTAGATATATAGGGAGGAGGGAGATAGAAGGAATAAGACTAATGTTTCTATGAATAATTATGGATTTCAATTGATTTAAAAACATTTGATTTTCTTTTTTAAAGTCCAGTTTATATGTTTTATTTATTTGTTTATTTATTTATTTATTTATTTATTTATTTATTTATTTATTTACTTACTTACTAAGAATGTATTGGAATTGAATATTCCATGCACACAAATTATGTTTTAAATTCTTTACATATTGCCTACACTTTCAAAAACATTTTCCATCCTTTTTAAACTCAGTTTTAAACTCTATGAAAACCATGAATGAAATTCATCCTCTCTCTCTCTCTCACACACACACACACACACACACACACACACACACACACACATTCATTCACTGAGTTAATATTAACACAACACATGGTGGGAATAACATACCAAACCAACCCTTTCTGACTGGTACACAAACTCACAGCCATCCAGTCAACTTTGAAATTACTTCTACTGGTAACACAACATTTAACAAGCCATTTTAAGCTAGCTCTGAAAAAACATTGCCCCATAATAACACATTATCAAAGATTCACTGCCAGGTTGCCTGGGGCCACTTAGTCTCGACTCCACTGTGGAGATTTTTTTCTCGCAGTAATGACTAAATTTGTATTCTCCTCTGGTTAAAAATTGCATTTTGTATTGTTAAACTATTCTCAGATTTTATAATAAACAGGTTCTGGTGTTATTAATGGCAACCATTAGAGCATTATATGTATATTTTCTGATACCAGATTTTTAAATATTATTTATTTATTTTTATATAAAATGTTAACAGATTCTTTAGCTATTGTAAATAAGCTGTTGGTATTTGTATATTTTATATAATTGTTTTAATCATGTAAATAAATGGATAAATATTTTAATTATTAAATTATGATATTTTCCTGTTGACTACCTATTAACATTCATTTACTAATTTCTTTGGATTCTTTATTAACGTGTATAAACTGTTTTAATTAGGCATGGCATTTTCACCATCAAATTATATTTTCATGTTAATTGTTCCAAACATATAATTCACCGGTAAATTTGTTTTAACCAAGAACTAACTGGAGTAATATTTTCATGATTAAATTATTATATTTTCTTGTTGACTGCTGCCTTTTACATTTGTTTGCCAATTTTTTTGAATTATATACCTAAGTGATATTTTCTGGTTATTACCATATTTGTTTTAATCAAATATCCAATTGGTATAATATTTTCAATAATAAATTACAGTATTTTCCTATAGCATACATTTCTTGGAAGCAGCTATAGTATATACCTAGGTGTGATATTTTCTGAATGTAATGATATTTTCCTGTTCACTTACTGTTACACAGTTTTCTCATTCCTTTGAAGCCAGTGTTTATCCACACATGTAAAATGTTTTAACCCAAGGTACATGGTTCATGAGAAATAACTTGATAAATAATATAATTTACTCATTGGCTAATTTGTTTTGTTCACTTAGCCACTCTGTATTGGGCAGCTGAGCATGGCTAATGAAATTTGAAGCCACTGCTTAACACTGGCACACCAGTTGATTAAAGACAAATTGATTGATTGATTGATTTGTTGAAATAAAAAAATATAGGTCAAACAGTCACTTAGTTGCCATAACAATTGATGGATGTGAAATTCTTTAGTTTTGTTTGTGTTTTTTTTGTGTCTTTCATTTTCATTCTTCTTGTGATATACACATCCTAGGTTATTTAATATATGTATGATTTTTTTTTTTTAACATACATATATTAACATAAGTTAATTTATAAACATATTATTATTTATTTTTTTTAAATTTAAAATTTTTAAAATTTAAATTCACATCCAAAGACTAATTTAATTATAGATGTGCAATTTTTTTTTTTTTTTTCAGGAGATACCCAGCCCAGATTTCCCCGGACTGTGCCCCGGTCAGGGTCTGTTCCAAACTCCCGGGGTATGGAGGTAGACTTGCCGAGTCCACACAGTCGAGGAGGTTTTTCAGAAATGTACCCACAGAATTACCCTAACGGAGAACAACCCATGATGTTACAGAATAACGCAGATAGGTGAGTACCCATTCAGTTACACACACATTTACCAGTAAGCTGGACAACAACAGAACATCTTATCTGATTGGTCAGTTACACACACACTTACCAGTAAGCTGGACAACAACAGAACATCTTATCTGATTGGTCAGTTACACACACACTTACCAGTAAGCTGGACAACAACAGAACATCTTATCTGATTGGTCAGTTACAGTAATATGAAACATGATTGGACAGTAACAAAGTAATAGGAAAAAATACTCTGTCATAAAATTTGTTTGTGTCAGTGACCAGTAATTGCAATTTCTGTTTATCCTGAGACCCAAAACTACTATAAACATGCATGTTTGTACTAAAATCATTAAATACTGTTAAATTAAATTTAATTTTTCAGTCAAATGTATCATGAAATATGATTGGTTAATGGATAATACAAAATATAGCTCATCTTATGAAATAGCATTAAATGTGGTTGATAATTTGTGAAACAAAAAAGATGACTGATCATTATTTGTGAAAAAACAAACATATCATTGGTCAGTAATCATGTGACATAAATATCAAGAAATGAAATAATTTCTTTAAATAGCAAGAAATGTGAATGGTCATTAACAATGTGATGAAAATAATTAGTGAAGAAATTGCAGTGTTGTTCTGAATTACCCACACACTGAATACAGTGGTTAACCAACTGAATCTGGTTTGGGTCATGCTGAAGTCACAGCTCTGTACAGTGGTGAGACGAGATCCCGGCTAACAACAGGTTCTGAAGCTGTTTGTTCACACTTCCATTCCTTAATTAAATTAATCTGTAGTAGCCATTGAATTTCTGTGTAAAGCTATCCCAGCTACTTCTTCTCAGTACTGGCAGTCAATTTGTTTGGTGCATGCACCAAATCCAGCTGTTTTGTTCCCACTCGCCCCTGCTATTGATAGTGTCTCTACAAGTGGAACTGTTGTCTTCAGTTTGAGAATGGGTAATCATGACTTGGCTTTCTCTGCTTCTTCTTTTTCTTCTTTTTTTCTTCTCTGGTTGCCATTAGAGAAAATGGAGAGTGGAATTCGTTTTTTCAAGAAGGTAGAGAATGTCTCGGCATGCTATTGATCTTTGGAGTCAATTTATCAATCTTAATTGTCCAATTTCAGTCACCCAAATGTCAGTTGTGTTTTCTCTTCTACAAAAACATTAAAACAGTTCAGATCAGAGCCTTTTTGTTCACTGTAAAACCAAATTTTTTCTTATATATAAAAAAACACAACTTGAAGGTGAGTGGTTTTAGGTTTTAGTTTGATTTATTTTGTGGATTAATTTTTAATTTGTTTTTTTATTTTGTTGTTTAATCAAATAATTTAATTTTAATTTTTATTTATATTTACATGCAAGTGAGCATAAAGTTTAATTTTATTTTGTTTCTTTTTTGCTTTACATTCTTTTCTACTGTTAATCTGATTTGGCATTATTCATTTAGAAAAGATTTATGCCTTATATTCTTTTTATGGTTTTGTTTTTTAAAATGTGATAAGAAAAAGTGAAATAAAATTTAATGGCGTTAGAAATAACATCTTTGACACTAGGAAAAAAATTATTTCAAATTTATTTACTTTTTTCCTAAATTAATTTTTTAATTAAATTTATTTAGGTTTCTTTTTATACATAAATCAATATAGTTTTTTATACTTCTCAAATTTATTTTCTTTATCAATACATTTAATTGATTTTATTTAAATGTTAAATAAATAAAATAAAATAAAATAATAATATATATTCACCTGAGTGAGTAGACTGTGTTTTTTTGTGTTTTTTATAGTGAAAAATGAAAAATAAATTCATTTTAAATTTATGAAAGCTTAATAAAATTTACTATCTTTTTTCTTTCCATAAACGTTTTTTAAATTTAATAGATTTAAGTTTAGTTAATTTTATGCACATAAAGATTACTCAGTTTTACTTTATTTATTCACATAATATTTTTTTAATTACAATAATAAGAATAATAATAATAATAATCAATAATAAATAAATAAATAAATAATAATAATAATAATATTAATAACAACAGTAACAACAACAAAAAGTGATTAACATAATTAATATTAACATTTAGTAACATTCTGTTTTATTTCTTATTATTGCCACTTATATCAGTCCAAGATCTGTTTTTATTGTTAGCAGTAAGCAATATTTTATATGCTCCATCCCATAAAAAGGAAAGCAGATAAGACAGATTGCTGAACAGCATCACAGTACTTGACTGTCCTAGCTATCTAGACATGTACTGATCACATTATCGTGAACAAAGTCAAAAAGTATTCACTGAAATACAGATAACTTATTTTTCCATGACATTTTGTTTTTATGGCTGTACATAAGTTTTATATCTCATATGTGCTTGTAACAATTCTGTATACAGATTGGTTAAACATCTTCAAAACCATCAAATCCTATCATTTCATCACTGTTACTGTACCAAAAATTATCTTCATGCATGCCTCTAATTATTTAAAAGATTCTCATACATTTTATTCCCAGTAATATATCTGTCCAGAAGCCAGTATGATTATAGATCTACATGGAGTAGAAAAACTGAAGTGCTTAGTTACCATAAAATGGCCATAATAGTCAACATTTTGTGACATCCCAGGAACAGTTAATAAGTAAATAGCTTCAACAACAGTCACAGTTTTTACATCATTTGTCAAAGTGTTCGACGAAAAACTGTTCTGATTTAATGGAATTTTATGGTACATTTGGAGACAGAAACCCTCGAGAAAAATTTATATTGGAAAATATTGATGTTCTGTTATCAGAGTGCTTGCCCTTGCAGCAAGTAGAGGAGAATCATGATGAGTGATTGGTATTTGCTGAGCGACAAAAGTCACGGAAATCAAACTCTGGCACAGGAAGATGGCATCGAGAAAGTAAACAACATGAGTGTTGAGATATAGAATCAATAGCTCGTACCTTGCGTTTTCACCATCTACGTTTGCTTATCATATCAGCGAGATCCCCACCATCGAACTGATGTGGGAAGAGTTCCTGGCCAGCGACGAGTTGATTGGCTGAGCTGGGATGTGATTACAAGCTCTCGAGCATGTGAGGGAAATTTAATCACAAGTAAATGTTGCTAAATGCTATTTTGGTTAACTGATTCATCCGTCTTTCTGTCAGTTTGTCCAGTGTGCACAGTTGCTGATCAGTTTTGGAATTTAAATTTTTTTTTTTTTTTTTTTTAAAGCTCAGATTTGATTGAATATTTTTGATGGATGAATTTTAATAAGTGTCTAGATGATTGTGTAAGCCAAAATGATAAATTGTTTGTTTTTTCTTTTTTCTTTATTTTTTTTCTTATTTTTTATTTTTGGCTAGAGGATTAAAATAAAAATTAAATTAAAAATAAAAATGGTTGTTTTTTGTGATGTAGATGTTATTTGGGAAGACTACTTATATAAAGTTTGTATTTGTGGATCTCTCTGTAAGTCTTTTCAATGCTTTTTAAAAAAAATTTATTCTGAAGTTTACTTGTAAAAATTGATAAAACTAAGGAAGAAGTTAATAATTCAATAAAAGATATTAAACAAAAATTAAAAATTAAAAACAATATGTAAAAATAAAAAAACAATGGAAGAACTGGGATTCTAAAAATCTGAAATTCAAATAAAGTTTGAAATTCTAATAATTTTATTATTATTTTATTTATTTATTTATTTAAAGTATGCATCACATACTTTAAAATAAAAATGGGTGAAAATACCAGGTTTTGCTCAGTGAACATACAGTGTTACACTGGGTAAACTGCTGGTACTTTGTTTTCATAATTAGTCAACTGCTGTTTAGAAGTATGATATTAAATTACTTTGCCTATGAAAGGCATGAAGCACACCTTGGTTTTATCAGTGCAGTTGTAATTACGTAAGTTAATTACGCAAGTTAATTAAAGAGATGATGTCTTCTCTGTGATATTTTTGCTTTTGGAACTTGTTGTTAATTATAACTCATATCAAGTTAGTGCTTAAACAGGAACAGATGTTGTTCAGTAAATATTTTTAAAACAAGAATTATCAATTTATTTTCCTTAATTTATTCTCTCCACCTATCTCTCTCTCTAGCTCACCACCATTCCTTTTCTCTTCTCACTCTCTTTCATATTTATTTCTTTTTGTTATTTGTTTTTCTGTGTTTCTCTGTCACTTTCTGAATCTCATGCTCCTACCTGTTTGTCTGTTTGTCCTATTGTCTGTCTGTTTCATATTTATACATTTTGCCTTGCTGTTTCAGTTCCCACAGATATTTTGTTACATAACAACATCCTCCAATCCTAATTCAAATGTTTCTGTGCCTTAAAATATTGTGTCTTTGTTTTTGAATTAATTTTAGCATTTTCTAAAATAAAGTTTGTTGCCATTAATCATAGTCATGGTGTGTAAAAGGTTTCTTAACTTGAATGTGCCCCTGACATGGGTTGAACTGAGTGCAGTCCAGCTGGGTCTAACTCAACCATCACGTTAGTTCAGTTATCTGTCACAGAAACAGCTGCTGACATTGTTTAATTAGCCAGTTCCTTACAGTTTTTCCAGCTTGTAACACCTTCATAATTTTTTGTAAATGTCTGTGTATGTGTGTGTGTGTGTGTGTGTGTGTGTGTGTGTGTGTGTGTGTGTGTGTGTGTGTGTGTGTGTGTGTGTGTGTGTGTGTGTGTGTGTGGATGCAAATAAGGATAAAAGGAACAGAATGAAAGTGGCAAAAAGTAAAATTGTAATGAATGAGTTTGAGAGGGAGGGGGGGAGAGGATAGATGGAAAGAGGAGGGAGAGAAAGTGAGAGAAAAAAGGACAGAAAAAGAGAGATATAAAATAGACAAAACAGACACACAGACAGTGTATTATTCTCTTTTCATTACAGTTGTATCAGTTTTGGCTGTTGAATGTTGGTTAACATTTCTGTTTGATTTTGCTGTGAAATGACACTTTCTTGTAATGTACTTTAGCTTAATATTTCTGCCTCATTTTGCATTGTTAGAATTCACTGCATCCAGTCAAAAGAATTGTCAAGCTGAAAACAAAATTTGGAAATCATATTTTATTATTATATTTATTATCTACAAAAGTCTATAAATTACCATTTAAGTTTAAACAAAAAAAAAAAAATTTTTTTTTTTTTTGAAAACCAATAATACATACATTATTTTATTTACAATGTAAAGGATGATTGTACATACAAAAAATAAATAATTGTTTTTTTTTTTCCTTTCAGACAAGCCTATACGTTCCCACAGTTTGGCATGCCAACCATTCCAATGGGAGCTGGGTACCCACCCGCCCCTGATTATGGGTATTATTCCAAATTCTCCAGCGCAAGCCACCGCATGAAGAAGAAGCTGAAACAGAGATGCACGTGGAAGTGTACCGCTCTCATCCTGCTCATTGTGTGCGTCGCCTTGTTGGCTTGTACTGTCTATTTCGCAGGTGAGCTTTTTCTTCAATTAACACATGAATTTGCCTGTTTATGGAGAGGGAGAGGGAGAGGGACCTGTGTGTTAATTTGTGTACTAATGCACCTCAGAAATATATAAAAAGATATGAACAAATCGGCATCAAACGTGTTTGTAATTTGTTTGAATTTTCTATATATTCATGACATATTTTGTACTACTCTACTGACACTTTGTAATTCAATGAAGAACATAATTATATGTGTAAAAAATAATTACATAGCAATTATAATTCAACAAAATAAATAAATGTATGCGTAAAAGTTATCAGAAACAAATAACTACTTCCCACTCAAGACTCTGGAATATCAAAGGCCACAGTATTCATTCTTCTGTCTCTGGGAATAATAAAAATATTTTTCTTTTCAAATATCATTAATGATTCATATTTCTATCTTTTAAATTCTGCCCATTAAAAAACATATTGACCATTGGCATTTTGTCTGCTGACATTTTGTCTGCAGTCTATAGAAAGCATATGTCTGACACCTAATAACCATTAAGACTAAAATGTGTTAAGGTACTGTTAAATAAATATTCATTCAGTGCTATGAATCTGTAATATCTCCATAGTACTGATAAGTGAACTGAACAAAAAAAAAAAGGTTCAGGATGTCTCTGTTTATGAAATTCATTATGGTTCAAGTTTCACCCATTTTGTCTGATTTCCCCTGGCACATTTCAGACTACCACATAATTAATTTTAGAGTGTCTCAGTTCCTTAGTGATTTATTCAGATTGGACTTGAACTTCTGTTTATTGTTTTTTGTTGTTGTTTTTTCTCTTTCACTAAAAAGACAACAGAAATATAAAGTCCCACAAGATTTCAAAGCAGAGTTGGTGATACCTTAGTACTTTAGTACTTAAAGGACATACTGAAGAGTGATAGGTCTTAGGATCAATCTTCCATGGTGTACCACTTATTCCTGTTCCATCCATTTTCCTATGAATTGATTATAAAAGACCATGTTAGTTATTTCCTACTTGTGGGAAGGCACATTAAAAGAAGAATCTTTGCTGCCACTCCAAAATCAATATGGAGAGGGGCAGTTTGTTTTCCCTGTAACCATCATTATTCTAAAATGACATTTAATAATCATTCACAGAGAAAAATGCAGAGGTGGCATTAAACTTTCATCTGCTGACTGAAATAAAATTCCTACTATCACATAATTAAAATCTTCATTTCCTAAATGATTCATTCTGTCTGTAAAAAAAAAATGAAAGGTGCATTCCCACTAGACCTTTTGTTTTTCTGAGAAGCTGTTTTGTTTTGCAAGTCAGAACTGTTCAGGGATGTGACCTTTTACAGGAGTTAGTCTTGGCACCAGTGATTCTTTGAGCCAGAGCACTTTGTGTGAGTGTAAAGCCACCAGTGCTGCTGTAAAAACAAACAAAACTGCCAAGTGAACGTCTGCTAAATGTCTTCCCCTTTGTCATCAAGAAAGTTTTGTATCAGACAGACAAGAATGTTTTCTCTAGGATTCTCCTTTTCTGTTGTCTTCTCAACACAGCCTCTGTTTATTCTGTCTTTGTGTGGGAGAGGTAGAAGCTCAGCTTTATTGTTTCTGCAAACAAAACGTCTCACTAGATGTTGGTTATTGTGAAACTTGATGTCATCATTATTGGTTTTACAGTTACTTAGAAACTTGGTTACCTGATTATTATCAATGTCAGTTATTTGGTTACTATCAAACTTGGTTATATGATTATTATTGATGTTGGTTACATGGCTACTTTTAAACTTGGTTACATTATCATTATCAGTATTGATTATATGGATACTTTCAAAGTTGGTTACCAGAAGATATAATTATGTTAAAAGTAAATAACACATAACTGTTATTTTAAACTACTGCTGGAGCAATAACTTACTGATGATGGTTGCCTGAGGCTTTAATAGCAGCATGATTAATCCTTCTCAGTGAACTCATTAGACAAAATCCAATTCCAACCAATACTCCACAATTAATATAAGCAAGGCAACAAAATATTTATTCATCTTTATGGAAAGGTGTATATGAAATATTCTTTGTTGCTAATCAGAAAGAACAAGTAGAGAAAAGATAGCAGTGAGTTTCTATTTTACATTTGATTGTCTATAATGACCTCAGCCTTGCATTTACCATTCTGACTCCCCTGAAACTGTTACATATGGAATTGTAACAGAATTTCCATTGAATCATAACAAGTTTTCACTGGTTACATACAATGCCTGGACATTGTCTTCATCTGCCATAGGTCAAATTTTTTCTCTTAGATGGTAACATAGTGAAGTATTTTTGTAATTATACAAAACCCAGCACTTTCAGCACATAATAACTGCTAATACTGATATTTTAAATAAATATTCACCATTTATTTATTCACTTACCTACCTGTAATTTTTCTACATCTTCACTGTTTTTAATTAACCTTTGACAACGGAAGTAATTTAACATTTCGATGCGATCGTCATTAAAAGCAGACCACGGCAGCTTGAAATGTGGAAACCTGATTGCTTTCATTCATGTCTGTGGTCAAAAGATCATGTTTGTTTCTGAAAGAAGTGAGGCAGAAAAGGTGCATGTTTATCTTTCCTGCTTGGACGGGTGTCAATTCAACCAGTTCAGCATCAAACTGATGTTGATGCCAAGTTTTTGATTTGTACAGCACATGTAGTCAGATGCTGCTGTAGTTTGGTTTCATTTACCTTCTTAATGTAAGGTAAATAAAATAAATTTATAAAAATAAGCATACATTATTGTTACTGTTAATTATTATTTTGGTTGTTAATAATTCTTGTTTCTTTTATTTGTTTTTTGTTTTTGTTTGTTTTGGTTCTTATTGTTATTATGATATTCTTCTTCTTCTTCTTTTTCTTCTTCTTCTTCTTCTTATTAATATTATTATTATTATTATTATTATTACTATTATTCACTGGGTTACAAAATAAAGTGTTCATTTTAAAATATCTCTGTATCTACGTGCATCATAACTCACTGAAATTGTAACAAATAATGTAACATACTCTACCAAGACAACATGAAAATTCATTTAGTTCATTTTTTCTTATTTATGAAAGTGGGAGTAAAATCTGGTGAGGAAAAAAAGATAAAAAATATAAAAAGTTTAAAATTTTATGAAATATTAAATAAAATATACCTGAAAAAAAAAAAAACAAGCAAAAAGTAAAAAAATAAAAGGTGGGGGAGGAAGAAAAACAATCCAGCAGACAACTGATTACAACTGCAAAATAAAATAAAATAAAATAAATAATGCTAAGAAGATATAAATATAAATATAAAACTGAAAAAATTCAAATGAAAACTAAATTTAATTTGACTGTCTAGACATTACATTTTTTATGTACATTTTTGTACTTTTATTTTATATATATATATATATATTATAAATGATAAATTTTGCTTATTTTTTACAAATTTTATTTTATTTTATTATCACTATTTAGAAGTTTTTCTGTATAAATTTAAAAACTAACGAGCAGCAAAGGAATTGATCTTAAAATTTCTGTATCGACATTATAATGCTCTGGCTGTGTTCAGTTTTGAACTAAGACAGTTTTACCCAAGTGTCATGTTACCACTCAGTCTGTTTGAGCTTTCTAAGTAACACTGTGGACATTGAACAGTTTGGAAAAAAAATCTGGACAATTAAGTTGTATTTATTAGAAGATGGTCATACTTTGTATGCAGACTTTAACAGGCACAAATGGTCAAAATTTATAGATAATTGTTTGGTTGTTAGGTAAATCTATAATCTATAAAATAACCTTTTGGTCATTAGGGAAAAGTTATTATAGCTGGTATGAAGGGTTAAACATCAAATTTTAGAAAATAGTTACAATTTATCAACAAAATGTTTTTTCACTAGCTGTCACACACAAATACACACACACACACAGATGCATGCACACCCTCCTCCACACACACATGCACACAATGTTTAAGAGATTATACACCTGTACCCCATATCTGATTGTTAGTTCATGGTATGTACTGTCCTGTCTATCAAAGATGCATGTAGCCACTGACTGAATACTATGTGTGTTTGAGCCTGATGTCTAAAACAAAAAACAAAAAAGAAAGAAAGAATTTAAGCAAAAAAAAAGCTCAAAGAAAGAAATGAAATGAAGATACAATGAAAAATATAATAAATGATAGGCGTTAATGAAAGTATTAAAAATAAGAGTGAAAGAAAGACAGAACTAGAAGTGAAAGAATGAAAGAGTAACAGCAACCAAAGACATAAAAAAAGAAGAAGAAAAGGCTGAAATAAAAAGATCACTCAGAGCACACTTTATTTTGTTATTTTATTTCATTTTTTCTCTGCAAGAAGCAGACATGATGATGCAGATGTTTTTGACATCTGTGCTTGTACAGATAAAATCTGACTTGTTAAGACATTATTCATATTGTGTTACTGAAAATATCAAATTAATGAACCAAAAAAAACATTCGTCTGTGAATCCCCATCTAATCTACAGATAATTCCAGTTAAATTGAAAAAAGAAAAAAATTCTTGAAAAAAAGAAAAAAAAAGAAAAAGTGAATTATAGGGGAAAAAAGAGGAAAAAAAGGGGAGATAAAAAGAAATGAATAAGGAAGAAACTGTAAATAAGTCGTGTCAATTTAGTTTTAATATGTTGTATAAAATGATACAATAAAAGTGCAGAATGAAAGCAAGAAAAGAAAACCACACATGCATAAATTTTGTTGTAAAAACACCTGCCACCTCTATAAATTAAAAAAAAAATTAATAACAAAAAACACCCCATCCAATAAATGTTTCAATAGATCATACAAACTTACACATACTTCAGTTCAATTCTCATTTATTCCGTTTTTATGTAAAAATGTTCTAACATATGTAGACATGTACACTAATAAAAAATACATGCTTTCTTTTTCTCATATTTTACTTGTTACTATGTTTTTAATTAAAGTTTTGTCTCTCTCACAGCTATGTCGATGTTTGAGGAGGAGGAAAAGGTGGCACCAAATGGGGTTTCCAAGGATCACAAAGTCCAAATGGTAAACTGTGCCTTGAACTTTTCCAGAAACGGCCATGAATATTCCACACTAAGACCAGGTAAATTTACATAATTAGTGTTTTTTAATCATAGACTACCTGTGTTTTGTAAAACATGTGATGAATAATTTTTTCTTTGAATTATTATTAAAGTGTCTTGTATTATGTGTTGTTAAAAATAAAATGAAAAAACAGTTGGTTATTATTATTTTGTATTATATATAAATTACCTGCACTTCACACACACACACACACACACACACACACACACACACACACACACACTTTAAAAAAAATGTTTTTAGAAATTAACTGTTCATAAAATAATGTTAATTTATTTAATTAACTTGTATTGTATTACATAAAATGACAAATACAAAATAAAATATAAAAAACTAAACATATACCACACTTTCCCAAAATCCTTTGGTCTGACATGAATACAGAAGTGTCAGACGTGTGTGTAAGATAACATCACTGTCATAATTCATGCCTGAACTGAAGAGTAACTGGAAGATTTTCCCCACTCTAATATATAATGTTACTGGTATTAAAGGCAAAGCAAACAGCCACAGATAAATCCTTCAGCTTTCACCCTCAGGGTTTGAGATTGCAGCACCTGTATTTATAAAGACTGTCTGTCTGTCTGTAAGATTTGCTGACATTTGCTGATTGTTGTAGAAACATAATCCTACTGATAATGTTTGAATATACAAACAGACAGCTTGTGATGAGATGGTTTGATTTCCAGAGCTATTTGCCTGGATGCTGATGATATATTTAGGTTTCAGACCATATTCATGTGGTTGATGATGATGTGGATGATGTAGTTTTATTTTCAAAGATATTTGTCCCTGGTGTGGATGATGTATTTAGGTTTCTAATGATGTTTTTGTAGTTGTTGATGATGTGGATGATGTGGTTTGATTTTTAAAGTTATTTGTCCCTGATGTCAGTGATGTATTTAGATTTCCCTAGCTGTTTGCGTTATTGTTGATTTCCAAAGTTATTTGTGGGTTTTTTGATGATGTATTTAAATTTCTAAAGTTATTTGCATTGTTTTCATAATGTAGTTTGATTTCCAAGCTTATTTGTTTTGTTGGTTATGATGTTTTCATTAAAGTAAATGTCATGCATCTGCCGTCTACTCCTGAGTTAAGTTTCTTGATAATTTACAGAGTTTTAGAAACAACAAGATTTGTGAGACTCCCAGTGTTTTCATCAGATAACAGCAGTATGAAGGATGCTATTATGTTGGCAAGTTAATGATCATATCAAAGACTACACAGATACAGGTCTATATGATATTAGTGGGAAATTATTCAACAACTGTAGAAACCATACAAGAAAAACGGAAGAGTAAAAAGAAAAGATCGCCCAAGCATGTAATTACGTTACAGTTTTATCTCAACTTTGACATTTGTTGCATTGTTATGGTTTGGTTTATGCTGCAACAGTTAACATCATGGCTGACATGCTAATAGTGTTTGGTTAAAATGAATGAAGAATTTTTCTGTCATGCAGAACACATTGTGTCATGATGGTCAATAAATTACAGTCATAAACAAGCATCTGCACTGTTTTGTTACTGACATATCCACATATCTGAAAACAGTTTTGGATAAAACAAGAATAAGAATATCACATTGAAAAATTCTAATCACATAGAGAAATAATAATAATTTAAAGAAATGAAAAATGAAAACTAACTAAATAATAATAATAATAATAATAATAATAATAATAATAATAATAATAATAATAATAATAATAATAATAATAATAATAAAAATAAAAGTAAACAAACAACAACAAAAAAGTCAGTAAAATGTTTGCTTCTTGATGAATTTGGTTTCATGTTAAAAAAAAAAAAAAATAAAAATAATAAACCCCAGTCAAACACCATTTTACATGTAGTAATATTAAGTATAAAAATAATTTTCTGTGAGGATAGAAGGAATTTCAATATAAGTGTAATTGACAGAGCATTGGATTCTCAAATAACTGTTAAGATTTATAAAAAAAAAAAACAAAAAAAAAACAATTAAGAATCTAACATCTATTTCAGGCTCAAATCCTTTCTCAGTCCTTATAATTATTGAATTTATACCATTAAAACAATATTTAATTGTAGTTCATAAATTCCATTATAACCAAGCATTCTATTATTCAGGTATATTGGTGTGTTTCTTAACTTCCTCCCCAAAAAGATAAGCACCAAAAGTATAAAAAGAATAATTTTTCTCTTTTGACATGATCAATCTGGTTTATACTTGGAAGTTAATTTGTCCATTTTCTTAAGAAATTTGATCATCTTTATAAGAAAAAAAAAAGGCAAATAGAAAAAAATCCTCTGATACATTTTAGGTTGATGTGTTTTGTAGTGATAAGGCTGAAATGTGTCAGTTAAACTTGTTTTCCGAAGAAGTATGTTTCAGTCTGTTCAGATCTGTTAGACTGATTGACCAGCCCGTCTTTCACCTGCGCAGGAATCCGAGCAGTGTGCGAGATGGTTGAAGCTGATAATTCATAGATTTTCTTTCATTCACATACAGACTGTCACTTGAAAACAGTTGATTTGCTTCAAACAGAGCTTGATTCATTCTAAACACAATTTTCATCTATTTGCAACAGATTTTAATGCATTTTAAACAGATTTTTATTTATTTAAAACAAATCTTGAATTAGTCTGGAAGAGAACTTGATATATTTTTAATAGATTTTGATCCGTTTTAAACTTACTTTTGAATAATTGGAAACAGGTCTCAGTATATTTTAAACAGGTTGATTCAAAATAAATAAAGATTTATTTGAAACAGAATCGGATACATTTTCTGTTGATTTTCTATTCATTTTTAATACATTTTAAAAAGATCTTGAATTGTTTGAAAGAGAATTTTTGTGGTTTCCAGCTGATGCTATCTTAACAAAATATTTAATCAATATTTCCATCATTGAGTCAGGATAATTCTTACATTTCTCTGTATGGAATGAAGTCACTAAAAAGGGGAATATGAGAATTTATGAGCATTGGATTTCCTCACTGTTGTTTTATCATTATACTCTATTGTTAGCAAAGGTTGATGTCAATAATTAAACAACAAATTAACAGAAGTAATATATAATTATATATATTTAGTTTCTTTACTGAAAATTCCTCAAGTTCAAGAAATGTTAGGTTTCTCATTTTTAATCTTTTGGTCACAGGAATGAGAAATGTTTTTCTTTCTTTTTTGATATTTCCTCTTTTTTTTCTTTCATTGTAACTGAGTAAAAAACTGACAAGAGCATTTGCCTTATCTTTTTTAAACTGTTGATCTTTCTTCATGGTGGGAACAACTTGCTGCATTTTTGTGTGAACTCAAGTTATTGATAATATCTTTAGTTAACAGTGGTTTTCGTTTTGTCAGAACAAAATCTCAGACTGGTGAAAGGATTCAAGGCTGTTCCCTTTTAGCAGACACTGTTCTGATGAATCAGAGGGGAAGATAGGTTATTTAAACTGTTTAATTTATTTTTCTGCGGTATTGGATTAGATTATACCCAGCTGTTATTCTCAAACTAGAGAACAGTTATTGATCATTTATAATCAAAGGCAATTATAAAATAATAGAGATTTGAAAGTTGAATTTGAAATAAAATTAAAAAAAATAAATAATAAAATTATTTACAGAATTATTAAAATTTTATTATTTTCTTGCAAACCAAATTTGTCATTTTGAAAATATAAATTTGTTTGTTTTTAAAAACAAAATTTGTTGTTGTTGTAATTTTAATCTTTTCTTTCTCTTTAACAACTTTGGAAATATCAAATATTTTACCAAACTAATTTGCTGGTAGCAATCTTGAATTAACAAAAAGATGATAAAACTCAGGAAGTCAAAAAACTATTTTTATCAAATTAATGTTATCAAATGTTGATTTATTTGACAACGGTTGTGAATTATCTTATAAAACTCTTTCTTTATTTTTGTTATAGCTGACAGATATGTTTTTATTATATCTCATGGATATTTCGACAATAACTTGTACAAGTATTATTTTTACTTAATGTTCAGATATCATGCTTGTTGCTTGAGTTGGATCAGAAGACCCTGAAGTTTAATTACAGTGATTTGCTGTGAGCTTGCTCAAGTACACGTTATTTACAGTTACATGAAGGATGATGTAGGTGATAATAACAGGCTTGAGAATCTAATAATCTTTTGATTATACACTATTAAGCCAGCATGGTGCCATTTAGATGGACTGAGGTTTACCAAGCCATGTTTTATTTGTGTGTTTCTCTGTATGGAAGGATAAAGAGATGACAGAAAAAGAAGAGCTCTAAAATTCACTCAAGTGGTTAAGAATCATTCTTGTTATGTTGAGCTGAAGTGAATTGTGGAGCTCAGCTTGTTAATACCATAGAGCACAGTAAATAACAGGTCTTCACTTTTGTTAATATGCCAGATCAGACACAGTCAGTATATTTTCACTTGTTAATACGATGGGAAAGATTAAATGGTGTATTTTCTTGTTAATGTGATGGAACATTTCTAAACTGAACATATTTTAAATTGTTAAATACTGTGGTTTAGGGTAAATACTTGTAGTCAGAATTAACTGACAAAGAATATTTATCAAGCAGGAATAAATGGTTGTTGTTGACTGCGACTGTCGAGAGTTTGTTAATAATGGGGTTTGTTCTCCGGGTTAAAGGGTGCAGATTTAATAATGTGGGGACTTAGTCTCTGCATGTAGGAAATTGGAATTTTGTCATCAATGACAACTGTGGATCATTGACATGTCTAGTTAGTATGTCTGTGATTGCACTTCTGTTGAATATAAATGATGGAATTCCAAATTTTTTTATTTGCTTGTTGTCAGGTGAATGGATGTCTGGACTTTGGCCATTAATTATAAACTGTGATGTTCAGGCCATACATTTGTGTTGTAAATGTGATCCTTTTTGGGTTGTAGCTAAGTATGTTAAGTAATGAAAAGATTTTAAAATAAATGATAATAAACTAAGATTTTTTTTCAAGGAAAGGAAATATAATAAAAAGGATGCTATTGTAATAAAAGGTTTTTTTTGTGAAGACATTTCTTTTACTAAACTATCTTTTTAATTTGATTATGATATTTTTGTTTGTGTTCATTATGTGTTTGTTTTGTGTTCATTATGTGTGTGTGTTGATCTCCTAGTGCGTGGTAGTATATATGTCTGAATTTATAAGTAATGCATAATAACTTCTAAGTCATTTTATAATTATGTGAATATAGTAATAGCTATGTGTAGGTTTGTGTATGAGGGTCTGTATACATATATTACTAAATTTACTGTGTTTTATGTATTAACGTTAATGTGTTTGTATATATTTGATTGTATATGTCTCTGCACACACATGAATGCATCTTATTTCTAATTCAGACTTAACTAAAATAAATAAACTTGTTTTTACAATTACAATATCATTTCCCCTTTCAGTCAACCAACACATCTGTCCAAGCAGCTTTGATTTGCTGTTTTATTGTGCAAACATTTCAGTTTAAAATAAATATGTCTGGCTAGGCGAGGCAGTTAGAGAGCTGTACAGCATTTTACAGAGAAAGTAATTGGTGTGGCAAACTTAGAAAGCAGACAGGAACACTAGGTTTATTTTTCTTACGACTTTACTCTGCATGGTCCATTAAACATGTTGTATGTGGGGCTGTAGGGCAGAGTGCTTAGAAATGTGCCAAAGTCTTCTACAGTAGTGTTTTTTATTCTTGTTGCAAAATGTTAGACATCCTTGCTTGCTGACACATCCACTGGCAAGATTTCAGTAATCACTCAGTCTGCTACCCTCAGCACTGATCTCCAGGAATGAACATTTACACTTATTTGTCTGGGTGAGAATACTTCTCGTGTAATTACAACTGACTTGCAGCTCTCACACATAACAAGCGTTGTTTCACAAGGCTGGCATACACAATAGCAGATTACTGTGAGAAAATGTGAAATTCTTGTATATACTGTTGTAGGTAACTGAAAAAATATGATATGTTAGTATATATAACTGTAGGTAACTTTGAAAATATGATATGCTGGTATATATATATATATATATATATATATATATATATATATATATAACCGTGTTGTGTTGATATGGGGAACTGAAGTGTTGTGTTGATATGGGGAAGTGAAGTGTTGGAAAAAATGACTGAGACAGGCAGAATGGTTGGACTGGAGGGCATTAACAAGAATGGAGGGGACACCAGAACTGGAGGGAATAAATGGGAATGGAGGGTGGAACTAGGGGCAGTAGTGTGTCTGGGGGAATGTCTGGAATGGGGGAGAGATTGAGGTGAAGAGCCTGTTTGAGTAATGAGTTGTTTAGTAAACAGAGATGGAGTAGAAGAGGTAGTCGTGACAACACTGTTATTATTAAGAGAAGATGAAACTACATCTTGTTTTACACTTTGTAGTTCTAACTAGTAATTATCCTTTCAGAGTTAATCAGTTAGGATGACTGTGGATGGCTTTTTTCACTATTTTTTTTTTTGTTTACTTTATAATTCATTTTTACAGTGCAGTCCTGTTTATAGTTCTTATAAGTTTTATATGTTTTGACTTGTTAGTTTTAGTTTGAATTATGTTCAACTTAATTTTAAAGCTGTGACGTCAAAGTTGTATATATGAACCCTAACAGATTAACTCCACACACATACACACCAATTTATTTTTTAAATCCTCCAACCCTCTCATACAAAGAGTCAACTATATAGAAATACACTTTGTGTCTGTGTCAATGAATGTTTGTCTTGATGTGTTTTCATTGATTATAGAGTGATAGAAACCAATCAGAGTTGAACATTTTAACTTTATTTGCTCACATATCACACAGTTAATAATAAAAATTAAAATCATTCTTATCTTTATAACTCCACCAAATTTATTTTATATAATTAAATATATCAGAATAATTCATAAAAAATAATTTTGGCAACTTTTTTCTTCTATTTTTATCTTCAAGGTTACCACCCAGGAATTGATCCCAGTTCCCAACAGACGAGTACACTGCAACCCATTCCACAAGTGTTTAAGCTGGGAGAAAAGATTCAGTCTCTGATTCCACCAAAATCTTTCTGGAAGAGTCAGGTCAGACAGACATCAGATGGTTTCGTGTCCTTCAACTTCACCATGTCACGGGCTTCCATTATTGGTGTCTATGGGAGACAGAACACACCACCCACCCATATACAGTATGATTTCCTTTCCATTTTTGAAGGCAGTCGAATCAAGAGACGGTCTAGAAGAGCTCTAAAAACTGTGAGTTTCTAAAAAAATTGCAAACTTTTGTCAATATTAAAAACAAATACTAAACTATATTTAATGAAAAATGAAATTGGATAAACTGAAATTTTTTATTCTTCATATTTATGATTTTGTTATTTTCAGCTAGTGAAAATCGGACCATCCCACACACAATGATTTTATAGAAAAATGGCAGCCATTTTGTTGTTGTAATTAATTAACATTATTTTTGCAGGTTGAATCTGGTGTGGTCAAGTTTTTGACTTCTGGTGACTGGTACCTGGGAGTTTACAACGACAACACAGAACCACAGATGATAACACTGACTGCAAACAAAATGAGTAAGTAAAATTAAACTTGTTCATATGAACTATAAATCAGTAAAATTATTTATTAATGTTTTGAACATTTCGTATCTTGCTTTCATAATATTATTAATGTAATAAAATTTGTTATGCATTTTCCATAATGATACTTTCATGAAATTGCTAAAATAAAATTATAATAATTAAAATATGAATAATTAAAATTTCATATTTTTGCTCATGCTGTGATGAATGACTGTGGTGTATTTTCAGAAATGGATAATGGCTGCCCCAACAACTGTAATGGCAATGGTAAATGTGTGGACAAGCAGTGCCGATGTTTTCCTGGCAGTGTGGGGTGGGACTGCTCGCAGAGTGAGTTTTACATCTTGGTTTTACACACACTTGCATGCACCACACACAAACACCCACACATTCTTCTGATATGTAGATCTGCATGAACTTGCAAGCACAAACACAGAGAATACACAGAGAAACACACACCCAACCATCCTCCCAACAGACTCACACACACAAAAGATATAAAATATAGTGTTAAGATATAAAATGCACTTGTATGAAAAAGGTTTAAGTCAAACATAAATTAAGATCCATATTTTGCACAGTGACTCTAGTTTTCAGTTATTAAATATAAGATGATTTTATTAGTAAATTTTAATGAAGTGAACTCTTCAAAAAATTAAAATTAAAATAAAGACGAAAGAAAATAGAAAAGCTTAAAAGACTTTAAAGCACAAATACTTAAACCTTTTGAAATCATTTACAAACAGTATTTTAAAATTTTCTGAAATGTATTTGTTAAATCTTTCCTTAACACCAATAAATTTACAGCAAACACATTCAAAATGTCTTGTTAATTAATTAATAAGTATTTTATTTCTTTGAATGCAACAATTTCAGAAATTTTAAACATTGTGGTTGCCATAGAAATCAATGCATTCATAACAAACAGTGTGAATAAATTGTTAATATGAAAACACAATACATTCACAGATTGTCTTAATATTGCACAGTTGTATTCATTGGGAGACAATTTTGCTTTTTCTTGGTGGAAAATTACTTTTATTTAAACATCACAATTGTGTTGCGTGAAATTTACGGCTGCCAGTGACACATAAAATATCTGTCAGACTGGAAAAACTGGTAGAGTGGCACAAATTAAATGTTTGTTTGCTCCTAAATCTCCATTCTCTTCATTGATTGGCTGCAAATATTCGCGTCTGCTTCAAGTGGCAATTAAGACAAAGCTTTCTGTGTGGGAATTCATGACAGGACTGACAATAAAACAGTTCTGGATGATGCCATTGGAGGCAAAGAAAAATCTAAAACTGAGCAGATATCTCACTTCCCAGTTTCCTTTCTGCCCATGAGTCATGCATGATATCCCCCTAATTGTCTGCATGTCCTCGACTTTTCCCCGAACAAAACTAGTTTTAGCCAAGTCAATAGAAGTAATACTTTGTCCATTTGAAAAGACGCTTTATTTGGTTTAATCTCAGCCATGATTGGATTCCACATGTCTCCTGTAATAAGGTTAGAAGTTGTTTTTTCAAGCACAATTCATCATTACTTCTTCTTGACCATGTGTCCGTTCTGTGAAAGAATCCAGTGATGGAAAGAGTAACTCCCAAATTCCTGTTATTTCACCTCATTGGCTTATCACTGACAGGCATTTATCAAAGAACGTCCAAGTCAAAAAGAAAAAAAGAAAAAAGTTTTCATTATTACTAGTCATGGTTTAAAAAAACAAACTTTAATCAATATTTCATTATTGACACATTTAACGTATTGCTTCAGTTACTAACAATTCAAAAAAAAAAAAAAAAAATGTTTATTGAAAAATATAAATTGAAATAATTTGTTGATTTGTTTCAGTTTTTCTTGGAATTGCTTTGATAATCATATGAGCTCAACAGCTACTCTGTTCATGTTCTTTTGTTTAGAGTCGGATTGTCTCCCATTGTTCCATGCTCTCATTAGATTGGCCTTTCGTAATTCCATTTAATAAATATATTCACTTCTTTGTACCAAGAAATCACCGTTAATTTCATTTCCATAGTTTTTGTAAACATTCTTTCAGTCCTCAGATGTTGCTTGTGTTTAGGCTAAATAAACTGTTACCCCTCTCTTTGTGTTTTCACCAAACTGTTAATTATTTTTTTTAGACTGGTTTCCAAATTGTCTGTGTCTTCATTTGAGAAAAAGATATTACTTTTCAAATTAGTTTTTAAATTGTGTTTTCTTTTGATTTGTTTTGCCTTAAAAAAAAAAAAAGAATTAAATTAAATAAAATTATTTCCTTTTCATTCAGTCTTTTCTTCCTTTCTTCTTTCTTTTTTTTTTTCCTTATATTCTTCTTATTAGTATTTTTTATACTAAATAATAATGTTCTATCAAGGTCACATTTCTCACAAATTTTATTACATAATAAACTGTTTTCACATAAATAATTCTGTTTTCTTTCCAATTACATATTATATAATACTCCGTCAAACAGAAAAAATGTATTATATCACAAGTTGTTTTGATTTTTTTTGTATAATAATACTACTATAATAAAATATTTATTTCCTCTCACAAATACAGTATTTTTACTTGCAGAAGCCTGCCCAGTTCTGTGCAGTGGTAAAGGTATTTACATGCACGGCTTGTGCAAATGTCATCCAGGGTGGAAAGGACGGGAATGTGAGTTCCGGGAAAACGAGTGCGAGGTACCAAACTGCAATGGCAATGGTCACTGCATCAATGGTCAGTGTGTCTGCTTCCAAGGATTTCAAGGACCTGACTGTGGCATAGGTAAGCCAAAAACGATAATTTATTAATAATTGTATAAAATATTGTTAATAACATTTTGGCAGTATTTATGGCAGATTTATGAAACATAGGTGAGTAACAGTTGTTATTAGAGGAAAAAATGTTATCAGTGCAAAAATTAAATTAAAAATGTTGTCATTAGTTGTTGTAAGGCTTTAAAATGTGTTGTGAATATTTTTATTTGATTTTTTCATTGAACAGCACTGTAACTGCTTAGAAACTACACCGTTTTTGTTAATAGATGTTAGTTACTTATTAGTATGTTTTAATTATTTGTAATGTATTTTAAATATTGATATTTTAATTGTATTATCACAGACACCATCTGTTGTTATATCAACCATACCAGTATTTTAAATTTTTATATCTCTTAAAGAAATTAAGATACTAAGACAAGTTAGCTTGCTAGTGAATATTTGAGTATATCATGCTTTTATTTAGATTTCTTTAGCTTTTCTTATAACATTTCATTTAGAGATCTAGAATTAACAAGTACACAATGAATGGGCAACCATTACTGCAATATTTACACTGTTAATTATGATATATATTTGACATTTCACTTCAGGAATAAGAAAAAAAATCAATAAATATTTTTAAAGATAGCAAAAATAAGATCTAAAATTTAAGCAAAATGAAATAAAATTAAATATTAGATATTATTTTCATTTTTGAAATTTTTGTTTGTTTAAAAAGAAAACCAACAAAATAATTGTCATTAATTATTTTAATTATAGAAAATATATTTTCTTTAAAGAAAAGAAAGAAAAAGTAATAATAATAATAATAATAATAATAATAATAATAAAATTAATAATAATATAAATTTGTCATTATTTATGTGGTTTGGTGTAATATGTATCCACAGTTTTTATATCTTTGATTTAATTTTGTGTATTATTTTCTGTTGTTGCAGTTTTTGTTGTGTACATTTCTTTATAATATTCTTTCTCAACGTGCACATTGGCGTGAACAAGGATTTGCAACATTGTTTTATCACTGCACATTAATGTGTGTATTAATTAATAATACTGTGAAATTTAATATCACTGCTATTTTTTAAATTAAATTTTGTAATTAGAAATTTATTACATTATTATCATTAGTTAAATAAGTTATTTATTTATTTATTATATTGTATTATTTTATAGGTATATTATTTTCAAGTTAAATCTTAAATGTTTCTTAAAAGTTTCAAATGTTGTCTCTTTTCAAAGTTTTTCAAAAGTGATTCATTTTAAAAAGATTTCAGAAAATTAAAATAGTCTTCTATTTATTTATTTATATATTTTGTTTATCTTCCTCAAATTTCGAGACATGGGAAATATAACTGAATACACTTTTTTAAAAGTTTCTAAAGAATTCAATTTTATGCTGATATGATTTTAGAATTTTTTTAATTAAAATTAATACAAGTAATGCCATTTTTATAAAACATTTCTAAAAATTACAGATGATGCCATTTTGAAGTGTTTTTCAGAGATTACTAGTTTTAAAATGATTAGAAATATTTTCTCAAAGTTACACATCCTTGTTGCATGCCGTGCTCTGTATCTTAGTTGGCTTGCTAACTGTGCACTTATTCTGTTGCGTCCTCAGTCGACTGTCTTCTACCGAACTGCTCCGGTAACGGAGTCTGTCTCCACGGCCAATGTAGGTGCTTCAAGGGCTATAAGGGCTCCTCGTGTAGCATGCCCGACAAAATAAATATCACACACGTGTGTGCGAAAGACTGCTCGGGACACGGGGTGTACGATGTAGAGGCAAACCAGTGTGTCTGTGAACGACACTTCATTGGAGACAACTGCCAGACAGGTAAAATTGCATCATGGGATTGATGTTTCGAGGAAGGATACATTATTAACTGCCATGTGGAGTTTTTTTGTGTTCAATCTAAAAAAAAAGAATTAATGGAAAGATTTAATCTTCACTGTGTTCACTAATAGCTCTGTAGTTTATAAACTGACATGTTAGTTTTTAATCATGGAATCTGTTCTTTGTTATTTTTATTATAAGGGGGGAGAGAGATTGATCTGAGCTTGGGTTTTGATAAAATTAGTGAAATGGATATAAATTTTCATTGGAAGGAGAAAACCATAAATAATAATAATAATAATAATAATAATAATAATAATAACCTGAAATAATCACATAAAAAAAAAAAGAAAAAAAAAAAAGGCTGAAGTATATAAACAAAATAAACTGCTAAAATACTAAGTAAAAATGTTTTTATTTGTTAATGATACAAACTGTGATAAAATTATCTAGAATAGTATCATTTATTACAAAAATAACAAGATGTAAAAAATAATAAACAATAATGAAAGAATTCATGCCTTCTAGCAATATGCAGTATGTTAAACATTATCGGTTATAAATATTTATCTGTATTCTATATAGTTGCTGCAGTTTGAAATTTAGCATTTATACAGCTAATTTATAATTCTAAAAATTCAAATTAAAGCAAATTTTGTGTCGAAGAAAGGTACAGATTAACATGATGTTATTTCAAAGTATTTATTTTGAATTTTAAATAATAACAAAATATTGAAAAGTTTTATTATTAATATTGATTTTCAAAAATTTGAAATAATTAACGTAACTGAATAAGTATTATTATTATTTTAAATAATAAAAGGGAAAAAAGATATGTCAGTTAATAATTAAGATGATAAAGGACAGCTTCCATAGAAATGATTATCACATTTAATCACTAACAACACACTAATCTTGTAATTAACAATGTATTACACCACTAATAGGGCATTATGACATCATGTAGTTTTATGACATCACTGTGATATAAATAGTGACATAAATGTTGAAATATACTGGTTATTTTGATATATATCATTATGATATTATTATGATATATATCAAACTGATATCACACTTATAAATATTACATCACTATAATAGAAGCATTATGATGTAAATGTGATATATAGCATATTGACATCACAGTGATAAATATAAATATGTATCACTGTATGATATCATTATAAACTGACTAATGCCAACACTTTATGTCTGCAGTTAGGTTTTTTTGTATTAGACTGATAAAATATCTTTGCATGATGCATGTGCACATTATATATTATTGTATGTTGCACGCATTTAAATACACTCTTTTCAAAATGTGTTTTGTTCACTACATTATGTTTGTTATTGCATGGAAATTTGTATTGCATTTATAGGATTGCATTATTTAAGTTATGATAAATGTTGTATAATTCAGTAGAATATAATTAATATTAAATTTTTTCATGATTGCAGGTTTTTTATTGTTTGATTTAAATAACAAAATTAATCAGCATATATATGAAATAAATGAGTATAAATTAGGTAACAATAAGATATGAAATAAATAAATTTCACTTATACTTGTTAAAATTGTCTGAATAAAATTTTAAATGCATTATTTTCATTATCACTGTCTTTACGATCATCATCACCACCATGACATCATTATAATTTGGCCATAATCAACATCACTGCAGGCATTATAATATTATATTTTTTTATTATCATCAAAATTATCATCTATAATATCCATTATGAGCTTGATAATTATATCATTTTATTAACATTATCATTATCAGTTGATAAATTTTAACTAGTTTCATCATTGTCCTGATCATTGACACTGCCAGCTCAGTTTCAGTTCATCATGAACATGACAAACACATTAAGCATCATCCCAGACCACAATCATCATCATTTGTGATTGAATATTAATTAATTACAACATAAAAATTAAAAATTATTTCAGTTTAACATCATTATTAATTCAATGTAATGAAATTAATACAGCTAGTTTCTTTCTGCATCTTGTATTTTTCAAAACATGCAAATTTATCAGCATTTTTTCCTCTCTGGTAAAATGCATGTAAAAGAACTCTTACTGCTAATTGTACAAAGTACAAAATTAAGTTTCAACCAAAAAAGTTTGAAAAGGACAAACAATGAAAAATAAATAAATAAATAGTTTTAACATTTATAAAAATTAATTTCTTAGTGTAAATGACAGTTTTAGTCTAAATTTATTTATTTATTCTGATTCATTATTTATAGTTATTTACATTTTTATTTTATTTTATAAATATATAATTTTTATTTCAAAATGTGTTAACTACGAAGTCCATAAAAAAAAACTTATGCTCTTAAAAGAACCCAAATAACCAACTAACTGCCCCCCCCACCAAAACAATTAAAATTAAAAAAATTATTGGAAAATATTAAGCATGGGCATGATCATTTATTACTAATGAACACAATATTAAAATTACTGTAAAACATTATATTTAAAAAAAAAAAAAATTAAATATCTTAATTAATGCTAAACAAAATATGAGTTTTGTTGATGCAGATTTGTTATAATAATCATAGTCAACACAAAAATTAAAAATTTATTTGAATAATTTTTACACAATAAAAATAATATAAATCAGTATATATAAACTTACAGTTGTAAAATATAATAATAAACTGAATAATAATAATAACAAAAACGATGTTGTTTTAGGTATTAATTTTAAGAATTAACATACGATGTACTTGTTTGCATATATATTCCATTGAGATAAATCAAGTTTCTTTTTTTTCTTTTCTTTAAGATTCTGATAGTATTAGTACAATAAATATTTAAAACTGATGTTGAAAGAAGCAAGCCATAAATTTTTTGTCTGGTTAATTTTAAAATATCTATATAGATAATTTTTATATTAAAATTCTGTTGAAGTTCTAAATAGACAGAGATATAAGCCAGTTTCATTTTACCATTAATATTATTTATGTAAGAATATATATTTAAAATTTACATTAAAATACATATGCAAAGGATCGTTAAGATCTGTTAATATTATTATAAAACCTAGCTATTTAAAACTTTTTGTTTGTGGTTCTTAGAGGTATGTCGTCTGGAGTGTGAACATGGCCACTGCAACAACCAGCGGTGTGTTTGTGATGAAGGTTTCACTGGCGCCCTCTGTAATCAGCTGCAGTGTGATCATCGATGTGAAACTCATGGATTCTGCAGTAACGGAACTTGCATCTGTCGAAGAGGTTGGAATGGGAAACACTGTACCATTGGTGAGACTAAAATGTGAAATTTAAGCAGTCTTTTTAAATTCTAATATTGAATTTATATTCAGTAAAAACTTTTTTAATTATTATTTATTGAAGTGGTTCTAGGGTTTTTTTTTCTAGTAATTAGCATACATTAAATATCACAACTTTAAGCTTTTTTCTGTTCTTGAAGGTTATCTATCTGGCTTAATGCATTCTTTAACTGAAATATAATTCAGTAAATAAATAATTAAATAAATAACCTGCATCGTTAAATATAAAAAAGAATATATAAAAAAAAATATATATATATATATATAAAAAAATAAATAAAAAAAAAATTAAAAGAAAAATTTTAAAAATTAAATTTTAAAAAATAAATAAAAAAAAAAAATTAAAATTAAAAAAAGTAATATTTCATATTAGTTACAGAGAAATATAATTATACCAGAACCAGCAAACTGTTATTATAAAATGTTTACTGTGGAAGTGTAAATCATCTTAAGTTAAGTTTATTTTATCTACAACAAATGGTTACCATGGAAACATTATTCATTTAAAATCAAGTTTCATTCATTAAAAAAAAAAAAAAAATCAAGGAAGAAAGAAGAATTCATGGAAATGCTAGTCTTTTAAAATCAAGTTTATTTTATCTACAGTAAATGATTAACATGAACACATTAGTCTTTTGGAATTGTTTATTTTATCTACAATAACTGATTACCGTGGAAACATTAGTCTTTTGGAATTGAATTTATTTTATCTACAATAAGTGATTATCATGGAAACATTAGTCATTTGAAATTAAGTTTATTTTATCTGTAATAAATGATTACCATAGTACCATTACTGACTTGAAATTGAATTTGTTTTTTTATCTACAAGAAATGATTCATATCATTCCAGCAGACTGCATACCAATATTTACAATCTTCAGCCAGTCGTATGAATCAGAATTTATTGCCTGCACTGATTATCAATATAAAGTTATTATAAAAGACCCTTTTCTTTGAGATCAAAGATAAAAATGTAAAAAAGAATACATGCATTTCTGGTGATTTCAAGATACAGAAGAGAAAAAAAAATACTCGAAAGAAAGATAAAGAAAAAAAAATGGAGACCACTTGTTTGAATAATTTAATGCATTGTTTGCTGTGAAATGAAAATTTTATTGGAATTTTCTCTGCAGTCGTTTATCATTTTGATTTATTTTCATCTTAGCAATCGAATGGAATCATGAATGACTTGTTGGCCATTTGATAAACAATTTTAAGCTTAGTTGGTTTGAGTCACTGAGCAGGTTTTAATATTTCTCCGTATTTGCCTGTCTCGAGATGCATGATTTTGACCAATGATAGAACCATCCTGGAGGGTTAATATTTCAAAAGATCAATCTTCCTTTAATTGCCTGCTGCAAGTACTGACCCTCTGGGACCAAAGGGGACCACACAGGGATTTAAATTAGTTTCACCATTCCAAATAATTCTGATGAATTGGTCGGTCTCGTTATGGAATACAATTTGTTTCTTTTTAATAATAATAATAATAATAATAATAATAATAATAACAAAACATCAGTAATAGTAAAAGTAACAATAAGTTCCAAATTCAAAAAAAAAACATTGATACAAATTTTTTTTTTTTTAAATAAAATAAACGTAAGAAATGCATTCTTTACATATAAAACATGACATTTGAAAAATCATTTAAACATTTTTTTTTAAATTTTTATTTACTCATTTACTTTCTAATCATATATGCGTGTGTGTTAATAATAATAATAATAATAATAATAATAAAAATAATAAATAAATAAATAAAAATGATAAAAAATAATTTGTTCAGACATAAAAATATATCATATTAATTTTTTTTTTTTTTTTTTTTTAGATGGGTGTCCCAGTGACTGTAGTAACCATGGTGACTGTAAGAGGTTTCACAACACTTGGACCTGTAACTGCCAAGATGGCTGGAAAGGACCAGCATGCAGCATTGCTATGGAAACTGAGTGTGGAGATAACTTGGACAATGACAATGGTAATAATTTAACTCTAAATTTCTATAATTATATTTAATAAAATAAAAATGTATGTTTGTGCTAGAAACTGTTTTTATTAAGCTATCTGCTGTTGAAGAATTCTTAATTAGATATTATGGATCCTTGGGTTCATTGGTTATCCTGGTAAAATAGCCAACCCAATGCCCCACGACTAATATATCAAATCTCATGATATATTTACTATTATTATTATCATCATCATTATTAGTATCATGATTTTTTGTTGTTATTATTATTATTATATTATTATTGTTCTTATTTTTATTAATATCTAATGATTTCATTCCATTCATTTGCGAAGGAATGACAATATTAATGAAACATTTAAAACAGTAATTAATATACATAAACTTTTCTTTTTCAAAAATTACAGATGGACTTCTGGACTGCCTTGACCCTGACTGCTGTATAACTGCTCCATGCAGAAACAGTAAATTCTGCAAAGCTTCGCCTGACCCAAAAGAAATCTTACTGAGTAAACAGCCTCCCAGCACGACTGCTTCATTCTTTGACAAGATGCGATTTCTTATTGAAGAAAACAGCGTACAGACATATGCCACACGGAATGCTTTTAACGAAACGTAAGTATTCCTATATACACATACAGTTTACTTTCTGAACAAAGACTGATAGAGCAGTAGCTTAGTTGTGTTGGCCTGCAGCTTCACTGTTAAAAGAATCAATTATTCACTGTTTGTTTTTAGTTTAGTTTTTTATTTTTTGTTTTTGATTTTACTTCAATACATGACAGGTATATCAAAGAAAATAAATTATTATTTCTAATTTCATAGTTCCATTTGTAAGTTGCAAAAAAAAAAAAAAAAAAACATACAGAATTTCAGACATAGCTGTAAACTAAAATAAATATTGAAGATACATTTCAAAGATGATACTTCTATAGAACACACACACAAAAAAGATATTATTGTAAGAAAAAACAAATACAGAGAATATATTGCAGAAATAATACAATATACTTTCAGTAAAATGTATCTTTAGAAATGGAAATAACTTTCTATCCTGAAAAAGAAACACATTAAGATTATGTTTCAAAGATGCTACAATACTTGTCTTTCTTTGGGAGAAAAAAGAAGAAAAAACAATACATTTCAAACAAATAATAATTATGTGGCAGTCCATGTGAAAAGAAACCTTTCTTAGGGACATTGTTAGAATCAAGATAAAATTATTTTTAAGTCTCCTGCCACAAATTGGTTTTTTGTATATTATATTTGTCTGTGTGTATGTGTACGTGTGTGTGTGTGTGTGTAAGCTTGTGCATGTGTTGTTTTTTGGTCTCAGTTGTGATTTTTAAACATGTATAAATTTAATATTATTATATTCTAGAATCAAATCCGTCTATCAGCTGTTTTACTTTTATTCTTAAGATAAAAATAATTTTAATATTCTTTCACTGTACGAGATACAGCTATGTCTTTTTGAAATATAATTTATGTATTTTATCTCTCTGCCAGAATGATAGATTTAACTGAAAAAAAACCCAACCCCCCCAACATTCTTAAAACTAAGTGTAGGTCTTTCGGTTTCCTTTTTCTCTGTTTCTAATTCTCTCTCTACCTGTCTGTCTGGCTGTGTATCTTATAAGTTTGTTGTATTATATTTTATTAAATATATCTTGTATGTTAAATAATTAAGAAAAAGACACTTGTAGCATTCTTTCTGAACAATAAAACACACAACTAACTGTCCTGCTGATATCTGCAGTTGTCACAGACAAATGATGGTGTGTTAAATAAAGCAAGCAGGTTTATCTGTGAGAGATAATATAAGTATGTCGGCAGACTTTTATCTCCTAATTCATTTGTTGAATGAACAGGTTGTTTTAATATTAGAATGCTTACCTGTAGGAAACAGGCCATGAGATCTGTTATACCTTTGGTGCTTCCATTCCAGCCAGGGTTGATTATTCTGTTCTATTTGTATAAAGGTCCTTACAACAATTATCAATTCCATTATTATTTATTGTATTTTTACAAAGTGTCTATTCAGTTTGCATTTTCAAAATTTTAAAGTTTATTAAGGAAACATATAAACATTATTTGACCAGTATGATGGATCAGAAATTAGAACTATCCTAAATTATGTTACTTCTGCTGATGAGTTCCTTATACACTCTAATACTATTCAATAAGTTATAAGAGTACTGGAAGTTTCTTTGTTGGTCCTGCTTATGTGATTCAAATTTTGTTATCTTGTCTGATTAATGGAAGAAATTATTATTATTTTTTTTTTTTTAAATACTGACTTTCAAAACTTTTTGTACTTTGTTTTTTATCATTAGATTTACAATATAGAATTTGAGCATTAACTTTAGCTGGTAAATATTATAACCATCAAACATAGAGTTAATACATTTTCACATGTAAACAAGCACCCCCAAAAAATTATTTTTTTTTTGTTTCTTTAATACTGTTTTCTGGCTTTATGCTTGTGAAAGTTAAAAATACATAACTTTCAGCCAGGCATTAAAACTGTCTGACAGATAACAAAGGATTTATATTACCTAGAATTTGATAAGACTGTGTATACACAGATGTTTTGTTATGCATTTTTACCCCTCATCCTCTTGTAAGTATGTGTGTCTCTATAGGCAGCTGTCATCTATTTGTAATGAAAGGGAATGCATCTGTAAACACTTGTTTACAATTATGTTGAATTCTTATGAAACACTGATGAAAGAAATAAGACAAAACAGTACATTTTAGTTGAAATTCTATATCTCACAGAATCCACCAAAATATTTTCTATCTCCAAGAATTTGGAAAAAAAAAAATAAGAAGAAGAAAAAGCAGACAATGTGTTGTTTCAGTTTACGTTTTCAAGTAAAATGAACAATGCGGTTATTCGTGGTCTTTAATGAGGCCCCCTTTCTTCGACTAGTACAAGGTAAGAATTTTAGCGATCTGAGAGAAAAAGATGTAGTAACAGTTTTGGGTATCGGTGTACTCAGACGTTGAGAATAATGTGTTTGGGAATGTTGTATGCGGCTGTAAAAGTGATAATGATTTATTTTGTTGCCAGTTGGCTACATCAAAGAAAACACTGAAACTCTGTGTAACAGATCAGTTACTCGAGGGGAAATATTAAGAAAAAAGAAATGAAAAAAAGAAAAAAAGAAGAAAATTAAAAAGAAAAGAAAAGAATATAAAAAAAAAATAAAAAGAAAAAAAAAAAATAGATATCTGTCAACTTTACATTCAGAGTTAAAATTTCTTACTTTTGCGACCAGCAAATGAATGCGTCATTGTCTTTTTCTTTTAAGGACATTAAAAAAAAAAAAAAAAAAGGTCCTTTAAAATTAAAAAAACATTTTTGTCTAATTTTCTATAGATCTTGTTCTACATTACAAGTTATAATGAAAACAGCCAATCTCTCTAAAGTTACGTTGCACCATCTGGTTTACATCTAATGAAAATTACGTAGAGTTCTGCACCAGCATTGTCATTAATACAGCAGACATTCTCTTTGAAGTGTTGATGCACTCATCTGCAGCCTAGGCTTGTACATTAAAAAACCCAGCCAGATGCTGGGACAGTATCCTGAAAAATATGATACGGCTGGAGATTCTTATTCACAGAGACATTGCAGTCATGTTTAGGAAGTAACCCTGCATATAATCTTGCATAATGAAATGCCATCTTGCATAGTAATGTAATGCTGTGTGTAGGAATGGGTGTTTTGTTACTCTACATAGTCTCCAAGGGCAATGAATACTGTTAAATATTTCCAAGAAGCAGACACCTCTATTGGATTGTGCTTGGTAATCATTGCAAATTCCTCCCATATTATTCAGAGAACCACCCTGATGTTGATGTACTGAAAATGTGTTGAATGTCATAAAATTTATTTTAAAAAAAAAAAATAAAAAAAATTGTTGATTTTTCATGGCAATGAATGCTTTGTCGTCTTATTTAATAAAATCCTGACTGGTTAGGAGGTACATCTGTCAGTGATCGACTCTTTATTTTATTTTGATAATAAAGTATTAATGAGTGTTATACTTTGTGAATTGTAAATTTCTTGTAAGATAATCATGTATTTGGGCTTATTGGTGATGAATATCACAGTTTTTTTTATTGTAGTAATGTGTTCCCACAGTTAGTCAGGGGGTGTTTGCCATTATGGGTGATGAATCTTGCATAATGGCACTGTTGTGTTTAAGGTGTTCTTGCCTTTATTGTTGCTGTATGTCTCTTGGTTTTTTTGTGGAGGGTATGTTGTCTGTAACATTGTGGTTCAACAGTAAATGAAGGAATGTCTTCCATGATGACTCCCATATAATAACATATTCCTGTAGTTAGGGAGTAGCTGTCTTCATGGAGGTAAATACAACATGCAGTGTTACATAATGAAGTGGTCCTGTGGTTAGGCTGGGTGTGTATCTCATCAAGAATGACATTTCATTCATAGGAAATGTTCATTCTCTCAGTAATCTTGCATGTGTCTGTAATGCATGTCACATGTGAAAGTTTGTCTTGGTGCACTTTTGATGTTTTACTCATTATTTGAAAGGAAATCAAGAAAGCTGATTTGAAATGGAATTTTGTTCTTAAAATGGGTTATTTGAGTGTACATTATATTAATTTATGAAGAAAATATCAGTGGTTAGCTGAAATATATTCCGGTGCAGTTGTCTGTTTTAAATATTTTTAATAAAGCTAATTTTAAAACACAGTTTATAATCATTTTTGTGAATGCTTTATTTATAATAAAGAACGTTTATATATTTTTCATAAATAAAGAAATGCTTTTCAAAGCATCAGATTAATAACAGTAAATCCAGATAGTCACAGAATTTTGTTACTAATTAGGACTTGATTAAATTTTTACAACATTATTAACAAAAAGATAGTTACTTAAGTAATTTGTAATTTTTATTTGTTTAGGAAATTACCTAATTTTATTGATAAAAATAGATTACTAGATTACTATTTTTTATAAATATATCACCAAATAATAAAATGTATATTCTGGCAAAAATGTATAAAATATGTTTTATTTATTATTTATTTATTTACTTATTTATTTATTGTAGCCAAGTCTCAGTGATCAGAGGTCATGTGACAACCAAAGATGGCACTCCTCTGATTGGAGTCAAGGTCGGAGTAGTAGCACAGCCTCTTTATGGATTTACTCTGACCCGGGAACAGGGATTGTAAGTTTTACCCAGCTTACCTTTCTTATCTGAAAAAATAGAATAATTCTAAAATAAATAAACAAAAAACATCTGAATTCACTAAGTTAAATTATATATTTATTATATAAATCTTAATTTATTTCTGTATTAACTAGTAACAACTGATATGTGAAAATATTTGATGATAATACAATAGTAAGCAGTAATATTAAAATAAGTTACAATAATATAATCATTTATATAATTTTGTTCACTTTAAACATTAACAGATTAAAATAGATAATTCAAAATGTCACAATATATTTTTATTAAGTGTTACCTTTAGTTCATAAAAATACGATAAGGTATGTAAAACGGTAAATTTATAACAACTAACCCATTGTTGTTTTTTTAATTTTTAATTTTTAATTTTTAATTTTAGCTTAAATATATAATGATAAAATTAGATACATAATTAATTTTAAAATGTTAAATTTCAGGTTTGATATACTTGTTAATGGTGGAGGCTCAGTCAAACTGGAATTCATTCGACAACCCTTTGACACTAAAACAGCTAGTGTCTTGGTACCATGGAATCAGATAATCACCATGGATACTGTTGTCATGGCTCTGGAAAAGGAACAAAGTTGGAAACCTCGCCCTGAGACATGTAGCACTGAGCACCAGCATTATCTGCTTCGTCCTGTAGTCCTGTCAACATGGCAACACACACAGCTAGGAGCATGCCCTGAAAAGAGCACCATTATTGCTGAATCTCAGGTATATCTAATTTAAAAAAAAGAAAAAAAAAAAAGCATACTACCTCTGGAGCCCCAAACCCTAAAGTAAAAGACAAATAAACCCCTCCCCTAAAAAAGTAAAACAAAAAAAGCACCTCCCCTATCCTCTTTACATGAGATTGAACATTACAAATGATCTGACTATAAGCTATTTATATCATTTAAATGTTTTTAAACTAAAACTTTACACTTATCTAACAGCATAATAATTTGTAACCTACAGGTACAAAATCAATATTATATAACTGTCTAACAATATGCTGATTTTTGCACCCACTACAGGTTCTTCAGGAGAGCTTGGACATTCCTGGTACAGATGTTCACCTTGTCTACCACAGCAGTGAATCACCTGGCTACATGTCACTGATTATGATTCAGATGACACCCAACACCATCCCATCAACTCTGAGTCTTGTTCATCTGAGAGTGTCAGTGGAGGGAGTCATACTGGACAAAGTGTTTGAGGCTGACCCCAATCTTAAATACACATTCTCCTGGGATAGAAGAAATGCTTTCAATCAGAAAGTATATGGCATTGTCACAGCTAGAGGTAAATATTGGAGTTGTTTCCCTTGAGTGACTCCAATTTTTTTTATGAATTATTATGATTATTATTATTACATTTGTAATATCTTTATAATCATCATCATCATCATCATTGTTATTAATATCACTATTTTCAAATGTTTAACCCAAGTGGAACTAAAAAACACAACTTTATTTTAATATCTAAAGATAAGTAATTCCATTCTATTTCTTAATTCTTTTTTTTTCTTCTTCTTCTTCTTCTTCTTCTTCTTTATTATTATTATTATTATTATTATTATTATTATTATTATTATTATTATTATTATCATTATTAATGAACAGCTTTTCTTTATTACATTAAGTTATACTTTCAAATTGCAGTGTATGTTGGGTACCAGTATCAAAAGTGTGACTACATTTTCTGGGAAACTCGAAGTACGACAGTAAATGGATTTGACTTGACATCATCTGAGATTGGAGGCTGGAATTTGGATCTACACCACACCTACAATTTCCAGGAAGGTAAAAACTCAAAACATTAAAACTAATAAATTCATAAACAGTTCACAATGTAATAACACAACAAGCAGTTTTATTATTAAGGGGAGATAACTGTTGTTTTAATTGGAACATAACAACATAGATTTGTTTGATTATTTATCATATAAGAAGCTTAAAAGAAAATATGGTTCTAAATATTCAGGCTACAAATTCTGAATTCATATGGATTATATAGTAGTTGTAATTGTTTTTTTCATAATGATAATTGCTTCAAGCATTTTGACATGTGTATTTATATTGAAACTTAAATTTTCTTTATTTTTTTTTTTCTTTTTTTGTTTTTATTTTTATTTATTTATTTATTTATTAATAATAATAATAATAATAATAATAATAAAATAATAATAATAATAATGATTATTATTATTTTTATTTTTATCATCCCTCTCATTGCTGTTTTTATTAGAGTTTTATTTATTTATTTATTTATTTGTTTATTTACTTATTTATTGTTAAGGTATCCTGCACAAGGGAGATGGAACCAACATCTACATCAAGGAGAAGCCTAAAAAGATTGTGAACATTCTGGGAAGTGGTCAGCGAAGGAAACTGGACTGTGAGGAATGTAATGGAAAGGCTCTGGAGAATCACCTGCTAGCTCCTGTTGCCATGGCAAGTGGACTCGATGGAAGTCTGTATGTGGGAGACTACAACTTCATCAGAAAACTTTCACCTGACAGAGAAAATGTAGCCAGTATTCTTGAAATGAGGTATGTAAAAAGAATACTGAAAATTTCATAACACCACTAGATTTTAAAAAAATTCAGGTTCTGAAGTGATTTTTAAAATTTATTTTTCTGAAAATAAATATTTGTATTTTTTTTTTTTTTTTTTTTCATCTATTTTTAATCTAGATTAGATCTAGTAACTTTATATATAATATAATATTAATCAGTTGTGAAAAAAAACAATTTCTTAAAAATTCCAAAAGAGTATTTAAATCACTGCATTTGAAAAATTCAGTTTCTGATAATTTAAAAAGAATTGTTTTTAAAAAATTTAAGAAAAAAAAAAAATCTAAAATAACAGCAGCAACAACAACAATCAAAATTTCGAGACTGTAAATGCTTCAAAAATAAGCATTTTTATTTCTGCAGTTTAAAAAAGAAATAATTTGTTAATGTGATGAAAGCTTCTGTCATTTTAAAATATTTCTTTTATTTTTAACTTTTTAGAAAATATACAAGTTAGCATTTCAGATGTTTTTTGTTTGTTTCTACACATTATCAAATCAATATGTTATATAAATTTACACAGCACAAAGTCCATTCCATACAAGTTCTACATGACTGTGTCTCCAGTGGATGGTCGACTGTACATCTCAGACTTCATGAGTCACAAGGTGATTCGTGTGAAGACTATGGGTCCCGTGAGAGAACTACGAGACAACTTTGAAGATGTGGCAGGAAATGGGGAGGAGTGTACCCCAGGGGAAGCAGACCTGTGCGGAGATGGAGGAAAAGCCATCAATGCTAGACTTAGACATCCAAAAGGTAAAATACAAATGAGGAACAAAAACTTAAAATAATAACAAAAAAAACAATAAATAATAATAATAAATAAATATATTATTAAAATTATTATTTTTTTTAAAGATGTACATAAAATGGAAGCATATTATGTGTTTATTAAAGTTGAATTTTTAATTATATTTTTAATCTGATCACACAGGTATAGCAATCAACAAGGAAGGTATGATCTACATTGCTGATGGCCCCAACATCAGACAGATCACATCTGATGGTTACATAACAACACTGATAGGAACTCAGGAACAGTTGAGACAATGGACACCAATGCCATGTGATGACATCCTGTCTGCTGAAAAGGTATTTTATCTAATTGGTCAAAGAGTATTTTACTTGTTTTTTTTTATCTATATTGTCTAATTTGTTAGAGGATGCTTTAGTTTTTGTATCCATATCATTATATTGTTTTTGTTAAAGGATATTATAGTTTGGAATTGTTAATGTTTGAAGGAGTTTTGATATACTTCAAATGCTTCTGATCACTGTTTATATCTAAATGAACTAAATATTGATATGTTAATGATCACATACATGTTTGTAGATTCACATATAGCTAGGAATGTATGCTTATGTAAATTAAAAATAATTAAGATCCATATAAAATATTTTTTATATATTTTAAAATAATTATTTTCAGGTCAGTCTGAAGTGGCCAACAGCCCTAGCTGTGGATCCCCTAGATGACACACTTCACATACTTGACCAAAGCATTGTCCTCAAACTGACCAAGGACTACAAACTGGTCACAGTGGCTGGACGTCCACCCTATTGTCCACCTCGCCAGACCAACTTTCTTCCTCTTGGCCTCCTCAATGACGATGAACAGGCGTCCAGTGTTGCTGACCATGTGACACTGGTGTCACCAGAAAGCATCACTTTTGGACCTCATGGTGACTTGTATGTTGTGGAGAGTGACAGTCATCATATCAACAGGGTTCGTGTGGTCACCACTGATGGCCGCATTCACCACTATGCGGGTGCCAAGTCAAAGTGTGACTGTCAGAAAGTGGCTTGTAAATGTTTTGACATGAAGGAAAGACTTGCAGCACAGGCTTTGTTCAGCACACCAACGTCAGTGACAGTGACACCAGACGGCATCATGCATATCGCTGACATGGGAAACTTGAGAGTGTTTTCAATTGTTTCCGAGCTTCCTGTACCCAACTGGAAAGAACAGTATGAAGTCGTCTCCCCTGAAACTCAGGAAATCTTCATGTTCAATAGATACGGACAACACCAACATACCATCAGCATAATGACCAACCAGTACATGTACAACTTCACTTACAATGTCAACTCCTTTTATGGAAAACTGGTGTCAGTGGTTGACAGTGCTGGTAACAGCATTCGCATCAACCGACGGTACGACACCCAGGCAGAAAATATCGTCGCACCAAGTGGCATAACCTGCAAACTGACGATGGACAACATGCGGCGACTGTATCGCTTCACAGCACCTGACAACACCACGGCCATCTTCACCTACATGGCCAGCACAGGCTTGATGGAGTCAAAACACACCTCAGATGGTAAAACTTTCAAGTACAAATATGACGACATGGGACGTCTGCTTATAATCAGCCAACCAACAGGAGAGATAACTCGTCTGATTACTGATGTCAACACTACAGGTTCCATTGTTCATGTCACTACAGATAGCAGCGATGTGGTTGCCATGGCTACCTATGGGAGCGTGCAATCTGTCATGCATGGCAAGTTGCTTGCAATCCACCTTTTATAAGCATCACTTTCTATGGCTGTGCATACGCCATACTTTATTCCACATCAGATGTTTTTTGTGTTTTTAAAAATATCTCCTAAGATTACAAAATATTTAATTTTCAAAGATGTAAAATAGTTTTATACCTCCATTCATTGCCCTTTTATTGGTTTCATAATTTGCTTTTTAAAAGTTCCTATTCCTTGATTGAATTTGTGAACAGCATTTCTTCCCATTTTGGTTTCCATACTAAAATGTTAACATTTTGTGTCAGCTATAAACTGGACTGAGTGTTTTAATTGTAATTCTTCAATAATTCACACATACTAAAATACTCAATTTAAAAATCATTGCAATATTTTATCATATTTTTGTAATAACTAATGTATTATACTGCATATAATGTATTTTAATTTTTGTAACAAATTTCTTTGTAATTTATAAATGATTACATTTTTATTAAGATGATAAAGCAAAATAATTTTTAAAATAATTTTTTTGTATCTATATTAACAGAATTATAAAATTAGTTTATGATAAAACCATTTTAAATTTTTTTTTTTTTCGATTAAGAAACACCCTAAATTTTCATGTTTCAAAATCTTTGTAATAGAATTTATTAAATTTCCAAATTGGTTTTGAAAGAATTTAATAGATTTCAAAATTTTCATATTTTTATTTTATTAACAAAAATTCCTTTGTTTTTACAATGCTGATGTGGAGTAATGGCTAGCAATAGCAACATCATAGAGGAATGGTGATTTACAGTTCAAGTTATCATTTATTTGTTTTATTTATTTACTTCATAATAGAGGCAATTTTCATAGTTAAATTATAGATTTTAACTGTTCATTGTCACAGATAAAATATTTTCTGTTTAATTGTTCAACATTTATTAATATAACATGGTTAATTCATAACATAAAAACAATTTCATTATCATTGTTTTGTTTCCTCCATTATTAAATACAGTTTTATGTTTTAAGTTTTGTAAAACTCATTTTCATGTGCATGAATTCTTTTGGACTGTTTATCCATTTATTTATTTTTTTGCTTTTTTCTTTTCTTTCTTTCATCTTCATTCTTTTTGTTTGTTTGTTTATTATTATTACATTTTATTATTATTATTTTTAATATTTGTTTAATTTCTATTTCTTATAATTAGAATGTATTTTAAAATATACTCTTGCTTGTTTTAAACCTTCTATATTTTTTCTCACTGTTTCTCTATAATGTTTTGATTGAATCTATTAATTTTAGCATGTTTATGAATCCATCAGTTCAGTTCCACAGTTAACTATTATAAATATTTTTAGTCTTACTTTAATTTGGCAAAGTTAACTTCAAATTTTGTCTGTTATATTTCTTTTTAATAATTTTTAAATAACCATAATGTTGATGTCTCTATCAGTGCTGTTTATGATCAAATATTTAAAAAATATAAATAAACAAACACAAATAAATAAATAAATAAATGTGTACACATTATAAATGCACTTAAGATTCACCATTTATATCAAAGCCATTATTTTATTTTTGTTCACCTGCATTTTTTAATGTTTAGATGTGTGTTCACATGATAAATAAAGCTAAATTTAAAAAACACACACACACACACACACACACACACAAACACACACACACACACACACACACACACACACACACACACACACACACACACACACACACACACACACACACACACACAGACGCACGTGCGCGGACATGCACAGACAGAAATTAAAAAAAAAAAACACAGACTACATACATTATATGAATAGAATTTCCTGTTTCCAATTATTCTTGCACTTTTTATTAAACATTATATGTACTCGATAGGCAGCTATTTTGTTTTGTAGTCTGAACAGTAATCTAGAGTGATTTTGTAGCGATTGGCTTTATTTTGAAAGTTTATTTGCTTGACTAGTGACAGAAAGCACCTCCTGTTCAACCCAGACCAAATATCCAGTTTAATATAATAACCTGCAAATCATAAGGATTATATTTCAAAAAAAAAAATTAATCAAAATTAATTTAATTATGAATTAGATGAGTTTCTGTAGGACATTTAAAAGTTTCGAAGGTAACAGTTTTAAAATTTATTAAAAAAACAAAAACAACTAATATTATTACATTTTCTGTTAGAATTAATTCAACAGTTTATCTAAATATTATTTTTCATTGGTAACATAAAACCATTGCATGCAGTTTGTATTAATAATGTCAGTATTATTTAAATACAAATGCACTTTATGTCCTATGTTATAAATACTGGATAGCTAAGCAACCATTTTTTTAAAAATTATTATTATTTGTTTATTTTTGTGAAAATGTAATAGCTTACGGTAATAGCTGTTGAATTTTGTTTACCTCTAGTCTAATACTAGCTTTATTCTTTTATTTTTATTTTCTAAATATTTTTAGTTTATTCTGAATTTCTGAGTAAAAAAAGTTCTGTCTTTATGTTTAATGTTGTAATATCTTTCTTTCGTTTTTTGCTATTCTTTTAAAACCTTATTTATATTATCATTATTTTAATACAGAAGTTAGTAAAATGTGTAAACAGAATGATAAACAACAAGTCTCCACTGATGTGTATCTTTCTTAAATATAAATATTTTCTACTCAAACAGGTTCTACACAAACAAAGGTAACATATCTGCCTGGTGGGGCTGTTGTTGTGCTGTTCCCTAGCAACCTGACTGTTGCCATAGAAACTGGAGAGCACCCAATAATGGAGAATGAGCATCGCATGCACTACAAGAGGAAAATACTTGTTCCAAACTCGTACTTCCATCGTCTGGAGTGGAGATTCTACCTGCGCCGTAAAGGCCGCACTCGACAAAGTAGAATCATTGAAAAGATTGGGACGCGTATGAGGGTAGGCGCGCACGTCCCAAGGCATGCACACATGCATGAGTGGCATGAGGATGGAATCAAGGAGAAAGCTCTCTTGGTATGTCGTCGTATTTGCCCCTCATCTAATCAGTGATGTGCTCGAACACTAAATTTATTATCATGAAGTCTTTTACAAAACATTTTTAAATGTTACATATACTATAATAGTAGTGTAGATGTACTGAGAACTTTGTTTATGGTATTTTTTGTTTATTTTTATTTTTATTTTTTTGTTGTTGCTCAGACTTCACTTAAAGTTTTGAGAATTATATGGAATAATTTTGAAAATGTTTTGATGGTATACACAAAGAGAATAAAAATAAATATATAAATAAATAACGAATATATAAACGTTAAAAATGAAAATATAATAAATAATTAAATAAATCAGAACGTCAGCAATAAAATTGTTCAAACCTAAATTCTAAATAAAAAGTTTTTAAATTGCAAATATTAGTTACAACAAAACATTTAGTTTTTGAGCACATTATTTTCTGGTGATATTCTGCTAACATAAAAATAGAAATTCATTTCAAACACATTGCATCTTGTGTTTTTTTTTTTACTTAAATGTGCATCATTTTTGTGATTATTTTGACAGAAATACTTGCACCAGAATACACTATGTTCCTTTCTGCAGGGCTTAGTCTTCCTTTTCACCCTCATTTGATAGTCACAGTATCGAGGAGAATCGATTTTCCAGTCCAAACCACTTCATAATAGTTGTATTGTATATTATAGTATTTTCTTTTCAGTCTTTTGGAAGATTTAATTTATAAATCTGATCTGCAGATAGCTATGAAAATTTCTTGAAATAATGGCAGTGGGTTATTTCATTTGGATTTTATTACTTATTATTAAATATTTATAATATTCCATCCCAGACTGAATGACTAGTTTACCAAAGATCATATGTGCACTTTTCTTATCTTTATGAAAATGTTTGTTAATTGATAACTGTGACATATAAAACATCAGCAAATCTGATTTTATGTCTTCATTATATATTATATATTGTCAAACTGATACCTACAAACAGAAATCTCTTAAAGGTTAAATAATATTTGTATCGCTAAATTTTTGGTCTGTATATGTTAGATTTTTGTGTTACATGTATAACAGATGAACAGACATAGTTGAATTATTCCAGCTTAGACTGAGAAGGTATTATTTTAATTTTATTTTTAGATGTGTCTTTTAACATGGTTTTCCATTTTGTCAAACATTTTCTGCAGTGCTTAACTTTTGATTATCTGAGAACATAAAACTTTATGTATGTTTATTTTTACAATAAGTAACCACTCATAGATTTTCTGTGCTGATGATCAGCAGTAACAAATCTGGGATTTAATGCTTGTAACAGTAATATATATTCATGGCAGGCAAGTTAGATGCATGAAAAATTAAATTTGTGAGTCAATCTAAATTAAAATAATATTAAATACTTAATTGTGTAATTGCATTTTATCACATATTAAGAATTTTCAAGTAAAAGAAACCAGAAATATAAAATAAAAAAATTAGCACAGAAATGACTATTTATTTATTTACTTAAGGAAAACCATGTTATATATTCCCTGAGACCTGTAAATAATATTTAAATAGCCAAAAAAAAAACAAAAAAAAAAACCATTTTATTTTTTAAAGGAGCAGAAAGAAATTTTAAAAAAATTTAAATTTATTTCAGTGAAGAATAGATTGAAAGAAAACAGTTTTAGTGTTTAGCATATAGAAATAGTGTAGATAATAACACTGGTGTGAGACCACTGAAATAGTTTACTGAAAACACTGAACAGAAATTTATAAATAATAGAAATAGAGATACTATAATTTTTATACTGTCAAAAATTTATATACTGATTAGAAAATATTCAGAATTCATATGGTTTCTCTGGCTTTATTTTTAACTTTCCAATAATTAAGAACTTTAAAAAAAAAATCTATATGACTATTATTATTATTGTTGTTTTTTTGTGGGTTTTTTAGTTGTATAAAGCAGTTAATTATATAAAAAAAATTAATACATTTTTAATTTCTCTCAAAATCTGAGGTGGGTTTTTTGTTTTTGTTTCCACTGTCATTTTAAAATCAACAACATTATAAATAATACTAATTAAAAAAAATAATGTAGTTTTTAAAATCTGAAAATCCTGTATGTCTGCATGTGCTTGAATACAGAAGTAGAAACTGAGTGACCAGTGTGACATCTTACTGAAATTAAAATAGTTTTAATAAGTCAGTCTTGCTGACCACAGATGACCATGTCCAACCCTGCAGACAGGTGCATGTAAATTAACATTAAAATGTACCTGCAATAGCACTAACATTGAGTCTTAATACCTTTGATATACTTCCAAGTTATTCATTTATTTCTTGATTGAAGCCAACCTTTACTAATTATAAAGTATGAAAGTAAAGCAACTGGTCTGCTTTTCCTTATTTTTATATCCATTTTCCCCTTGTACTTTTGATGTTAATAAGAAAAGGAAGAAGAAAATGATTGATTGAAGAACTGATACATGTAATAATCATTCATTTTGCCCTGATTACTGATACTTGTTTTGCCTTCATTATCACTGAGTAAAACAATGGCAGTTTTGCCACTTGTATTATTAATTCATCATGGTTTTTTTTCTTCTTCTGTGTCTTTATGTAAAATGTGATATTGTGAATCCACAAGAAAAAGAAAAGAAAGTTATGCCCTCATTATCATTTTCAAAACAAATGAATCAGTAACTTGGATTTATATGAATGTATTTAAAGGCTGGATATTTTCATTCTCTGCAGGTACATCTTAACTTACGTGCTTATAGATTCAAAATTAACTTTTACACTTAGAAAAAAAAAAAAAAAAAAAAAAAAATTAATAGATGTCAGAATACAAATGTACAGATGCACTAACATAGTGATGCATTTATAAAGTAGAATATTAGCTCATTAATTTAGATCATTTTATAACAATTTTAGTGATTTATTTTTAAAAAACACCTTTTTTTTTAGTATTCACTAGTTTTCATTGATTTACGTTAATGTAACATTTTATGGATAACCATAAAAATATATTACAGTATTTTATTTTCTTATGATAAATATAATACATATTTGAAACAGCTTAAACTAGATGAAATAATAAAATAAATGTTAAAGATAATAATTCAATTGGTAGATAAAAAAGATTTAAACCTAAAAAAAAAATTAAATTTACTTTAATAATAATAATAAAAAACAGTAAGTTAACATGCTTGTAAATATTTTTTTTTATTTAATATTTTTATTAATAAACATTCTTTTTTAAATCTTTTCTTCTTTTTGTCTTTTTTTTTATCTGAAATAAATTCTAATTCATATCCTTTTCCACATGTAACAGACAAACCATTTAAAAAATAAATCCTCTTCCATATTTAACAGATAAATGGTGACAACTTGTTAACTATTGAGTATGACAGGAAGACTCATACAGAAACTATAATGGACAAAGATCTTCGAGAGATTCTTACAATAGTCTATGACAGTTCTGGGCTTCCCTCTCATTTCTTACCTGCAACAGGCCACCATGCCATGAACATCACCTACAGTCCACGTGGGGACATTATGCAGTGGCAGTATGGAGAACTTCGGGAACAACGTCAGTACAACGACAATGGCTTAATGATTGAAAGAACTGCTACAAATGGAGCCCAGTTCCGATACTTTTACAGATTTGGATCAAAGATGGTGAGATGTTTGATTTGTATGTGTTTGGTTTTAAAGATGATTAACGGAAGAGAAAAGTGGTGTTTCTTTTATATATATATATATATATATATATATATAATTAAAAATAAAAGCATTCCTCTAAAATTAAGATAAATCATTGTTTATTTAATTGATTGTGTAGTATCTGCATAAAAAGATTAATGATATTTTTAGAAAGATTATTAAAATGTTTTAATTTATTAAATATCAGTTACTTTATGCATGCTGAATAGAAAAGACAGAGAATATCTGTTTTATTATTTCTTAATTTTCATAACAGAATAACTTAATGTAACTAGTTACTGAACTCTACAGGCATGGAAAATAATAATGATAATATTCAGTATAATTAGTGGAAATAAGTCTTTGTTATTTTTAAATTGAAAATATATCACTTTTACATGAATGATATATTATATATGTATGTATATATCTTTTTTTTGTTCACAGCCCACTGATGTAATTCTTCCCAGTGGAAAGCAGTACCAATTTACTCATGACAATCAGGGCAGGCTTCAATCTGTTACAACTCCAGTCCTTGGAAAACATGAATTCCACACCATGTTGACCATTGGAGTTCAGCGATTCATGTACCAGCCTCCAGGACTCAACCTACCTTTTATCCTCGATTATGACACCAATGGAAAACTGCGTCAGATTGTTTATCCTGGTGAAACAAAGAGAGTTTACTTTCGATACAACAATCACTTTCAGGTCTCGGTCATCTTGTATGATGAGAGTGAAATTAGCTTCACCTATGACCCTTATGTCCAGTCTGTGTCCAGCGGTGTTATTCTTGGCAGAGGCTATGGTTGCAAGACACATTATTCCTATATCAGTTCACTAGTCAAGGAATACAGTATAACATTCCCTCAAGATCCTACTCTACTTGGAGTTAATTTTACTTATGGATATGATAACAATTTTCGATTGTCGAGCTATGTGGCAACATTCTCTAACAATTTCACCATGTCAACCAATCTCAGCTACAGTGACGTCAGTGGGAAATTATCAAGAATTAAAACTCTTGATATTAAATGGTCTGGTCAAGATCGTCAAGTTCTTTCAGATGATCATGTCATGATTGTCAGGGAATTTGACAGCTATGGAAGACTGAGAGATGTGCAGATTAAATTTGATGACAGTATTCGCTTCATGCTTCAGATGAATTATGACCAGATGAATCGAATCCATCAGTGGCGTCGAAGAGTTGGACAAACTGATTCAAAAGCTATAGAATACATCTATGACATTGACAGTAACATTGTTGATGTTCTCTTGGAAGGGAAGTCAGAATGGAGATATGGCTATGATGCAAATGGCAATATTAACAAGATAACTGAGAAGGAACGAATTCGAGAACTTGAATTTGATGTTGGTGACAAAATTTTACGATTTGGTGAGATGTACTACAAATTTGATGAAGATGGCTTCATGGTTCAGAGAGGAACTGCTCAGCTGGGTTTTAATTCCTATGGTCAGCTCATCACTATTACTGAACCAGACAAATATAAATTCTCCTACTTCTATGACCCATCAGACAGGCTAACTGTACAGAGAGACAAATATGGAAAAGTGATGCAGTATTTCTATGCTGACAACCAACATCCTCAGAGAGTGACACACACCTACAACCACACTTCAGTGGAAGTCACACAATACTTGTATGATTCCAAAGGCAGATTGATGGCTTTAGAGAGAAGACAAAAGATTTACTACATAGCGACAGACCCCAGTGGAAGTCCCTTGGTTATCTTCAATGACAAGGGTTATATCATGAAACAATGCTCTTACAACCCTCTTGGTCAACTGGAAGAAGATTCCAATCCCAACTTTGAACTGTCATTTGGTTTCCATGGTGGTATATACAACCCACTCACCCATTTGGTTCACTTCTCAAAGCGAGTATATGATGCTGAGGTGGGAAGGTGGCTGTCACCTGACTACCAGGAAGTGTTTGAGAAGCTCAGTGGTGTAATAAAAAGTCCAGAGATTCTCAACTTGTATCAGTACAAAGACATAATGAATCATCACATGCTTGGACAAGCTTTGCCTCGTACAGGTTAGTTTTATTGTAACAGATGCAGACACATCTATATGTGCCTCTGCATAACAAATGTTTTCTGCTAATCATGTTATTGTATCTACATATCCATGACATCACTTATTAATTCTTCTTATATATATCTGTATCTTCTCTTTCTGTCTTTTAATATTTTCTCTCCTATGTTTCATTTCATATTACAAAATATAAACATATGTTTCTACATAATTTCATTATGTCATTAATAAAGCATATCATACTAAACCTTCAGAAGAAAAGTTAATTTCCATATATTAATTTTGTTTACAGATCTTGCTGAATGGCTGAAGGTTTTAGGTTTTGACATTCACAGCCTGGCACCTGATGTGTCATACACTGGAAATCTGCATCCCAAATCAAACACTCTTGCCCACCAACTTCTTCCAAGCTCCTCTGCATTCGAGTGCACCTTCCGACGTGACATGATGAATCTTTTAACAATATCCACTGTTCCTCAGTCAAAGATTACACCCATGCAGGATCTGCCTAATGAACAGCCATCACCATTTTCTTCCATATTTGGAGATGGAGTCACAGTTTCTACTGTGGATGGAAAAATTGTTGTCAATGTTGCAGACATAGCTTCTGAGTGGTCACGAAAGTTAGCCAATGTGCTACTGAAAGATGCTAAGCCCATTGGACTTCACTACACTATTCGTGGAAAGGATGTTCACTATTTTGTTAAGTCAGGTTATGCCGAGGCTGAGAAGGATCTGCGCACACTAGGAATCAGCACAGACATGGTTACCTATGAAAATGGGATGATTTCAATTCACAAAAACCAAAAAGGACATGGTTTTGGCAGAGGAAGAGATGAAGCTGATGTTCGTATCCATGGAAACCACACAGTGATCAATATTAGGTATGGGACAAATTTGGTTCATGAGAGAAACCGCATTCTTCATCATGCGAAAGAAAGAGCTGTGGCTCATGCATGGAAGAAAGAGAAGTATTTGTACGAGAACAATCTACCAACTAGTTATGACTGGACTTCCAATGAAGCTAAGGAACTCAATTCTGTTGGCCATATTCTTGGCTTTACAGGAGAATATATCAGAAATCCTGACGACTACCCAGAACTCTCAGATGACTGCAATAATATCAGATTTATTAAAGAGTCTAGGTAGTATTTGTTATCAAATGTAGAATATATATATATTTTTTTTTTTTTTTAAGAGACCTCATTAGAGGAATTTAGTGTGAGATGTTTCATTTCATACCAAATGGTGACATGTGAAATAAACAAAAATGTTCTGTGATCAACAAAAACGTGTATTTCTTAGATGACATGACTGATTTTAGTCCTGCAAAACTAAAAGTGTGATGTGAATGTGTTTTAAAAAAAGTGAATTATTATGAACAAAAAAAAAAAAAAAACTGCTACTTAATCCACTGCATACTGAAATGTGTTTGCATGTGTACAATATATAAAAGTATGTGTGCACCTGGACCCTCTATAGGGATTTCACTGGCTGACTTAAAACCTAAGAAGTGGCATGCAAACCATATTTTCTGTTTTGAAAAAATGTGTAAACAAAGGTCCCAATTACAATTATAGACAATAAAAACTGTGATTTCAAAACAGGAATGAAAGAAAAAAAGAAAGAAATTAAACACCCCTAACCCCAAGAAAACCAGCTGAAACTGGAGTGTTTATTTACATTTGTTACTGTGCTGTTGAGTGGACATCAGTAGAAACAATCGCATGAAAAAGACATTTGTTTATTGCGTAACAAAAATACTGTATGTATTTTTATCAATGTGATGGTGCTAATTAACCAAACAGTCAGAGGATTGTAACATACAAAGAACACCAGTTTGGTCATGGTGATGAATTTGAAAAGAAAAAATAAACAAAAGTCATCTTAAAGATAGAACAATTGGTAGTGAAAACATTTCAAATTTATTCTTCATTCATTACTCACTTGTCAATAGATATATGCAAATATTATTTCCTGTGGCTGATCATAAAAATGTGTATTAAAAATGTCTCTTTATTATTTGTTTCCCAAAATTTGGTTGTTTTAAATAAATACTCCTTGTATTATTTACATCCAGGTTAAATTTCATTTTTTAATTTTAAACTTGGTCTGTATAAACAATACTTTCAGCATAAAATGATATTCATTCAAATCTGATGATATTCATGTTGAGCTGAATTATGAATAGTGCTGTGTCAGTGTCTTTATCTATTTTTTTTTTTTTTTTTTTCTTTAGCATGGTGGGCTAAAATCGTAATAAAGAAGATAATTCTTTTAATTTCTTAAAATATTTGTGTAACCAAATAATGTTATTAATTTACAGAAAAATGACGAGAATAATATTTTTGTTAAATTAATAATTTATGTAGAATGTATTTAATTCTTAATATGTAAAAATTAATTAAAAATTTTGCAGAATATTATATCACTTATTTGTAAACAGTAATTTTAAAGAAATCATTTTCTACAATAATTTTATTAAATACTGCTGAAAATGACTACACAACTCAATTATTTCTTTAAATCAGATTTTACCACGAAGGTGCATTTACTTGTATATGTATTAGCAGACTGTTTTAAACATTTACTGTTAAATACATATATATGTAAATGGATTACCTGATCTCATTACTGTCACAAAACATATCTTCATTTTAATGTCATTTTCATGTTGTAGAACATTTAATTTTATATTCATACATGAGAATGTCTTTGTAAACCTTAAACATTCAATTTTTTTTTTTCAGTTACATCAAATAACAGCAAAGAAGTTAGGAAATATAAATGTTTTCTTTAATTGAAACAAACTTTGTACATGTATGTGCAATATATATAATCTTGATTCCTTATGAATGTCTTGTATTTATTATTACTAGAAAACAATTAAGATTTTTAAAATAATTTTTTCAATGTATGCTATGAGTAATCAGCTTTACATTTACCAACATTCTATACATTTTATCAACGAATGCTTGATATTTTTAACAGTGTAACAGCAGTGAGTTTCAATGTCATTTGATTGTTTCTAAGTATCATTTCACTCAGCTGTGTCTCTTCATTTTTAATTAAGCTTGATTGAAAAACATTTGTATAATTTGCAAATAAACCTTCAGTTAAGTGCTATGAATGAGCAAGTAAATGGCATTATTGTATTAATATTTACAAACAACTCTCTGATCAAACATAATCAAGAGTAATTATTTGTAAAATGTTTCATGGACGAGTTTATAACAGTATTTTGTAATTGTATTTAAGGTAACTGCTGCTTGAAGACAGATTTACTGTTCGTACTTAGTAACTAATTCACAGAATTCTTCAATTTTCTTTTCTCTGTGTCAGTTTTTCATCTTAAATCTATCTTCATATTAATGAGTCAAAATTCATTTTATATTTTAAAAGGAGCCCAAAAACAAAGAGGGGCCATATTTTTAATGAAGGAAAACACATTCCTAATTTCATTTCGTGTCATTATATTTTGTTTTTTAATTCCAAAATAAGACCCAACCAGATTGCTGGGTTTTGGGCATACACTATTCAGTGACTCTTTTAATTTTATAACAATTCTAAATTAGTAATTTAAAACTAATATATATATATTTATGTATATAAATATCTCAAAATTGTTTTAAAGAAGCATTTCAGACAGTATTACTGCATTTTTTAAACATAAGATAAAGTAACACGGAAAAAATAAATAATTTTTTAAGCTATGCATTCCATTAGTTTCACATTTCATCCATCAAAAATGACAAAAATAAAATAAATTAAACATTAAACAAAATTAAATGTTTTTTTATCTTTAGTGCACCATACTCATTAAAACAAATCAAGATTATGGAACTGTTAATTTTTAGAAATGCATTAGAGTATAATGCATTAATGGCAGTGAACAAGTATTTTTTGTTAGTTACAAAATATGTTGTTTAAAAGAGAAATGAAAATGAGAAAATCATGTGTAGACACAAACCAGATATATACAGCTTAAGTATTCACTTACATAATTTTGTATTATCACATTCAAAAGTCCTCTTCCATTTGTCTTTCGTTTGTTTTGCATAATTACTTTAATCATTGTGCCAAAAACCCTTCTTTTGATGCAACCATATATTTTTTTTTTTTTTTTTTTTTTAAACTTTCTTTTTATTAATTTTATTTTAGTTATTCTGAGATATTTAGTGCTATGTCATTATCTTCATTATGTACATACATCATTTTGTGTATGTTTGAAATTGATAAAATGTTTTTAAAATACCAGTATTGCAGCTTTGTTTTAAGGTAAAAACACTTTTTTTTTTTTTCATAAATGTTGTTCTTAATTTAAAAGAATAAAGAAAATTATTTTAACTTTCTTTATTAAATATTAGCACAAGTTGAATTAAATATTTTCCAAATATTGCTAAACAATAGTTCCTGATAATAGTAACAATAAATTTTCAAAAACTCAATGTTGTAACTTTAATTAAAAATAATAAAAAATATATTTATATAATTGTGATATTAAAATTAAAAAATGTAATTCAATATATATTTATTATGTAATGACATTTTGCTAGAAATTATTCCAAAATTTAAAATAATAATAAAAAAATTCATAGCATATCAGAAATTAAAAAGTTTCTTTTTGTAGATATATACACTGATTTTGATATCATTTTATTAAACATTTGTACATTTAAAGTAAACGTAATCTATCTTGCATTGTTAAGCATATCAGAATATTTGTAGCTTTGTAACTGGAAGAAAAAATAATAATAATAAAGTATCTTAAGTGTTTCATACTGTTTTGAAAATAATATTAAACTGTCTTTTATAAATTTAAAGTGAAACAGCTATTAAATTTTGATATAGTTTCTCCCCTCCCTCTCCTAAAGTTTTATTGAAGAAACTTGTGAGAGAGAGAATCCATGTCTTTCCCTAATCTTAATAAATACTGGAAGAAAAAAAAATTGAAATCTCAATTGTAAATTTAAAAGGTACATTATTTTTATTGCCGTTTTCTTCCACCACTGTGGGTTATTTTGCATGTTACTTCTGCGTGAGTGGTTTTTTGTTTTTATTTCTCAAGAGAGCTAGTCTCAATATGTGACACTTGTTTCTGTGGCTGTGTGTACAGCCTTACTGAAATGTCTGTACAAAATGCAATATTTAATGATGAATGCAAAAAAATATGTTTGTATTTAAAGGAAATAAAAAATGCATAAATATTACATTCATTTGGATTTATTTATTTGTTAAAATATAACAACACACATATTCCACAAATGAAGATGATTGTTTTTCAACATTATTGATGAATAAAGAAAATTTTGATTGGCTAATTGCAAGAAGGCCGGTGTTATGTAACATTAAATTGATTCACAACATGAAGTTTTTCTTTTTCAACTTTTGAAATTTCTTTTTTCTTTTTTCCATCTGTTTGCTTTCCTGTCTTTCTATTTTTTTTTTTGGTTTCAACATTTTCTACTCAAATGTCCTGTTTCATTACACTTATAACAGTTTGCCTTTTTGTAAAAACATGCATGATGAATATTAGTTTTACCACACCAGAAGCATTCAATGACAGAAACTTTGTGGAACTTTTCCATTTCTGACTTAATTCCAATTTTCAGCTTATCAGTTTCTCTAGCTGCCATTTCCATACTAACAGCTATTTGCAAGGCTTTCCTCAGTGATAAGTTCAGAATAGGTACCAGCAGGAAAATTTGTTCTGACTTTAATTTCATATAATATGCTAAAAAATTAGCACATAATGAAAGCTGTAGCAAAAATAATGAAAACACACACAAAATTAAGACTATCTTCAGCAGTTCTGAAGATATATGCAAATCAGTACGAGAAGTATTTTGTTGGTTTTCAGCCCTATTTTGGCTAATTAGCAGAAAGGTCTACTTTGGCCAACTGTAGTTTGAAAAGTAATTGATACAAAAGGCTGAAAATCAACAAGTATGATGGGACCAACTTGGTAAATGAGCTCAGACCTGTATGTTTTTATGTGTGTTTCACAATAACATGCTAAACATGCCAAAATCTTCAAAATGACACACGGCAGAATGACTAAAAATGCAAACAGATACTGTGGTTTCAGTGTTTGTCTCATTCAACAAATTCAACCTGTGGTGTGAACAATTTATCGATATCTTTCAAATGACATTCTTGAATCTAACATTTTTAATATAATAAAAAAAAAATTCTGCCAAGCCCATTCAAAAAATTGCCTTTTCAATTTATATAGAACAGCACACCTTTATTTACATAAGCAGCTTAAATTTTCACTATTAAATAATTAGTAGTAATAAGTTATGATACTGTGATGTGTATATATCATATATATATATAAAATGTTACTTAAAAGGTCTACACGCATTTGATGTTTCTAATCCTTGGATTCAACTCCAGAAAAGTGTTGCAGGTATTAATTAGGGACAATAAAATGTATGTAATTATGAGACTAGAGGCTATTTAAGACACAGGTGTTATAAGTCTGTCATTTGAAGCAAACGTGAGAATTTTCTTAGCTTTGTACATGCTGTGATTTGACAGCAAAATATTATGTAGCATCTGACCATTGTTGAAATTTTCTCTGATTGAGCTTATCAACAAGCAAAAATAATGTTCTAAAACTGATTTTATGATTTTGTATTTTTAAAAAAAGTGGTTAGATTTTTATTCAGCATTCCATCAATACCTCCGATTACATTGTTCTATTATGTAGTATAGTTTGTTATGTTTACCATTCTTAATTCGCCGCTTATCGCAAGAATTTTGAAAGCAAAATAATCGAAGGTTCTAAACGGATGATAGTAATCGACAAAACAATGTTAAATCGTTTATTTCAGAACGCGAAATCTCTATGCACGTGCTATAATGTATACGCTAAAAGTAGGAAAACTGAAGAAAAATATACAGCCAAAATTTATTAAAAATATAAACATATAAATATAATCATTTTAAACAACGCCAGACCTTTCTAGCTGTACATAAAATCTACGGCGATTTCGCTAAGCACGTGCTACTTTCAAACGAGGAGCTTCTTTTCACACGTTGTTTGAAAGGTAATTGAATGATCTTTCATTTGATCCCGTGAACATAGGTTTTATTTTCAGCCAATTTTTTTCAAAATTGGTTTGAAGGCATGAAAAAGCACATTTGTGGAAACACCTTTTGATATAAGCCACTGTCAGGGACATGCACGCGGTTAGAAAGATTGAACTTTGACCCTCCAGTCTGTGCTAAAAATAATACTGAAGCCATTTTGGCGAAAACAAGACAGGCGTTTGTAGAGCGACCCTAGTTTAGGACTTTTTACTCCACGCTGTTAACTGCTGACCACTGGCGCCGAAGTGCGTTTACCCCCACCGCGTTTAACACTCTCGTACAAGGAACTGATTTAACATACAACAAGAACAACAATACCATTTAAAAGAGCACATAATGATCTTTAATTACATATATTTGTTTTAGTTTTTATGGTAGGCTTTATAGAAGGGATTTGGGAGTGGAGGAAAATGGACAAAATCTGAACTTTTAACAGCTTCGACCAATTAAATCGGCTAGGGTGCCGGTACCTATTCAGAGAGAAGTTTTTTTCTGTATTGACTTTTCAGACAGACCACGGACCAAAATGTCTCATTGCTTCAGTCAAAAATGCACCAAATTCACGTATTCATCCCAATCGGAACTTTCTAGGTCACACTCTTCACCTTTACCATATACAGGTAGCCATATTTCATAAACAGTTAATTTCAGGAAACTGTTCAACAAGTGTTATCCCATCGTCGTCGCCAATTGTTATGTTTTAACATTAAAACAAAGTTTATTTCAGTTTCCAAACAATTCATTTCGTTTCAAAATGTCTACGAACAAAAACTAACGCATGCTCCGGGTGACGTCATAAATTATCTCTCCCTTGTTCCGGTTCCCGTAAACATCGTAAACTGTAACAATGTTAACCATAACACCATTTAGATACAACAGCTAGTATTTAAAATATTTTAACAATATAAGTTGTAATGAATAAGATATTAAAATTGAGAAAATCCCTGTCCAAAAATAATTCTGTTTCTTCTATCTTGTTATAAACCATATGTATGTAACAGTAAATCTTAATCTAACTTCTAAAAACACACGCATCCACGCACAAACACATTCATGAATAGTTATGAACATCGATCAGGTTGTATTAGCGTTATATAAACATTGCCAATTTTTTAGATGGACTATTGAACTATGCTAAAAATGTTTATGATGAGTCGTCATCAAAGAACCATCCACGTCCATTCCCCGTATTTTGTATTGCAAATAAACATGCGAGGGATGGATTACCTGTGTTGTGAACAATTTATCAAGCAGTTCTTCTAGATAAAGAGAATGACAAGAACATAGGCGTTGTTAATGCTTCAGTGGTTTTTACTCTCTTCTTTCTATGATTTGATTGTAAATACCGATCGAACGATCAAAATAATTCAGCAGGTTCCGAAAAACAATTTACAGAGTAAATTTCATAGTGTAGGTACATCTAGCTTAACTAGATTATATTTTATGTTCTAGTGAGTCTTTCTGCCTCACCTAAATATTTATAACTATAAATATATACATAGTAATTGATATATACTTGAATAAAAGTCTTGTATAAAGTCTAAATATATATTTGAATAAAACTATTTAATGAAGGGTGGTTGGATTTAGTTATTTTTCTTATTAATTTCGTCCTTATATGCTCCTGGACTGGCGTGTGTGTGTACGTAAGTTACTATTTAACAACTGGATTAATTTTTTTTTTTTTTTTATAAATTAAAGAACTTACACATGTTTAGGTCATACCGAAAAACACGAATAACATGCTGTACAATGACACTATGCCAAGTGAAAATATTTTTAAATCTACCCTCTTTATTAACTTGATATTTTCTGTGTCCGGTCCCGCTCCCATACATATTTTATAGTAATATTTTCTTTGTTTTTAATAAGTTATTATTTATTTATGAAGTGAGAAACACTGAGTACTTATGTACAGTGTGCAAGGACGTAAACTTTCACTTACATACAAAAACAATAAACGTGCACGCCATATATTTTATTATTATTAATATTATAATATAGTTATGTTTTTTTTTTTTTTTTTTTTTTTTTTTTTTTTTTTTTTTTGCATTTTAAAAAGTTCAACCTAGTGTGTTAATTACCTTGTACAATTTTGAAATGTGACAATTATTTTTGCCAACATTTAAACATGTTCACCATTATGTTTACATTTATTGTATTATTATTATTATTTATTTATTTATTTATTTAATTATTCATTATTTATTTTATTTTTTGCACCCAGACAATTAACTGATTTGGAACTGGATAGTACATTTCATCCAAACGGTGTTAGTTTGTAGTGAAAATGTATATTTTATGTTTTCCATGAATATTCTGTTATTTGTTAAATCAAAGTATGTTAAAGCAAACCAAGGATATATTTTCACGTCAGTAACTGCCATTTCCTATGACTTTTAGATTCTTTGAATCATCGGTAAAATTTTGTTTCATCTTTTGATCAAAATAATACAGAATAAATAATACATTTTTTTACAAAAAAAAAAAAAAAAATAAAAATATGGCTATGATGGGGCTATTAAATGTCTGTCTGTCCTATTCTATCGATCAGCTAGCATTTCCAGAATTAAAAGCCCACGTGATATGACGTAAGTCGTCCGTCTTTAGAAAGGTCGAGTTTTGCTGTCTCCTCTGTCACCAAATCAGGCAAGCGTTTTCATATTTCTCTCATTTTTGCCTCTAACTTTTGATAATTTAATTAAATGCACCTGAATTTAATAGTTTGATTATCATTCGTATTTCCTCTCTTTAATCCTGATTCTTTCATTACTGTTGATCAAAAATAAATATTTAAAATAGCAGACGACCGTTTTTTCATACTCAGTATCATATAGATTATTTACGCTTTAAAACCAATGACAAAGTTTCTATTCATAATTTAAAACAAAATGTTAATAACAATTAGTTCACAAATATATTTCATCGAAAATTTATACGTTGTTTATTTGTGGTTATTTAAAAAACAAACAAAAAAAACACTATGTATTAAATGCAAAAAAAAAAAAAAAAGGCGAATAATTTATGACGTAATATTATGTCACAAACGGGCATAAAAAACCCAATAATAATATTTTACTATATATTTAAAAACAACAACAATCCTAAAACAAAATATTTTAATGCAATATGTGTGGCGATCTATGAAAACCTTTCACATGGCCAAAAAAAAAAAAAATATATATATATTTTCGGATTTTGACACCATTAATTACCAATTAAAATCACTTTTAATTATTTAAAAACAGCAAATAGAAAAAAAAGATATGACATTTTTCAGTTGAAATTATATAGAAAACATTTGCCGGCAATCACAAAATATGTTTTTCTACAAAAAAAAAAAAAAAAAAAAAAAAAAAAATAATAATAATAATAACGAAACATAAAGCAATCCAATTATCTTTAGGGTATTTAGGTGTTTCTATCTTATCTAAGGAACAGTAGTAAGTCGATAAGTTATGACACAGTTACAACTGTTAGAACTTTTTTTGAAAACTGACTGAAAACGATTGATGAGCTTTCTCGATTTTAACAATGAGCAACAGTATTGTAAACAATGTATTTATGCGTAATGGCAATAGGGTCAAACATTTTACAATTATTACAGTGAAATACGGCATATATATATATATATATGCAATGAATAAAATCGGTAAAAATCCAAATTTTGTATTATTTGTTTTGTAAACAAAGTTTATCAAATTAGATTTAATTAAACACATATTTATCTCCAATACAAGTACGGGAGCCAGGGTTTCTGTTCTTGGCTTCTCAACTCTACACATTATTACCATTGTTGTTATTAATAAACATTTTAATTCTACATAGCTTGAACACACATACACACACACACACACACACACACTGTATATATAATTATCTAAAAATACATATTAAAAAAAAAGAAAAAAAAAGGAATGAAATTAAATTACATATCACAATATTTACTTCTATTTACATTTTATGTTAAGTCATGTCAAAAAAATCCAAAGTATACATGACAAGGATTGTGCCAAAACCAGGCCGTGAGATGTTGCAGTCGACGTGTGATGTCAAACAATGGGAGAGTGATGAGGCAATACCAAAAGCAGAACTTATAAAGAATGTTAAGGGTGTGGATGCCTTGTACTGTATGCTTACTGATCCAATTGATGCTGAAGTACTTAATGCTGCAGGTGAACACATCCATCTATTACTATAGCCATTTTCTTCTCTGTCTATATCTTGAAATGCTGTACAAGTGCATCACATGTTTTATTGCACTGGTTATTGTTTTAACTGTATTTCTTATTTTAGTTTACTGCTATTACTACAACTTCAGCTATAGCTGCTACATTACCGCTATTATTATTATTATTATTATTATTATTATTATTATTATTATTAATTGTTGTTATTATTATTTTATAGTTAAAAGCTTCTTCTTCTTTTTTTTTATATAAAAAACCAGGACCACAGCTAAAGATTGTGGCAACGATGTCAGTAGGTTTTGATCATATTGATCTGAATGAATGCAAGAAGAGAAAGATACCAGTTACACACACACCAAATGTGTCAACCAATGCTGTAGCAGAGCTTGCAGTTACTCTGCTTTTGGCAACATCAAGGAGGGTTAAAGAAGGTTGGTACAAAATCAGTTTACTTGTTTTTTTATTCAACACATCCATAACTTTTATAAAATCTACACAAAACTCAGGAACATAATGAAGCATATCAGCCAACAAATCTGTTGGTGAACAAAAGAGAAACTCCTCATTAATGCTAGTATATAGCATGTTTCTCATGGCACCTGTTTCCTTCAAACAATGACTATAAATGACAGCTATCACTTAACCACTATCCACAAAACATCTACAAAGTAAATTAAATATACCAGTATATAATTATATATGTAATTCCATAAGTAATTTGGTATATATATGTATGGGTTTTATGTTTAATGATCATATATTATTTAACTTATAGGAATAAAGGCAGTGGAGAATGGTCAGTGGGGTAAATGGAAACCACTTTGGCTGTGTGGGGAAGAATTAGATGAATCCACTGTTGGAATTGTTGGACTTGGCCGAATTGGAATGGCCACTGCTGAGCGTTTGATAGGATTTGGAGTGAAGAAAATTGTCTATTTTGACTATTTTCAAAACCCAAATGCTTCAAAAATAAAAGCAGAGTTCTTGCCATTGGACAAAGTTCTGGAGATGTCAGACTTTATTATTTCTGCACTGAACCTTACTCCAGAAACAAAAGAAATGTTTAATTCCAAAACATTTAAACAAATGAAGAAATCGGCCATCTTTGTCAATATTGGTCGAGGTGGAGTTGTTAACCATGATGATCTGTGCAAGGCGCTTAAGTCAGGAGAAATAATAGGTGCTGGTTTGGATGTCACCGTTCCTGAACCACTTCCTAAAGACCATCCATTGGTGAAGCTTGATAACTGTGTCACACTGCCACACATGGGCAGTAATACCTACAAGTCGAGGAGTGCCATGGCTGAACTTGCTGCAAAGAATGTACTAGCAGCTCTGCAAGGGAAACCTCTTCTTTCTGAAGTTAAAACTTAATATTACTGACATTTTGAAACTCAGTTTACTAATATTTATTTTATGGTATCAGTTTATAAGTAATGTATTCGATTTTGGGGGGTTATCTTAGATAGAACCTTCATGAGGTTTTTTTATATTTTTATATCTAACTTGTAGGTACTTTGTTTATGTTCTAATTTTTGTATATATTTTATTTCTAGGTATCTTATTATCTTTGTACATTTATATTGTTTTGTGTGCATTTTTATATTACTTTAATTTTATAAAGTTTTTTTTTTTAATTTTATATTAGTACCATGTACTGTCTGTATTATTTGTATTTGCTTTATGTTGGTGATTTTTGCCACTTTTTATGAAAATTTTAAATTGTTTTCCTTTATCAGTGGAACTGTTGAAATGTCCTTTGTCAATAAGCATTAGTTATAAAAATAAAAACAGTTTTAAAACTGAAGTCTTAGTTATGTCTAATATAAAAGGAGACATGTATGTTTGAGTCTGTGTTATACAGTATTCAGTACTTGTTTCTCTATACATGAGAGCTGAAACATTATTCCATTTTTGTTTTTAATTTCCACTTTTATAATGATTTTTATAACACTCAGTAACATGTAAATACATGTTTAATACTATTTAGTAAGTCTTGATACCAAACAAAGTTCTATGCTTAAAACATTATCAATCTTTTTTTATCATCATTTAAAAGACTTTTGTATCATTTTGAAGATAATGTTTGTGTACCTTTCATGTTGGTGGATTATATGTATTCTAAACATTATAAATATTCTAACAAAATCAAAAATTAACAAACCCAGGGGTTCTTTTATATGCTGCTTTCCACAAAATAAGCAACGTTTGAGAACTGTTGACCTAGTAAATAAAAATACACTTAAATCAAGCATATACTGCACATTATATAACATAAAGGCATCATTCACATTTTCTTTGAATAGACTTTTTGTCCAAAATGTAACAGCCTAGTAATATGTTTGTTTTAATTAGCATATTAAAAAAATATGCACAACAACAGGACTGTAATCAGGTCTTACTTGCTCTACTGCAGCATATTCTGTTAAGGACATTAAAATAATACTTTCAAACCAAAACTTTTACTGATTATATAAAAAAGGCAAGATTTAGATAACATTTCAGCAGTAAATATATTCTTAAATAGTTAATTATTTTTAAAACATAAATACTGAACAGTTAACAGATTTTAAAACTTCAAAAAATAAAATTAACAGTATCAATTATATATACAGAAACTATCAAAGAAGATAACAATAGAATGACAATGAAATAAAATTATTACAGAACATTAGAATGTTGCCATTTTTACCTATATTATAACAATTAGGACATCACCATGTATACTGCAATGCTAGAAGAAAACAAGTATCTAATAAACACAACTGCAGAAATGTGGCAGTACCTTGTTGCTTTTATAAACTCTTTTGTTGTATTAGTTCACTAATAATTAAAAATGTACTCCAGAAAACAAAACATAGCTGGAATAATGCGGTTCAATGCATCAAACTCTAATAAAACAAACAACCTAAAACAAATACAGCTTAAGCCCCTGTCTTTGTTGCATGAACATCCAAAGAAACATTACACTAAACATGTTTTATTTAACATGATGATAAACAATTTTAATCTAAAGTTTTTTGGCATGATAAACAGATGCACTAAAATTTTCAATTAACACCAAGGAAATAAATAAGTGTTTTCCTTTCACAAATGAGTATTATGATTTAGAATTAAACAATAATTAAACAATTTGTAAACTGAACAGATATTTACACTTTCTGATAATTTACTTTGATGTTTACTGTGATCATTAAGTATATCATTAACAAATTTGCCATATGAGTATTTCAATTAATTTCATTTCTGTATCAGAGGTAACATCACAATAGAAATAAAGAAAACAGTCACATTGAACATTTTGTCCTATTTTACAAATAATAAAGATTTGTTTCTGGTTGTATATGTAATGTAATTAGATATTGCTATTAAAACTTCAAATAACAACCTGGCTTGGCAGTGGTTTTCCCTCCAGTGCTGCTAAGATGTTTTTAGAGGCTAGGTCAGCCATGGCACTTCGTGATTCATTGGTTGCACTACCTATATGAGGTAGCACTGTACAGTTATTGAGTTTTAACAAAGGGCTGTCTGTTGGTAGAGGTTCTGGAGTGGTAACATCTAAACCTGCAGCCCATATCTCACCAGACACCAGAGCTGTATACAAGTCATCCTGGTTTACAACTGCACCACGGCTGGTGTTAATAAAAACAGCCGATTTCTTCATTTTTTGGAAAGCCTTTGCATTAAACATTTCTTTAGTTTGTGGTGTGAAGGCTACGCATGCTATTACATAATCTGAGACTTCAAAAAGTTTGTCAAGAGAAACAAACTCAGCCTGAACTTCTGAATCTGCTGGGTTTCTTTTTGAATTGTTGTAGATGATTTTCTTCACACCAAATGGAAGCAAACGTCTGGCTACTGCTAATCCGATTCGACCAAGTCCTACAATTCCAACAGTTGAACCTTCTAATCCTGGCCCACACAGCCAAAGTGGTTTCCATGTTCCCCATTCTCCATTTTCCACTGCATGTATACCTATAATTAACAGAAGACAAATGCAAAATATGATCAAAGTATATAAAAAGTTAGGTCAAGAAAGAAAAAACATTAGAAACATACATCTGTTACACTTAATTAATTTTATTAAATCAACTATCAAATAAATGAATTTTTTGTCTGTTGTAAAGAAAATTAGTTTTTAATGTATAAATATTGCGTTATAATGAGTATTATTACATATATATATAATTTATAATAAAAATAATACTGGTTCAAGCTGGGCTCTGATTATTAAATTACCACCCAGTAATTACATTTAACAATTTATTTACAACACAAACCTTCTTTCACTCTTCTAGTTGTTGCTAGTAGAAGTGTTACAGTTAACTCTGCAGTAGCATTTGTCAGAACATTTGGAGTATAACCAACAAGAATATTTTCTTCTTACATTCCTTGAGATCAATATGATCATATCCTACTGATAAGGTGGAAACAATTTTCAACTGTGGTCCTAGAATAAGCATTTGAAACAACAACAACAATAATAATAATAATAATAATAATAATAATAATAATAATAATAATAATAATAATAATAATTAAATAAATAAATAAATAATAATAAAAAAAAAAAAAAAATAAATAAAAATAAATTATACTAAAATTAATATCACATGAACTTCCAAAATCGACTTCATTTAATAATTATATACACACTATACAGATAGAAGAATAGTTGTCCACAAGTTTACCAGCAGCATCAAGCGCCTCTGCATCAATCTTATCAGTGAGCAGGCAGTACAAGGCATCCACACCCTTCACATTTTTTATCAGCTCCGCCCTCGGTACAGCGTTATCGCTCTCCCACTGTGTAATATTGCAGTGCGGAAGCAGCAGCTCGCGGCCTGGGGCCGGAATTATTCGTGTTATGTACACTTTAGGTTTTGTTGACATTGCTGAGCTGAAAAAAACAGAGCACGTTCTAGAAAACTGACATGTTTTTGAACAAACAGTCAATACTAACAGTTCATGATTTCTTGACAAAACACAAATAACATTCCGCAAAACAGTAGCCATTTTACTACTGAAGGGCAAATGTTATTTCGACTAATCGCAAAAAGTCTGTAGTGAAATGAGTCGAATCAAGAACTACCGACTTCTTTTTATTGCTGTTAAACTGGTCCCAGATATTTATAATTAAAAATAATTATTGTTTGCATCAGTATGGACATAAAAGTAATGTCCATGCTTTAAATAAGAGTGAAAACAAGAACCAGACAAAGAAACATTATAAAACTCGCCAATTTTTATAGAATGAAAGAGTATGTAACTCTTTATGTCTTCTGCTTCCTTAACATGGGAGATAATTCTGCCCAAAAGTGAACGTCACCAGTATTTTATTTTTACCGAATTTCTGGGTAAAAACAACAACAATTAAATAAACAAATTGCTTTTTAAAATAATTAATATATATATATCCCCACACAAAACAAAAACAATGAAAAGACACGATAGAACAAAACAAAACAAAGAGTTGCTTCTTTTTCATCAGAATTATTCATCTTATATTTTTCTCGATGATTTACAGTGAACTTTTATTCCTCAAAGAACACTTCTTTAATAATAATAATAATAATAATAATAATAATAATAACAACAACAACCTTAAAACAATAATAAAATTAAAATTAAATAAAACTATAAATACAATTAGTATTACGAATATTAATTCACGTATATCATTTTGTTTAGTCACACATAAAGGGCCCATAGCTTTTGTAAGTTGAGAATGTCTGAACAAGATCAATAAAGCAGATAAGAAAATAATAATACAAAATGATAATAAATAATAATAAAGATAATGATGAAGATGAAGAAAAGATAAGACGAAATTCGTTTAGACCTGTGTCACGGTGATTCCCCTAAGTTGTAAATACATATATATATATATATATATCTGTCTTGGGCAGGTTACTATCCGTTATGGGATCTATGTATGCAATAAATAAATACCGTATCACGTTTTTTGTACACTAGAACACAACAAACATAAGACACTTTTAAAACTTGTATTCACACTAGCGTTGAGCATTCACTATAGTAGTCAAGACTAATATAGATCTGTCACATCAATCACATACAGGTTAACACAATGAAAAGAGCAAATATATATATATATATATATATATATATATATATATATATTCATATGTCTGTCAGATATATCTGTCTGTCTTTCTGATTGTCTGTCTATCTTTTAGTCTATCTATCTATCTATCTATCCACAGTTCTGCCCCTAACAATAAAAATATTCGGTTTTTTATTAAGAAAGAAAAGGGACTTGCGTTATTTGGGCCAAATAATTTGGCAACGAGTTACGAACCTTGTCGATAGACGTCTGTGGCCAGATCACTCAGCGAAACAAGAGACCGTAACACAAAATTCCCAGGCATTTCGTTGATTCTTCTGTCATAATCTGTCTTAAGAAACCATTTGCAAATATATGTATATGTATATGTTATCATTCATAGCCTATATTTGCAAGAATAATGTACAATATTGAAATTCCAGTTGGTATTTTTATATACTAAGCACACTGAAAAATACACTACACTTACATTTAATGTTAAAAATGTAACTGCGGGATCTCATACTGTGGTTCTCGCTGGTATAATCTAATTACACTGATAAGGAAACACTAGTTCCAGACTTCCGTGTGTTTTAAGTATTAAATTTGTTTACGTTGATAAAATAACGGATAGTCATTTAATTTGAAGTGGTGAAATGGTTTACGATAATAAAAATATTTTAAAAGATCTTTCGTGTTTTCATTTTACGTCTGAGTCCTCCATTCTCTCTCAGTCTAAACTGTCTGTCAGATATATCTGTCTGTCTTTCTGATTCTCTGTCCGTCTTTCAATCTGTCTGTCTGTCTGTCTGTCTGTCTATCTATCTATCTATCTATCTATCTATCTATCTATCTATCTATCTATCTATCTGTCTGTCTGTCTATCTATCTATCTATGTATCTATCTATCGAGATAGCTCGGGGAGTATAACACGTGCTTGTTTAATGTCTTGCTAATTAGGTACTTTATTGTCAGCAAAAGTTGTTTTCACTTCGAAATATCGTTATTGTTGCTATAATCTCATGTAAACTTCAGCAAGAAACAAATAAAACTTTCACTTGGAGATATGCATAATGTCGTTACGTTATTTCCCCACCCCCCTAACACACAAAATATACTTTAAACATTGGTAAGAATTTTAACTTATTTTAATTTGCATTTACGAAATCTAGACAACAATTGTAATTTCTCACACACAGCATAATTTTTAGGATGGTCTTTCAGTCTTGAATAAGGACTAATATGACATTCTCTATGACACTGATGTAGCTAAGAGCTGCATCCTGCCCTGTTTCCATTTGTTTTCAACCTGTCACATACGAGGAAATGTTTACAGTTATCTAGTAGAGAGAGCTTTGTCCACTAAAACAACAACACAACTTTCAATCTATGTAGAAGTGACTGTGACTAAAATTTGTTTATTTTGTCTTGATCACTACAATTTCAGTACGTACAGAAGTTTTATGTCAGTTTAATAATACAAAACAATACGGCTTTCAAGTAATACAGTAGTAAAGATGACTAATTTTTATTTTATTTATGGTAACCAAAAGGGTCAGTACGTCTACCAGAGAGGTCAGAGATATACTATTCTAGTACAACATGCTACAGAGCTTTGAAATTACTGAGTACAGTGTATAATCACTATCACATTTTTAAAATTAATTTTAATCAAGTCATTAATTTCAAAATTCTCGAAATTTACTGACTTCAGTCTATTTATAATCGATGATTCACAAATATTAGGTAACGTGCATGGTTTATCAAACTGTGCATTATCAATCATGCTGAAAAAAAAGCGTTTGTGCAGACAAATGGATGAAATAATTTAACAGTGGACAATGAACAAACGATAGTTTAGGTGAGGTGTCGGCAAAGTGGTCGATTTGAGCTCACAGATGTCGATGAGTCTATCCAAGGGGTCGATAAATACTTATGCTTCGAAAGAGGGCCGGTAGACGCTGGGGTTTAGTAGTGGTTGTACCGGGATAAGAATCTTCTCATTAATACGATCGTTTGTTTTTAAATTTAAAAAAAAAAAAAAATTTTTCGAGTGATCAAAGTTCATTTACCTTTAAATAGAGAATGAGCAACAACATAATTGATGGTTCAATAATATATATATATATAACAACCCCCAAACCGTAGCTTTTTAACTAATAGTACAGATAGAGAGAGAGAGAGAGAGAGAGAGAGAGAGAGAGAGAGAGAGAGAGAGAGAGAGAGAGAGAGAGTTAAAAACAAATAATTAAAAAGATAGGACGAGAAAGATCAAAAGAAATAGTGACAGATAGAAGGGAGACACTGATCAAAAGCGAGGGTAAAAACGTAAAGGGTATTTATGCAGAGACTGACATACACAGTGGTTTTATTGTAAGTGTAATTACAAGAGAATGTTTGTGTAATGACTTACTGCTATCTAATCAACAGTAAACACTAAGCACATTGTTGTGTGAGATTTGTCGACTGTCAACAAGTTTCCTGATTCATCCAAACACTACAACTTGAACAGTGCGCACCGCAAACTGTAATTAAATTATCAGCTACTCTTTATTGTCGAACTGTAACTAAAGTCAATTTTTATGTTGAAAGAAAGCCGAGGAATCAAAGATTACGTTTTATAGTCATATATTTGGGTAAGTTATTGTTTTTGTTATGTTATGTTTCAATCATGTTTTAATGAAATAATTACTTAAAAATATGGTAACAAAAAAAAAAAAAAAAAAAAAAAAAAAAAAAAATTAAAACTATTTTAATAAATATAGCAGAAATATAAATTTTTTACCTTCTTTTTCCTTATTATCATTAAAATATTAAATAAAATATAATAAAACAAATAAACAACTAACAAATTCGTAAATACTTACTAAAATAAAATAATTTAAAAAAAAAAAATTAATAATAGAAAAAGAAACAAGACAAGGTTTAACTGATAATAAAATTACAAGGAAATAAAAGAATATTTTAAAATTATATTTCTGACACTGATTGTTTCATGTAAGAAGAAACTAAAGTCTTGCTGTGATTAGCAGAAATAATTATTTTATCTTTGTCTTTGAACTGACATTTTTAAAAGTGTTTTAATATACGATCAGTTACATTTAAAATACAGGAATGGATTTTTTTTTTTTAAAGAAAAAAAGCGTTATATTTTTTATTATTTTTATTATTATTTATGTCTTAAATATTTTATTACAAATATATAATAAATAAATAATACTGCAAATAATTTCAAAATATTTCACAACACTATTGGCATTTCTTTTCGTTAATCTTTAAAATGATGAAATATATTTTAATCAGCACCATAACATTATGCAGTATATATAATTATAATTATAATAAGTAGTTGTTTCAATAATTTACTGATGCTGAAAAATGGATGAAAAAAGGATTTTTGGATTAATCAAATATTGAATTAATAAAATCCATAATGCAATACTCAAATCACAGAACAAAATAAAAATGAAAAAAAAAAATAAAAAAAAAAAAAAAAAAAAAAAAACCCTCAACAACTGTAAAACCACAGAACTAGAAAAAAAAAAAAAAAAAAAAAAAAAAAGTAAAAACAATTTATGTTTTATTTCATCGATATTTCAAATAAATAAAAATCATTATAAAATATTGAAAGTGTATAAATGAGGAATTTTCTAGCAAAATCCTCACAGTAATTTTAGAAGCAGGAAATTAAAACAAGAAATTAAATCCAGATTGTTGGTAGCTGAGAGGAAACCATCATCATATCTATTCCCTGTCCATGCATTTTCCTTCCATGTGTCACGTGAACTGTGATTCAGTCATCACTGTAAGCAACTGAGACATGGTGGTATGTAGGATCTATTCCATGAAGTGTATTCACAGGGTTATTTCCTATTCTAACTGATTTATGACAAGATATAGTACATGTTTCTTACTGTTTAAAGGAAGGTAATTATCTAATATTTATTACAGCTAACTGTTAAAAGTAGAAGTAATGCATTTGCTCTCCACATCATCATTATTAAAAAAATAAAAAGATAAGAAAACAAATGAAAAAGAAATGAAATTAAGGTGTTATTGTTATTGGGGAAAAAAAGACACCTGCAGACAAAAAAGCACATTCATTTTTTCATTATCTATCTAGTTACAATGTATGTCAGTATACCATCACTGTTTTCTTTATTAATTGTTATTGCCATACTTTATTGTTAGAAAAGATTGGTGTCTAGTGATGATATATACAATGTTTGTTAGGCTGTTTGTTTTTACCACCATAAGATACTTTAAGTACAACTGAATACTTGATCAGAAATTACTAAGATTATTTTACCTGTCAAAATGTATTTATATAATTCTAAAAAGATTATGATTTGTAATATTTAAGTATTACTACAGCAGGTAAGAAATTAGGTGAGATTAATTTTTAATGTGTGTTTTTTTTTTTTTCTTAAGTGACAGGTAAAATTTCAGTCATTTTTGTTGAATATAAGTGTAAATTTATAACAAATGAAATTGTTATATATTATCAGTGAATTTAATTGATATTATTCCTTAACAAAATGTTTAAATAATTTTAATTAAATCTAAATGTCTTTCTAACTAGAAGTGAAATAAAATTTATTTAATTTAATATTTAATAAATAAATAAATAAATAAATAAATAAATAAATAAATAAATAAATAAATAAGTAAACCAATAATAAGACAACAAAAATAAAATAAAAATAATAAAAATTAAACAACATCAAATTATTTATTTTCATACAAGTTTCCAACACACACACACAAACACAGACACACACACACACACACACACACACACACACACACACACACACAGTGGTAGTGACTGCATTAGCAAATAAAACACTTACATACTAAGTGGCTATTTGATCACTTAATTTGCTCTTTCCTGTTACTCATGATATTTTTCTGACTTGATCCTATTTCATACTGAGCTGTCTGCTAACACAGCATTAAGTTGCAATAAACTTCAGCAAGTGCTGCTATTTTGACAAATTAGTCGAAACTTGCATTGCTTTTATACACATCTACACTATAACACAACGTTTTCATTAAATGTTCTTAGAATACAAAAGACTGTAGTAATGCAGTTTTATTACGGTTATGTAAACTGAGTTAATTTGATTTAGTAATGAAGAATATTCACTGGATAAACTCTGAATTGTAATAGTCTGTTATCTGTGGATTTTTACCAGCAAGTGAAAATATAACCTCCTTTTAGTGTGCACCTCTAGTTAATGGATGTGCATAATGATTTTTAGAAGGTAAGTAAATGCTGCAATTACATACAAATAGTTTGTGTAATGTTTCCATTATTTAAAGAAATAATATTAAAACCTTTTGTGAAAAGGACTTTTTTCTCACTGAATAATAATAATAATAATAATAATAATAATAAAATTTATATATAACAATGAATAAATTGGTATATTTTATTGATCTATCTGTATGTCTGTACATGAGACTTGTGGTCTTCATTTTATTTATTTATTTATTATGAATGTGTGCTATATACATATGAGTGCATTTATATACATGTTTTTGATTTTTAAATGTTTTAAATTCAATATATTTTATCTAAATGAAATCCATATTTAGATTTTTAACTTGGAACAGCATCTAGAAAAACAGTAATAGTCTTGTTTTTATGTTACCTCTGTTGAATATGTGATTATTAACATGCTAATTAATGGATGTAACATAATAAACATTAGTTAACTAATAATTTTATAACATTTTAATTAAACTAACTAGTTAGAAGATGTTATCAGTTATATAATTATACTTAAAAGTAAACACATACATGCATACACATAAACATACATACATACATACATACATACATTCATACATTAGCATGTGCACACACACACACACACACACACACACACACACACACACACACACACACACACACACAATTAAACCTGACCATGACACTTTGAATTTTTTTCCAGTTAATCCATAATCAGGTTATGCATCACCACCCTGCATGAAGTAATGCAGTACAATTTTTTTTTTTAATATTAATTTTGATGTAAGCCTTTTTAACTCTCATTGTCTCTGTCTCTCCTCTTTTTTATACACCAGAGAAAGAAAGAGAAAAAGAGAGAAAAACAGAGAGATACAAAGAGAAAGAGAGAAAGAGAAAAACAAAGAGATTTAAAGGGAAAGAGAGAATTAACATAGCTCTAGTAAAAATGTTTCTAATATTTATTTATTAAAAAATTATGATTACAGTAATAAGTATTACTACAGCATCTACTACCACTTCAACGGTTCTGTTACTACTACTATAAAAACAATTACCATGACTGTATCACATTTACCACATGTACACAAATCTGTTAAATGCATATCTGCATATGTATATGTATGTGTATGTATGTATGTATGTATGTATGTATGACTGTATATATGCATGTTTGTATCTATGAATGTATATATGCATGTTTGTATCTATGAATGTGTTATGTCTACATGAGTATGTGTTTGTTTGTGTGTGCATATGTTTGTGTGTGTGTATGTGTGTGTATGTGTGTGTGTGTGTGTGTGTGTGTGTTTCAAACATGAATGTAACTTCAGTAATCCAGTAAGTAATTTAAGCAGCATACTGTTAAGATGGGTTGTGTCATAAAGTCCACAGGTACATATCTACTTATATCTACTTAGTGCAATAATCTCCATAGTTCACATTCACATGGAGTTGTTTCTTAATCAGATTTGCTGCTTTGTGCTTGGTTTTGATACATCTTATAGTTATTTGCTGTTTACTAGATACATTTACTAAAATATTTTCATTAAAGTGTACCTGTGATTTTGCTAGCAAACATTCCAAATATATTTTGTATAATTCTTAGTAATTATTTTAACTTTATTACTGGGGTACAATCTTTGCTGATAACAAAGTTTAATGATGATGTAACCAATCTGGTAAGTTGAAAGATTTTGCTTATTTTGACAAAGATTTTTATCTGTGATATCAGTGAGTATACATTACAACATTTTATGAGTATAAACAAAGGAAATTATCCATTTTCACAAACTGCTGTGTTCAGATAATTTTATTTCTACATTAATAAAGACTGGATTCTATGAAGAAGAAAAACAATTACTAAAAAATAGTTATACAAAAGTATTTAGATTTATAATAGTAGAGGTGCACTCTGAAGCCTAGTTAATTTTTTCATTTAAGTAAATTATTAATAAAAAAAAATAATTATAATAAAAAAAAAAATAGAATTAAATATAGAGAAATTGAAAAATAATATATGTTACTTTTTAAATTCTTAAATTTTAATTAGTTTGTATTTTATTTTCAGAATCAGGAATGATGTAGCAAACTTTCATACCATTGGCTATCTGTTCTTGACATCCATCAAATACCACATCTACCAATCAGAGATCCTGATGTAGTTTTAACTGAAGAAGAATCCAATCAGAAAGCTGTTTACACACTTTTCAAATAATGTCTTCCTCAAGTGTTTTGTCAGGATCACCATTGGAAAGGAATACCACAACAAGTTTTGTCCCCGTTTCAGATACAGATCTGTATCAGAGTATATCAGAATATGAGGATTCCAGCTCTGATCTTCAGACTTTTTCAACTCAACCACAGTCAGACTCTTCATTTGACATATCAATATTTACATTTACTACAGCATCACAACTGTCCACTTCAACATCATTACCATCATCTTCAACAAATTCACCAACAATATCTTTGGATGATTCCCAATCAACTGCTTCACATTCAAATGGATTGATTCCAGAGACAGCCTATTCTTTTGCTTCTAATTTTAATCCAGATTTAATAACAAGGTCAACATTGATAGAATCATCTTCTAAACTTCCAGGTGGGACAACTGTATCTTCAGTCAGTGGATCTAGAGTGGATTTTACTTCAGATGGATCATTTCCAGCAACAACAGTCCCAAAGAATGTTCCAGCTGATCCTAATATTTCTCCTACCCCAGCATTGATTCCTTCAACCAGTTTGATTTCTCAGACCTCCAGCAAAGGGACATTTTTACAACCAACATCAGACATATCTGCATCAGCAACAACAGCACTGATAAATCCATCTTCAACAAACATTTCATCAACAACATCTTCATTATTTTGGACAACAACAAATACATCAGAAATTGTGCCATCATCTACATTGAATTATTTGTTTTCAAGTTCTGTTATAACATCATCAGTGATAGTCTCAACACCAGCTACTACAACAAGAAATACTGTCAATTCTACTGCTGGCTTACCTGGACCAGGTAATTAACAGTTATATTCTAATTAATTAAATATTGGTAATAAATAGGATTACTGTTTGGGGTTTTTCAAAATCAGAGATGACAACTGTGGCTCATTTGTTATTTTACAGGACTCCGTCATGACAGATTACAGGATCAGTCCTTTATACTGCTTTCAATTAACCATTTCCCAATCCAACCAATTCCTCATCACTGTGATATGTGTATTCCTGTCTGTTTGAAGATGTGTATCAAAGATTCTTTCAGCATTTAGTGGATTTTTGTTGATGCACTGATTGCCCATCTCAGGGTTAAATTATTGTGACTGGTAACCAGTCAGCAGTTATTCCATCTCTTAAATAACTGGGCAAAAATTTATGACTGGGAGGATTTATATCTTTTCTTAAAGGTTTTAAAGTTCTATAATCTAAAAAAGAGTAATCCATTTTATAGCATCTGCATGCTCATCTGTCACTATCTCAACTCTCTATAGAAATATATGATACTATGTAACATTATAACAGACAGCTAATAATCAACTGTGTTTTATTAAGTAAAACCTTCATTCTTCCATGTATTAACTGTGGTTTTTAAATAACAGAATTAAGCTGAATCTCACTTGTTAAATCTTCTCTTAGGAGTAATTTGTTGTTGGATCAGTTCTCTCTGGACTATATACTTACTCCTGTAACCTATCACTAGTGTGTCAGATGTTATGTGTTTTACTGTCTATAGGGAGGTGCAATATAGCATAGCTTGCTTCTAACTGGTAAGAGTAACTCTTTAGAGCTGCAGGGACAGCCTTCCCTCTTTATCTCTTTATCACCAGTATTAAAATATGCTAATGTGTTGTCAAGCAAATATTATTCATTTAGCTTCTTAACAACTGCTATATATTTGACAGTTTTGATAGAAAAGTCATGAACTATTTTATTTTCTCTTTGTTTAGCTTCAGAGACTGAAAGTATGTACATCATCATTCCTGTCTGTCTTGTTGTTCTGTTCATGTTGGTCATTCTGGTTGTCATGTGTCATCGATGGAGAACTCAGGTGAAAAAGGTCAGTCTTGTTACATTAATAAACTTTATCTTCGTTCAGGTATTAATCAATTTTTCATTTTGATTGATTCTTTGTATATGTATTTGTTTCTAAGTTATAGGTTTGATAGTTTGGTTACTTTATATTTATTTATTTATTTACTTCATTTATTCATTAATTTTTTTTAATGTTTATTTATTTAATTATTTACTTATTATTATTTTTTTTTGCTTCTAAACACAACATGCTTATTTAATTATTTATATGCTGATATTTGTTTGTTTGTTGTTGTTTTTTAATTTAAGAATAATATTTTAACCTTATTTATACATTTGTTTTTGTTAACTTATTTTTTATTTTATTTGCTGTTTTCTTTTCCGTTCTTTCATCAGACATGCACAGATTTATGTTTTGAAGCCAAACAACATTAAAAAAATATATATATAATTTTATTTCTACAACCAAAAATATCATAAATAACTTTTGCTTTATAATTAATATTTGTCATATTATGTGTATGCGTGTTTGTGTAATTACTTTAACATTTGCATTAGTAAAGTCATTTATTCTGTTTTACAAGTATCTCGGATCAAATGAACAGGAAGTCATGAACTGCCAGTATTAGTATTTCTATACAACAATATATGGTTTTCATTTTCATTACAATAATAATATACAATCAATTCTAAACTACATAATACATTTATATTAAAATGTTTAAATAAAATTCTTTATGAACTGTGTGATATATTTTCTAAAGCACATATTCTGTAATGATAAAAGATTCCATTAATCAGTTATTTCTCATTTGCATTGTAACTGTTAGTACTGGGGTCACAAACTAAGTACTGGTTCAAATTGGTCTTGAATAATTGTCACAGTAATTGTGCTTAATTAACAGAAAGCACACAGGACCATTACACATGCCATTTAGCCATTATACTTTTTCATCATAACACACACACACACACACACACACACACACACACACACACACACACAGACAGCATGCAAATACACATACACAAACACATACACAAAAATACGTATCCACACAACATTAAAATATATAATTTAGTTTTGTATTGCTATGTACAGCTATTCAAACACACATACACATTCCATTACCATTTCTGACTACTGATTAAAGCTGTAGTATGTATTATGTTGTCTTTAGCATTATGCAGTAGGTTTCTTCTACAGAGTCCAAATGTTTGATATAAAGTAGCCAGTGAAAGAAATTTCTGCTCTAGAGGTATTATCAAAGAAATCAAATTCAATTTCTTCAAACATGTGGTATGCTTAAACACAACAAATGAAAAATATTTTTGCTGATTAACTGCTAGGTGTATGCAGAACCACCTCCAGACTTGTGGGTAAACTCTCACACAGAAATGGCTGTGCTACCTGCTCCATCAACCTCCACAGTGCCTGGACTACACATTGAAAACATTGAACCTTTCAGCTTAAGTATGTTCATTTGTGGCTCTTAGCTGTTATTAATCTTTAAAGATTTTATCAGTGAATTCAGAACAAATATGAATGTTTCACTTGGAGGATGGTATCTTTATACAATAAAGTATGTGTAATGATTTATTTGAGCTAATAACAAATAGCAATCTGCACTGTTTAATTACTAATTACAGTTAATTTTAGTTACTGATTTTTATCATAGTCTGCTTTGAATAAGAGATAATGTTGGTAGATTCCAACAGATACATTTTTGGACATATATATATATACATATATATATATATATATATGGATGAGAGACTATGTGTTTATGAGTTATGTAAGAATGTTTGAAATTTAATTAAACATTAATTCACTGTTTAAGATGATGCTGTGTGCTGTGTTCTTCATCCCTTCCCTGCTCAGTTAGAAAACCAGATGACTCTAAAAGAAGGGGACATAATCAAGGTGCTGGAAAAAGAAGAAAACGGCTGGTGGCGAGGAGAGAACCAGGCTGGTGAATCGGGCTGGTTTCCAGGAAGTTATGTGGAAGCTGTTAAATATGGTTAGCTCACATTAATCTTTTTAGAATAATTTACATTTAGGAGCTTGGTCTTAAGAAAAGCTTTTAAGAGCTTTGAAGTTTAATATATAATAAAAAACTACATTTATTTATTTATTTATTTATTTATTTATTTCAGTTGCAAAACTTGAAGAAGAGAAAAAGAAGAAATCAAGAGTTAGTTCATTCCTGTTGAAGAAAAGGGACTGGAATCCTCAAAAAGGACCAAATCCAGATGACCCTGACATTCATGATAAGAACCATTCTTCAGAGGAAACAAAGATCGTTGCCAAACAACAAGGGAATGAAAATGAACATGGTAATAAACAATTTTTCATAAATAGGTCTTGGTTGGATTGTCTGCAGCCTTTTTCCTTAAATTAGATCAATCCATGTGATCAGAGAAAGTAAATTAAATACATCTGTAGTATCTAATTAGGGATCTGTGTGTTTCTATCTGTACAAGAATGTTTTTATCTCTGTAAAAATAAGAATAAAAATAAAAATAAGATATTATCCATAATGTTTGATCATTATTTAAAACTTAATCAAATGTACTTGTTCATTATTCCAAATTCTTTAAATTTTGTTGTTGTTATTGCAGAAAAGAGATATTATGCAGTGTTTTCCTACACAGCCATTAGACCAGGGGAGATAACTCTAATCGAGGGAGAGGCTGTGATTGGCTATGAGAGAGACCGCAATGGCTGGATGAGAGGAAAGAGGGTGGCTACAAGTGAGGAGGGCTGGTTTCCTGCTGTTTATGTTGAAGAGGTGAGAGTAAAATTTGACACAAACAAAAAAGTAAGAGGAAATTTCTTTGTGACAATAGAATTATTTGTATAGTGCAATATCCTATTTAAATTTTAACTGGTACACAGTATCTATCTTCTGTTTTTCTGTCTGTAATACTGTCCATCCATTCATTTTTTTTCAGTTCATGGTCATCATTTACACATACATTTCTCTGGCTAATGACATTAAAAATTATATGACAACAACATTTCTTTTAAGCTCTATTAAAGTAACCTAAACAATTGTTTTTCAAATAATGTTTGGTGTATAATGTTGACTTTGACTAAATTATGAATACAACTTGTTATATGTATAAAAATAAATAAATAAATAAATAAATACTACTGTAATAACTGTAGGTACAAGATGCTGCTTCCATGTCATCTGAAAGTACACTTGATGGTCCTTTGTCATATGACCAGCTGAATCAGAATAAAAAACACCTCTCTAATCAGGACTGGATTGGACTTGGTAACTATTCATTATGACAGTATTGCTAGTTGCTGAACACTGCTCTTTGAAATACTTGTAGTTGTCATGTTCATCTTATTCTGGAATCCATTATTTATCCCAAATTAAACTATGTATACCTTTTTTTCTGAATATTTATAATATTAATATATTTAACAATTTCTCTTTCATTTTATTATATTTTTAACATCTATTAATGTTAAACTTTTATTCCCTTATCTCAAATAACAGTATATATATAAGACTACTGACATTGATAACTGAATCACACACAAACACACGCACGCACACACAAACAGCATTCAGTGGTTAGAACTGATCACCATGTCTAGTGGTCTTTATTCTAGTGATTTAACAATCCAGAATGTCAGTACATTTAAAACTACTTCTTTTTTATATTACTCCATAACAATGAACTCTTTGTTTTATTAGTCATACTCAGTGGTAATATAGTTAAGACAACATCTCTTTCATATGACTGTTCTCATCTCCATGACAACAAACTCTCTTTTTCTACAGAACACATTGCCTGTTACTCCTATACTGGAGGAACTCAACAAGACCTGACATTTGAAGCTGGAGATAAGATAATAGTGTATGAGACTCTGGAGAATGGCTGGTGGTTAGGCAGCAAGGGAAAACAAGTTGGCTGGTTGCCTGGATCATATCTACAGGTTTGTAAATTTTTTGATCTTAATGTAGTAATGGCTTTTTCACTAAATGTCACCATAGTGGTTGCTACTGTCACTAAAGTTACTGTTAAAGTTGTTTTGCCATTGCACTGTATTACTTACTTCTACTTCTACTCAAATATCTTGTTCCTGCATGAAACTAAAATGCAAATAAAATGAATTTTAATATCATAATCATTAGTAATTTGATGTAATGAACATGTTAGAGTGAACATCCGATTTTACAGTTTTTTTGTTTTTGAAATGTTCAAATCGTCTGTGCACTGTATACTAATAAATTAAAAGATAAATGAACTTACTGATATTTATGTTGAAGCTGGTGGACCCCAGTGCTGATGATGAGAATAGATCAGACACATCCAGTGATGACAAGCTGAGCAACTCATCAGAAGATGTCATCAAGTCAGACTCTGAAATCACCAAACCAAAACCTGGAAGAAAAGCTCCTTGTCCTCCCAAACGTAAAGCTCTGCCCAATTCTTCAAGAACTGCAGATAGATTACCTACAACAGACATTCCATCCAAAGATGGGAAATCAGTGAATCATCAGATATCTATCAAACGCTACCAGCCTATTAGGTTTCAGAGACTTTCCTCTGATCCTATGAAGCCATTAAGATCTGCACCAGCACCACCAGGAGCTGTTAGTACTGCTTTGAATATGACTAATCCTCATTCTCAAAGTCTGGATCCTAAGGAAAATGAATTAAAGTATAGAAAACCAGAAGCAGAAGACTCCAGTCTCCCAGACTTCAAACCACCATCATCAGAAAACTTTGTGCCTGTGTCTGTATCTTTGTCTTTTAGAGGAGAGTCTGGTTCTCATGAAAAGCTGCAAATGAAGAAGGCAGATGTTCCCAGACTTTCAAAACCAAAACTTCATGTTCGTAGAAAGTCATCCCAACTAAGCAGACTTGCAGTTCAGTCCAGACCATCAAGACCTGTACCTCCACGTCCACCACCACGAGTCTTCACAAGTAACAGTGTAAAATATGATAAAACAAAGTCATCCAGAGATGCTTCTTCACCCAGCAATCCAAGCTTGCCCAAGACTGGCAGCTTTATCAACAGAGTTGCACTGAATTCTGATAAACCAGCCAATACCAGAAGTTCACTTCCTCCAGATATTGTTCTCTCTAGTTCCAACGAGTCTCAACTCACAAGAACATCTCCTTCAGAAACTTTACCCTTACCCCCACCTCCACTTCCAGAAGAATTGGAATCCTTATCACAATCTCCATCTCCTGAAGGATCAACAAATGTTCCAAAAGAACCTTCATTCAGATCAAGAAAAGTGATAAAAGTTCCTCCTCCTGTGATTCCTCAGACTGAGATTCTAAACATTAATAAGCAAAGTGTGGACAGTTCTGGTTCACTTGACAGAGTTAAAGCAACAAGTTCCAAAGAGGATAAGAACTTAAAGAATGAGAATGTATCACAACAAAACAGCCCTGTAAAAGAAAATAAAGAAAACCTTCATGTTAGGGAGACTGAATCCAGTATTTCTAGTGGCCATATTTTTTCTGGTGACTTGAATTCTACAGATATCAGTTCAGTGTCACACAAAGAGGATTTTAATGTGGGAAGTGTTGAGAATTTAGAAAACCAAGCTGATGAGAGTGGAGTGATAAATAAACACAAGTTTAAAGTGCCAACAATAAAACCACCACCACCTAAATCACCTCCACCTAAAGTACAGAGAATGGTGAAAAATGTCGAAAATACAGACAAGTAAGTTTAAAACATTATATTTACTATGACTGAGAAAAAAGATTTTAATTTTCAATTAGTTAGAAAAGTATTACAGCTGCCTTCACAATTAAAAAAAAAAAAAAAAAAAAAAAAAATAAATATATAAAAAAATATAATGAAGTTGTCAGTAATAATAATTAAAAAAAAAAAAAAACATTTACTAAGATATAAAATATAAAATTTATACATTTCTATTGTGAGACTGGAATTTAATAATATAAACTGAATAAAAATGTTATGAATTTTTTTTAATGATTTATATTTCAAATAAGTTAAAAAGGCAAAATATTTAAATAACCTTTGTCTCTGATGCTAACTCCAGTTTGTTTAGAAATGTAAATATCTAATAAATCAATCAGCTTAAAAAATTATTACCAGATTGATTAATTACAGCTTCATAAATATTTACACACTGCAAATAACTAATACAACTTTCAGAAACAAGAAAACTTTATGGCAAGCAAAAAGAAAGTATGTAGCAACTACTAAAGGCGAACTCTCCTTTGAAGAAGGAAGTTTTATTAAAGAACTAAGAAAGGTAATTCCATGTCAAAATGTTGAGTTATTAGCTTTGATATTCATTCTGTTTTTAATTATCACATTCATTATATTTAGACTTCAGTATATTTCTTTTGACTTAGTTGTAAATTATATGTGAATTTGTTTTTCTATCTGTATTAAATCTGTTTCAGAATTTAATAAGTTAATCAAAACCAAATTTTGCTATTAATATTGAACTGAATAAGAGAAAGTTTAGAAAAAAAGCTGTATTTTCAGTTGATCAAAAGTATTGTCCTAATAATTAAATATAATATAGTTCTTTAATAATATAAATAAAAATGGTAAATAAAATAAAACAAAATAAATAAATAAAGGGGGAAAAAGAATAAATAAATAAACAAAACAAACAAAAAATATATCATGATAGAGCACCAAATATCTTTTATGCTTTAATATAAGCTATTTTTTCACAAACCTGACTAACAGGTAACAGCATTGTTTTGTTTTCAGACAATAGACAAGCCTGGTTGGTATGTGGGGATGTTAGCTGATGGCACCACTGGTCTGTATCACAAGTCATACGTGGAAGAGTCTGCTGTGAAAGAAGTGTCACATATTTAAATAGGATTTACACGTCACAAATCTTAGTTGCTGCTGGTCATATCAGTCAATTTACCATATCAAATGTTAGATCACAACATATTAATAATTAGCAGAGTCAAGTTAAAATATGTCACTGGACTTCATCATCATCATTATCATCATTCAGCCATAGTGTCCCATTTTATTTGAAATCCTCGGCATGTTGTTTCCACTTCTTCCTGTCTTGCACTAACCTCTCTAACCTTTCCAACACTCATCAAATGTATCCCTCCATTGTCTCACTACTGATGTGTCTAGCCCAGGTCCACTTGTCTTTTGATCTGTTCAGTCACATCTGTGACCTTTGTTTTCTTTCTAACCCAGATGTTTTGCTTTTTTGTGTCTTGATATGTTATGTTTGACATTTAGTTTAATTTTTGACTTTTTAATTAGTGGCCATGTTTCCATGCTGTATGTTATTGCTGAAAGTACATGAGTTATTACCCTGGACTTAGGTCACAGTATATAATTTTCTAGCAGAAAATGTCACTAGTTTCTGATTAAGAAATCCTCAGTTGGTGACTGTAGATGTGAGAATCTAAAGTAAACTAATTTCACATGACAGGTGACATCTGCTCATGTCAAAATAGGTCACCAGTCTTAGATCAGTGAACTGCAGTAATCAAGTGGTCTGTGAGTCAAAACTGTTTTCATCACAATATCACAACTTATTAAGCTTTTATCTCTCATCATAACTGTTCATGCAAACCAAACTTTAATCATCACTTTATAGAGAAATGTAGCAGCCTGTTTAAAATTTATTTTATGCTGTTTACAGAATGTTGATTTTGTATCAAACAAACAACAGATTTTCTTAAAATAACAAATGTCAGTTAATAACACATTGTAGACAGCAGTATCGACAGATTGGAAGATAAAACTTTAAAAAAAAATTAGATTTCTCAACATACAACAGATTTTGTACAGCTCTTTATGTTACCATTAATCTCTTGTATTTTTTGTCCTGGGATGTCTTAAATATTCATTCATTCATTCAGTCTCTTGTAAAACAAATGTTTTTTTAAATTACAGTGATCTAAAACAAATTATTGTAATTCAAGCATTTGAAAGATGTGATTTATTGTATAGCAATACTCATTTTTTACATTTCAAATTCTGTGTCACAGATCATTGTGCATCACAAAATCTTGTTTTTAATCATATCATTAGTTTGAGAATTTATGTGGCTATAAATTATTTTAAACAATCAGGTTTAAAATGTCATAACTCAGTGCATATTACAACATATAAACTATGGCAGAATGTCAAGAAAAAAATAATCTCAGCAATATCATTTGTTGCATGAAATATAAAAAACTGTTTAATTAAAAGCATATCTTATAAGATATTTATAAATTAACTAAAATAAAATAAAAATATCAGTATATGGTTATAAAAGATCAAATGTGACTTTGTATTAATTAATAAGTTGAGTGTTTAAGTGTATTTTATTTCTAATTACAAAAATTAATGGCTGGTATCTATTTCTGTACATAAATATTAAAATTCACAAAGTGAACATTTATACAAGATAAACATAAATAATAATAATAATAATAATAATAATAATAATAATAATAATAATATACATTAAGAAAAATGGGAGGTATATGTTATTTTTCTAAAGTCAAACTTTTAATTGCTATACATATTTATACAGCTAAGTTTTACATGTATGTAAATATTTTAAATTACACATTAATGAATTCAGTTTAATCAAATTTTGTATTGACTCTCCAAACTGTTATTCTTTACATGATTGTGTAATAAGAAAAATATTTGTTGAAAAACTTTTTTGTTTTTATTATGTTTTCAAAACCATATTGAAGTGACCATTACATATAAATAAAACAACAAATATGTAATGAACTAGTAGTTAAATCATTCTATTTTCTAAAATATTTTTTTTTTTTTTTTTTTTTTTACGAAATAACAAAAACTAAATACACACTACTAGTATATTCCTTTTTTTTTTTTTTAATAAACTGCATTATATTTACATATAAGAGTCTGTATTTTCAAAATCAAAACATACTGAAACAAATATTAATATCCGTTGCTATGCACAAAAAAGATGTTTTTAAAAACTTATTTTTAATATTATTCCATCCATCTCTTCTTGGCAGTAAAAACATTTTATTTATTACTAAATGATATTATTCAGATAAAGAACACTAAATACATTTCTAAAATTATGTAAAGTTTATCACAAAAAAATAAATAAACTGTCTCAAAAGTGTGAAAGAGTTACAGCTGTTAGAATGCTGCATTTCTATAATTTCTAAGTAATGTGAAATAGAAAATTCTGTACAAAAATTAATAAAGTATTCAGAATATTTTCAAAAAGTTAAACAGTTTATACAAGAGATAAATACTGAGTGAAATCATCACATTGAAAATAATTTTTTGTGATCTGTGTAAGGACATTCAATGCTCTAGACAAAAGTTTATAATCAATTTGTCTGACTTTTGCAAGTTAATGTAAGAACTGTTTGTTATTTTATGATTTCTGTTAAGACCATTTTGAAAAGTCTATTTTACTGAAGTTTCCATTGGTCCCAAGATAATGTATTCTGTGCCAATTTCAAGTTTGACTTGTAGACAGCAATAACTAAAGTTTTGTAAGTTTTGATGTTATATAATACAGATCTTTTAGTTTTGAAGTTTATATCTAATGAAACAACATGTACACAATAATTTTGTCTACTTTCAATCATTCAGCTGAATAGAGCCTTAAACAAAAATCAGTGAGTGGCTAAATGTCGTATTTTCAGGAGAAATGTCTAGTTCTGCAGGAACTGGACAAAACCAGTTGAAATAAAAATCTAATCTGTCCATTCACGTCAGCTGGATGTGGCTGATCCAAACAAATCTGGCTGATAGTAAAATCTGAGTCTGTTTTTCAAAAGTGTAATTTTTGTTGGCACAAGTTCAAAATACTCGCCATCAATGTTAAACCACAGGTTTTCACTCTGAAATAAAATAAAAACAAGAATTCATAATTCAAACCATGATAGATCAAACACTGTAAAATATAAAAAGAAAATAAATATCAACTATTACGACAAAGGACACAGAATTTCTTTTAAGAATTATTTATTACTTTAATAAAAACAAAAAAACAGTTGGTTGAATATCTGTGGAGACATTTAATGGCTGAAACAAATTTTGTAAGAAATTATCTTTTGACACCTAAATGAAATAATAAATATTTAACAGTAATTCCACAATAACTGAAAGTAGACTATACCTGGTTTTCTGGCTGAATTGAAATCTTTTTAACATTGTGATGTTCATTGGAGTTAGATCCAAGAATAAGACTATCTTTTTTAACTCTGCTCCATCTAAGATACACAAACAAAAATATAATATTACAAACAGAGGTGGACTGGCAGAGACACTAAGAGACAGACAGACAGACAGAGGAGAGAGTGAGAAAGAGAGAGGTGATGAGAATAAGAAGCTGATGGAGGAAAATGGAGAGACAAAAGGTTACACATATAAAGCAAACATAAATAATTTTTAGTCCTTGGATATTAATATTAAACATATTTACATCTTGTATCTGTAAATGTACAGTAAATAAAATTATTAAAAAACACAGCTTACCCTTCTTTAATAAAATCAGATCTTGAAGGCTGTGATGGTCCAATGCCAAGGTCAAGAGCAGTGACACCCTGAATTAAAGCACAGAAACAGAACACAATTCAACAAATCTGTAGCATCTACATTTAAGTATATCATCAATAGTTTATTTACTTACATTATTTAAGATATCATTTTGAAGTTCTGTAACTTACATTGTTGTTGTTGTTGTTGTTCACAGAAACAGAACACAATTCAACAAATCTGTAGCATCTACATTTAAGTATATCATCAATAGTTTATTTACTTACATTATTTAAGATATCATTTTGAAGTTCTGTAACTTACATTGTTGTTGTTGTTGTTGTTGTTGTCGTTGTAGTTACTTGACATCACAGTCAGTTCCACAGTATCGAGATCTCTCTCTATCATCTCTTCTCCCTCATCTGTTGTGTTCTCATCTTCACTGTATGCTACAGAAAAAAAGAAAAAAAAAAGTAATTACATTATAGAAATCTGCAGCAATGAAACTAAACATTACAAATAATAAATTATTCTGTTCATGAAAATATAACAGGGAAAAACTTTTTTACAGAAAGAAGAAAAAGAAATTTTGAGTTGGTCATGCTTTTTACACATACTAAATTAATTTATTTAGAAAATGAAGTAGGAAAAAACTTTATTTCATATATATAAAGAAAAGAAGATAACATATAGTTACTTACAGTCATCATTACATATATACTAAATTACTTTATTTAAAAAATGAAATATAGAAAAACTTTATGACATAAAGAAAAATTGAGTGGCTTATGCTTTCCATTACATATACTAAATTTCTCTGTTTAGAAAATGATGCATGTAAAAATATTATTACAGAAATAAAAAATAAAAAAATAAAAATAAAATTTCAGTTACTCACACTCCCCATAAGTGACTGGGGTGGATCGGTAGAGAAATCCCAGCCAACTCCATGAACTTGTTTTAGTGGCTTCTGGCTTTGCGACTTGAGGCTTCATATTTTCTTCTGTTGCTTCAACAAAACTGAGCTTTGCTTTGAAATTCTGTGGCCAATTCATCATAGCTGTTCTGACGTATGTCCATCGATGTTTTAGAGGACCAAAATACCAGTATCTAATAATTATATGTAAATTTAAAAATACAACAGTTAAAAAAAATATAAATAAAAATAAAACACAATCATAAAACAGTCAGATTTTGATTACAAAATACATTTTAATTTAAGTTAATGAAAGCTGAAGTAATATAAAGAAAATAGTTGTTAATGATAAATATATTTACTAGGAATGATATCATCTATCTCAGTGTCAAAATTATTAGCAATTTAGTGTCATATTCGTATAACTAAAATGACCACCACAACCTTGCATTTTTTTATGAATACTAACTAGACAAAGATAAATAGAGACAATGCAAAGTTTTTTTTCTTCTTTTCTTTTTAAATACTTGTTTTAATAATCTGTGATTTTGCCTAGAGATACCTAATCTGTTTGAGGAGATATTGTTAGCCTGACTTAACTTTGAGAAAAATAACAGAGACGAAACAGTTAATAAAATCTGACAATAACTTCCTTCTCACTTTGATTTTCTATGTTTTGCATCTCTGAATGCACCCATTTCTACACTGGACAAGGCATAGGTGGATTTACCCTCTTTTCCCTGAAATTAGACAATGACTGAAGACTGAATATTTGATGACATCCCATCATAAACAAAAATAGTAATAAAATAATCTAAAGAAAAAAAATATAAAATAAATATATATTTAAAATCAGCAGAGCAAAAATAAAAAAAAAATAAAAAGAGAGGTACTTATATGAATACACTTTGAAACTTAAGAAAAACTAAAATATTACTAAGATGAAATTATCGAAATCTCTTTAAAAACTAATAACAAAAGAACTCAAATTATTTTCTAACCTCTATTTTCATCACATCAAACTTCTTTGTCATTCCTTTCACCACAGCCATAGCAGCTTCTCCAATAAACCTGAAAATAACCAAATAAATAAATTTTAAAAATGATCTAAAAAAAAAACAGCAATAACAAACTTAAATTCAAAAATAAAGAATAAATAAAAAACTTTAATTAATCAAAATATTTTTACAAAGATGAAAAATCTGAAATACATATAAACTGTATTATTGAATTGTTTATCTTCAAAACTTCAGCTTTAACTTTAAATTATTTTTGCTTTTAAATTTCACATTTCATTGGTCTTAAAAGTGGAATAATTTTCATTGGAATATTATATCTGACTCTAAACTGTTTATCCTCACAATTTCAGTTTTCAGTTAAATTACATTTTAATGTTTCACTGATAATAAAAGTAAAATATATTTACTTGACTTGTTGTAAATCTCGCCCAAACAGAAGCTGGGCAAACCGATTTGTGTCGCCAAGGGGAATAACTCCCATTGGAACATTGTGTCTGAAATTCTGAAAATAAATTGAAAATAAATTGAAAAAACAAAAAATTAAAAACATTAAATTAAATTAAAAACAAAGATTTCTGTGCTGTAAAGAAATAACATTTAAATTGTCAGAGTTCTGCAAAGTGCAATAAGCAGTATGATATTTTTACAAGGCTTAATGTTTATGGAAATGTCAACATATTTCTAGGTATGGAAAGGTGTGTGTGAGAGAGAGAGAGAGAGAGAGAGAGAGAGAGAGAGTAATTGAGAATGTGTGTGCATGCATGTGTGTGTGTAGATCCTCTATCATGACTAACCTTGTCATCTTTTCTCATGAAACCTGTGACAGTCTGTAAAATAAAAAAGAAATTACAAACTTCAAAAATGAATAAATAAATAAATGTTGTACAAAAAGACGTGAAAAATGGAAGAATAAAATAGTGAAATAAAAACTAATAATACTAAAATAAATTAAAATTTAATGACTTTAAAATCTTTAAAAAATGTATTTTTCAAATATGAAAGAATGAATGAAAATGTAATGGAGGGTATATATATATATAAACCATTTTCTTCAGTTTCAAAGATTAACAAATTTTATATGAACAAGCAAACTGCTAGAAACCATGAAGATAGTGTAACCAATTACTTGTTTGAATGAATATGGAAAATTTTACTGATTTTACAAATTGACAGAAAGACAAAACAAACAAAAGATTAATAAGAAATAAAAAAAAATAAAAGAATTCTAGATTATATAAAAAAGATACAAGAATAAAACACAATTTTGTTAAATAAATAAAGCATATTTAACTAAATGATTTTTATATGAACACCAACTTCAAGAAGAGTTCCATCTCCTCCTGCAACCACAACACCATCAGTGTCTTTGACCTGCAGAATGTTCATGAACTCCTTGACTTGACCTTCATATTCTGTCTGAAAATATATGTGTTGAATTCTTAAAAACTGAAGGCTATACATTTGCTCATAGTATCAACAATATTCAAAATAATCATGAAAGAAAAATTAACAACAATAACCAAGCATTTTCATCAATATCTTATGTTATCATCAGACTTCATTATTAGGAAAAGTTTGTTGTCAATGACTAATGAAATAATAATTTAAGACACATTCAAAATGTATTTGGATTATTTTTCAACATGACCCCAGAAATGTTTTAAGAAAAATATACCACATGGTTTTAGCTTACATGTTCACATCATTATCTTTTCAAAAAAACATCCTATTAAAAAACCCAGTTAAACTAAAAACTTTACCTTGACAACATTAACTTCTATTCCAGCTAGATACAGAATAGGAGCAGCATTCTTATTGAAAAGTTTTGTTCCTTTGCTAAAATGAATAACATAAAAAAGAAGTAATTTAGAATGTTAATAAAGAGCAAAATATAAAACAATGTACTCTGCATAAAAAACATCCTAGCAGATAAAAGTTATAATCACTTATAAGATAATTAACTTTATTATAAGAAACACAAATACTGATAAAATAATTTATTTTGACATGATCACCAAGTTGATGTTGCAGTTATTGCCCTTCTTCTAAATAAAAATGTTTTTAGCATTACATTATGTGTGAAATTTAAATGTGGTCTTACATGGTCTTATACTTTAATTAACAAATAATATTTATTGTCTGGTTTTAAATTTCACTGATTTATTTTTTAGTTATAATTATTTTCAGAAGAGGCACAACAGTATGTTTTTTTAAAAATACAATTTTAACGGAACTCATACCCTCCTTGTGCTGCTGGGTTCAAGAAAACTGTTAATTTTCTGGGTTTGTCTGTCAGATCAATTTTCTCACTGCCATATTTCTACAAATGATAAAAATAAAAATATTAATTATTATTATTTTTAAAAATTTGAAACGAAATTTGAAATAAAGAAACTTTATGAAATGAAATTTACTTATTTTGATAATAAATTAAAATAAAAATGACATAAAAATCATAAAAATACTTAACTGAAAATTGTCAATAATATAAATAATTAAGTTGATTAAAAGTACTAATAACAGGCTGGCTTTTTTTAGTTGCTTTGAATTTTCTTCTTCTTTTTTTTTTTTTTACTATATTGTATTAGAATATTATGCAGTATAGTCATAAGCTTTCTGCTTTTCTCAATAAATCAGAAAAAATAAATCATGATTTGCTAGTTATCTGCTGAGTAAGTACTGTTAATGTGAATGAATGTATTGTTGCTTATTTTTATCTTAGGATTGTATGAGAAAATAGCAAAATTTGAGAACTTTATAAAGTTGTTTTTTTCAGTAACAAGATTTTGTACAAATAAATAAGTAATTAGAACATCAAACAAACAATGATATAGAAATATCAGATTACTTTATTAGCAACTGAAGATTTTAATCTAATTCTAAAATTTAAAAAAAATTAAATAATGTTAATTATACATCTTACCTTTGCTTCTTCACAAAATGCTCTGCGAATCAAATTTTCCCTGAGAAAAAAATAACAAATAAAATAAAATATATATATATATTTATATAATTTATGTCTAATTATTAATTTGTTTGGTTTCATTAACAGTCACATATAATTTTTCATTCTTTGAAAAACAAAAAGGCATGGTTTAAAAAAGGTATGTGTTGTGTGTGTGTGTGTGTGTGTGAGAGAGAGAGAGAGAGAGAGAGAGAGAGAGAGAGAGAGAGAGAGAGAGAGAGAGAGAGAGAGAGAGAGAGAGAGAGAAAGAACATCTTTAAATCGTACAGCATTCTTTGAGTTCATTTTTATATATCTGTCATATTCACATAAATGATACTGGTGTCATTATGGTAAATACAAATATATCTCAGATGAAATTTAAAGACATCAAATGATAAACGAATAACATAAAAAAAATAATAATAATAAATTGTTTACGTTAATATTTAAGCATTAGCTTAATGGGATAACATACAAAATACTTTACTATAAAAGTACGTGCACACTGCAGACTGGAACTGGAAAAACTTTAACGTGCTAATCAGAGCGAGCTGTTGTGAAGCACGTCTACGACAGGCACGCATACACAACTAATGTCCAAGTTACAAAATATACTGCAGAATAAAACGTTTACGCTAGCAGAGTCTGAGTAGCACGTCGTCTGGAGAATCTGATACTTGATCGTTTAATTATTATATAAATATACTGTTTGACAGTAAATAAAAATAAAACAGCTCTTACTCATGGCTATCTTTTATATATTTAATGCCGTATGCAACTACGAAGGTACCGAATAGCGATTTCTTCCAGTGGGTTTTAATAGTTTTGCCAGTATTTATGACAAATGCCATTTGCACGTGTTTCTGTTTTGGGGTTTGTCCCAAAAAGCAATTCCGGTAAAGGGAAATAACTCATCTTTTTTTGGACTGGTTTTCTTCGTTAACTTTCGATGACAGAAATAGAGGACAAGAATAATTATTTATTATAAAGAGAATGCTATTTCAAATTATAAGCTGTGATTTTAGAACATCTTATTTCGGAACTATATTATTACAACAATAAAATAGATATGTACCAGTTTTCAGGTGCATCGTTTATTATACGTAGTTAACTATTAAATTTTATTTGTTGGCTAGTTTACTGAAGAGAATGTGTTTCAAATTTTAATTTTAATGTCTGCTATTTCATTAAAAAATATTATTTTTCCGTCAGTATTTATTTATTTATTTTAAATTCGGTTATTACGATTAAACGCATAAACTCATTCACTCCCACAAAATGGACCTTATTATGCTAAAGTGCGTTAAGTTTAACATTTATTTACGTTTATCACTGACCTAATTTTTTTTCGATTTTACTTCAAACAGTCAACTTGTTTATTGTTTTGTGTATGCGACCAAAGACATAAACGATAAACTAGAATTTCTGTATACAGCAGTAAATGTATGTCGCGTTTATTTGATTTATATGTCACGTAGATAAAAATAATATGATACTGACTTGGTTGTCAAAAATAATGATTGTACTATATTATCATCGGTTGTCCCCCTTCTTCCGAATCGAGAAATGTTTAGTGATCTGTTTCAGTCGATAGATACTTTCGTGTGCCAGAAAAACACCAACAAAGAAACAACGACAACCAAAAAATCACAAAATAAAAACAAACAACAACAACCAAAAAAAAAAAAAAAACAACAATAAAAAACAATATATATATATATCGACTGTTTTAAACTAATACTAATGTTTTTTTTTTTTTTTTTTAATTTATAAAGTATTTAAATAATAAAGATCTGATTTAAAATGATAAAATTATTTGTTGTTTTTAATAACAGTATTATTTATCTTAACTTTTGAAATATCAAAACTCGTGTTATTGATTGAAATTTTGGGAGTATTTTCTAAGTGATGATGATAATGATGATAATAATAAATAAAATTTGCCGAAAGAGCAGCTTTATTTCTTCTTCTTCTTCTTTTTTTTAATCACTCAAATCAGGACAAAACATCATGCTGACTTATTTGTCAAACGAACAGATAGCTACATCGGTAATTCGATACGGTATCGTTCCCATAGACATTTGTTCAGTCTGGAGATAATGGCTTATTGCACTT